>OY757904.1:128045805-128515805 GCA_963585895.1 Sepioteuthis lessoniana | reverse complement strand
TTATATCATTATTTGTTTTTTTCCTTCATAAAAGAAAAAAAGTCAGTCGTTTATCTTTTTTTTAATGTATTCTCTATTACTGCTTAATTAATCAAGTAAAACAGCATCTAGGATGCATGTCATAGACATGGAGTTGGCCGGCATGGGGGCATATATTCAATTTTAATTATGATTTCTTCTTTTCATTATGATAGAATAACATTACAGCATTCCCTGCTTTAAATATTGAAATTGTCACATTTTCTGATCAATGTTTTTGACTAAATGTTGAAAAACTGGATTTTTTAAAGGTTTTTTTTTTGTCTATGATCAAAAATTGGTACAAGTGCAAGATCTGATTTTCAGTATGAGTCACTTAAGTTGTGCATTGGTCTATTATGACCAATACACAACTTTTGATGCTCCATATAATTTGATAATTAAAAAAAAAACAAAAAGGGAAAAATCAACACACCATATATATATATATATATCTCTGTACACATAGAAATACACACATACATATGAACACATATACGTACATAGAAATATATGCATATACATATATACAAATAAATACACATACATATATATCATTACATACACAGTCAACTTCATAAATACAACACTAACTCAGAAAGAAAAGAAATTCACACTGAATAGACAAAACCAACTTTAAATTCTTACTTAACCTATTTAGATGAGAAGCAAGATAAAACTCAGTTTTCCTTGGTCATTTCCTGGTATAAGCATTTTCTGTTGTTTTTTTTTTGTACACAGCAGATTGTTGGTGGGATTTTTTTATTATAAGCAGAATCAGTTAATATCAGATTTATTCCATGTTTGTGGTTTCACATTAGGAGCCAAAATTTGTTAGGAGTAAGTTATGCAATATTTGTGAGAAATATTAATTTCCAATAGAGTTTTCTACACAAGCATATGCAAGGACAGTCCTGTGTGCATCAGAAACCAATAACATTTCACTTCAGATAACATCAAATGTGAACTCGATGAAACCACATTCTCAACTGCAAATCAATTTCTACTTCAATAGTAGTACTACTTGTAGTGTGTATATATATAAAAAATTGTAATCCAGCAGATACATCACATCATAGCAAGATATTTATTTGAACAATACTTAAAAACTTTTTAACTTATAGGATAAAGTAATCAACAGTTCAATTTGCAACTGAGTGATAATGGGGAAAGGATATCCCCACCCCCATCTATCGAATTTTTGATATAACTGACATAATTAGAATTTTTCATTCCTTTGTAAATAGAAGCCTTAATTCAAGAACCTGTGTTATAAGAACCTAATGGGTTCACAGGTTGTCTGTCAGTTACACTTATGTTTTAAGTAGTTTTAGTTTAAACTTAAGAAGAGGAGTGGGGATAAAGAAAAAGATTGAGCTTTTCAGATTTTGCTTTCATCGAAACAGCACTGAACTTACCTCCTCTTCTGTTGGATAGATGGAAGCATGCTTAGCCATTACATGTCTGTCATCAGAGGATTCAGGACGCCTCATTTGCTATTAAAAAATAAATAAATATTATGAGCCTATCAAAAAAGCAAAAACAACTTTTAATTTAGTATGAAATTTTAACAGGTAAAACTGTATAAAAAAATTTAAAAAGAAAAACAGTTTGTATCAACTTAATTCTTACATGCAAATTCTAAAAATTAGTAATAAATGATTTGCTTAATTATTCCTGGTTACTTTTTCTAAATATTGTAAATTTTCAACAAAATATTAACTTCCGAGATTACTTTCATATTTCAAAAACTTTAAACAGGTAATTTCTCTATCTTTAATCAGCCTACAAAGAGTTAATGTAACTCCTAAGTTATTAAATGAAAGTGATGCATTATCTTTCTACTTCAGTGAACTTCCAAAAATAAACATATTTAGCATAAAAACCAATGTTACAACTCATCCAAATAACACCTATCTGACAAATACCAAGTCATTTATTAACTATTTACCATCTGTCAGTTACATGTAGCATCCTCTCTTCGAATATCACTGCCAAATTGGACAAAGAAATCAAATTGAAAAGTCAATATTTTAGTTAAACAACCATTTCCATGATTGAATATTTGTTTTAGTAAAAATGCTACCATACCATAACTCAAGTAAACAACAAGTATATAAAAAATAATTGTTGGTTGGTTAGATTTTATGGTATACCAACCCTTATAGGTTATTTAACATCAAATCCTATTTATACATATATATTAAATATAGTTGATTTGTAAACCAATAGTTTGTAGGTAACAAGCCAGATATCATTTGACTGCACACAAATAGTTGTAAGTATTGCTATTTAACACTAAGGATTCTATTCAACAAGTCATTTGTTTTATTTGACCGATAGCCGAGACCCTAACAGGTACTACTACTCTGGGTCAGAGCAGACCTGCGAGTACTGGCTGTGAAAAGTTAAAACATTCCCTTAAGCTACAGGACTGGAGCCTCATTATCAGATGGTGTATTGTCATATCAAGGACATTCACTAGGGAGGATGATGAGGTCTTAACTCTCTGCAGAGATGCAGTTGATGTATACTCCAGCTAACTGGACTGTCAAGCAATAATGAAAGCTTTATAATAAAATGACATGACCATATCAACTGCTGATATCATTGTTATCAAGATATGATATATACAAACAGACACACACACAAGTTTCTAGAGAAAAATTTCACAGCTGAAGTAAATTTGTCAACCAAGAATAAAATAACAATTACTCATGGATAACAAATACATTTTTATATTTCTATAAATTACAATGCACAGTAAACAAAGCTCAAAGGTAAAAACCACTCATTCAATAAGATAACCTGTCATTCGCATAAATGAATAGGACCAGTTGTAAATTTTTGTGTGATTCCTTGTGCCAAGATTCTTATTTTACTACCAAATAAGAAGTTGTTGCAAAAATCAAGTTTTGAATATATTTAATCTAGCATAGTAGTTCCTGTTCTGTTTGTTAGAAATATTTACATATAGATTGGTACTTTGGTCTTGTATCACAATCTCATTTCTTACTATTTCTGTCAAGGATTAGAATATAGTATTCGAACTCAAAGAAGGCTTAGCTACTTTGAAAGATAAAAATGAAATGTACAGATGAAGGAGTTATTTCACAGTTTAAAAATCTGATATCCAGCACCAATTTTTTTCTAAAAAAAAAAAAAAAAAAAAAAAAAAAAAAAAAAAAAACACACACAATTTTAATCTTATATTTCCATGGGCACAGATACTAAACTTATCCTATACAGATAGGACAGGAAACACTGATTCTAAGCAGGTGAAAATACAACATCATTTATCTTAGCAGTTATAAATGAACAGTCAGGGATGTAAAAAAATTCTATAAAATTTGAGCTTGAATTTTATATAAAGTTCTTTACAATTCATTTATTATAAATACAAGTATCTAAATTTGCTTTCAATACAGAGGGTTTCACAACTGTTGAAAAAGCAACAGCCTCTCAGTTCATTCCTGTTGACTTTATTCTTTTTCTCTTTGCTGAGAAATAGTTAACATTTCCATATATTCACAACCAAATATAGTGAAATCATGCCATGGATGATGAAACAGATCTTTTTTTGTGAAGATATTATGAAACTAATTCTTTCAAGATTGTTCTAACAAGATACAGAAGTTAGTTGAATTTTAACATTTTTAAACTGGAGTAAAATTTTCAAATTGGTAAGAATTTCAAAGTTAATAGCACTTGTGAAGATTGTAGGGCAACCCACCATCTGGGTTTCCGATAACAATTCAAACCCTCAAGAATGTTACCAGGTTTCAAGAGTCAGTTAGCCCAAGTCCATCCAGATCTTTGTAATGAGAGCCAAGTACTTGGAATCTCATCTTCTGTTCTGTGCATTCTGATCAAAGATCTCAAACTTTATCTCTACAGGATCCAGATCAAGAGTAAACTAAGCCAGGTTAATATGGAAAAGAAGGTAACCATGTGCCAGCGGTTTTCACAAAAGATTGACAAAGAATTAGGTTTGGTTTTCAGATGAAACCTACTTCCTCTTAAATGGTCAATGTTAACTCTAAGAACAGGGAGTTTTGGAGAATGAGAACCCTCACTAAGTCATTGGATGGCTTCTGCATTAAAAAAAATAGCATGGCATGGGTTGCCATCTTGAAGCATGGCACTATTGGACCATTTTTCTTTGAAGATGATTAGGGTAATGCAGTGACAGTGATAAAAAAAAGTATTACATTCCAGTTCTTGAGCAGTTCTGGGAAGAGTATGAGGAGAATAGACCTTGATGACGAGGAAGAGTGGTTCCAGTAGAATGGTACTTCCTGCACAGCTAATGTTACTATAAAATAGCACCATGAAAAATTTAAGGAGCATCTCATCAGCTGCAAAGCTGAAGTAGAATGGGCACCAAACTCACCTGACATGAACCCCCCAGATTTCTTCCTTTGGGGGTTCCTCAAAGACAAAAGACAACACCTACCAGGGCAACCCTCTCACCATTGCTGCATTGAAAGTAACAATCAATGAGAAGAATGTGCACAACAACTTTGCATGATGCATTTAACAGTACTCTAATTGAATAGTGGATGTCAGGAGCATGTACTCTATGCATCCTCTTATTTTTGGTTCATGTTTAGGACTAAATGATTCAAATCCTAAAACGTTATTTTACCTTTCAATAAATGTAATTTCCATTACTATCATTTGTGCTTAATCATTCTGTTTCACAAACATCCGGTAGTAATATCTAATAACAAAATTATTGAATATGCTCGCATTAAACAGCAAACAACTTTTCTAAATAATTAATAATTAACTAGTATTTTAAAATCAAACAAACCAATAAATATATATAGTACAAAGAAAAATTGCACCATGCATTTCTGTATCATCAGAAATAATATAGGGACATGTATTAAAAAGATTGAAATCACAAACTTGATAAATAATGAAAAATAAATAAATAAGTAAATAAATAAAAGACCTACTTTGCTGGATCTAAATTAATCTACAATAGCAATGGTATGTATAATTCAATTTCCCCATGCTTGATTTACTACAAAAGCAATTTATTTTGTTTGGTCATTGATAAAGTAATCAACAAATGAATTATTTTTTTAAATTGTGTTAGTGTTGTAGGCAGATGAGATCCCTGAAGCAACTATGACATGAAGAGTCTGCTGAAAAATTCATAGGCTGAATAAAATACTCTCATAGAATATGACCAAATGAGGGTTATTTTGCAAGTCTCCATTGGGGTCCACACATTTCTACCATCAATATTGTGCTTGGATCACACTGGTTAAAAAAGTCATCAACAGCAGATATAATAGCTACGCATGAACTTTTCAGCCCACCTTTGTAAATTTGAACAGAATATTAAACTTAAACATATTACAACATAAATTGATGACTTAATTAAAAATGGGTTTATACTAGGAAGGAAGTGGTCTAGATGTTTGTATACAAATGGGGGAGGGGTTCAGGTGACTGGACAAGGTGCAATAAAGTCTGCTTTTTTTCTTTTTTTCTGATTCAGTTTTAGTAACTTATAAAGCAAACTGAACACTTTTCTATTTAGATATGGTGTGGTTTGAGTTTTTACTATACTATTCCAACCTGTCTACATATCCATATTTAATTGTTCAGACATTTCCAAGTTACCACATATCAAATGACCATTAAGCAACCAAGGATGATTTGCTTAGATTTGGCAAGTGTTTCAGCTTCATATATTTTATTCAAACACTGTACAGATCTTGGTTATTAGACAAACATTTTTTCTGCATCATAATGATACAAAAACAGAATAATTTCATAGTATCAAGATTAATACAGGTATCCATCTAATTTTTGGTTCTGTATATGATTTAAAACTTATTCAACTTTAATTTTCCAGTCAGATCAAATCATGGATTTACAGTTTCTGACATTTTTTCTTGGTTTTCTCAACTGAAAATTGTGCAATTGAAAAAATTAAGTCTTTTTGATAAAACATTATATTGTCACTAAACATGAATTTTGCTTCCTTTTAGGATCAGCTCTACATAGCCTATGTTGAACTTGTGCCAGTATAAAACAGAAAAATTTTTAAGTTGAAAGACTGTATTAGCCAAATAAAAATTTAAAAACTAAGGGAATAGGACTATATTTTTAAAGAAAAAATAAATTCTTTTGGGGGTCGGGTAGGAGGTAGAAAAAAAAAAACCAGAAACATACACAAAAAACAACAGGTTGAAAATATCTGCAGTTTTATGAATGATTTAATGTACACAAACTATTGAAAAATAGAATGTACAAGAATTAAAGAAAAAAATTCATTTGCATACAAATGTAGCTTTTATACAATCTGTCTACCTGTAATTATATAAAAAGGTCAGGTAAATGCAAAAACACTTTGCCTATTACCTAAACAAGAAGTAGCATGCTCACATACAGAAAAAGAGTGTGTTGTGTATGTGTTAAGTGACTACCATGAATTCAAAGAATAGAAAATCTAGGTGAAGGGAAAACATATGGTCTGATGAAAGATGCAGACTTAATCAGAAACAAGTGAGAAAAGGTCAGACAATAAAAGTTAAACAATATAAGCAAGCTTTTCTGCACATGGGATGAAGCCATTTGTTATAAACAAGTTTAGATTTTAATAACAAGACTAATATAAAATCAAAAATTATTTTCTATATACTGGAAAAACATCCAGTAAAAAAAGAAAAAAAAAAAAAAAAAAGAAAAGAAAAAGAAAACAAAATTCTATCACTAGAAGCATCATATAAATCTCATAACATTTATGCCATTTACAAATGCCATTTTTAGAATCAATCCAGCCAAGGTTGGACAAACTATTTTAATAGAACTGCACTCTTAGTATTTAAATAATTCCAAAGGATTATAAATATTAATGACCAACAACAACCTAAAAGGAAAAATTATAGGATGTATTATAATTTTTTATTTTATCAGCGAGATAAATGCTTAAGTTAGTAGTTAAGAAAAAGTATTATAATAATTTTCATTCTTTAAATTTTGGTTTTATTTGAGATATAAATGCTTAAAGTGAGAAGTAAAAAAAAAGTTGTGTACTTAAAATAGGTTTTAAACTAATATTTCACTACTATTATGTAACTCAAAATTAATCCCTTAATTTATAAGAAACTTACACTTGAAGAATAGGTGATTAAAAAAAAACATACAAAAAACATTTTTCTTTAAGCATTCAAGCTTGTATACATTAAAAACAAAGTTTAACCAAAGGTAATTATATTATTTCAAAATGATCTTTCCATAGATGCTAATTCTATATTTGCAGTGTGTAATTTTTTTTTTAATTACTAATTTCTTTAGAAAATACATATGTTTAATTAAGACCCGTACAATGGTTGAATATGAAGCTGAAACACTGACCAAAACCAAATCCTTCTTGATTAAGTAGTTATTAACCTTTTGGAAGTGTCTAAGAATAATAAAAAGGAAAATCTAAAATATTTTCTCATTATTTTTTCTAATTTTCAGGCCATATTTTCTTTACATTACCTGTTGAAGTTTTAAATAAAATTTAAAGTGATTTAATTTCTTCAGGGATTAGAAATTCGAATATTTTTCAGTGTCAATAGCACATAAATTTCATAAAATTAAATAGGAGTTTGAGTAAAAAATTATGAGTAAACTTTTCTTACAAAAATACTCTTGATAACTGAATAAGCACTGACAATTTTAATTAGGTTTTCAGTAGATTCTAAAAACAAAAAAAAATTTCTAGTGCAAATTATTACATCACACTGTCATATAAATAAATGTAAATAAAGTTGAACATCAGTTTCACAGTGGACATAATTTTTACAAATCAGAATTTTCTTTCATTTTTTTCTTAAAAGGCACAAGATTATCAAACAATAATTAAATTCTATACAAGTTTCATACATTTTTTCATTACATACTGCTTTTACATCAAAAAGTTTGTGGAGGGATGTAGAACACCAAAGCAGATCATATCTCTAAAGAACAGATAATATAAGATAATTCAAATTTGAAGCAGATTACTAATATTATTCACTCATTAGATAATAGCTATCAGAATATCCATAAACAGTCTCACTTTAACTTGATTTTAAAATAATATTTGTTCTTTTATATTACTTGTTCTATAATGCTGTTACATTAATATATATATATATATATTTTTTTTTCATTCATTCTTGGCTTGGCTTGGCTTGGCTTTGTGAAATGAAGATCAAGAAGAGGCTACTCCATGCAGACTGCAGGCACATGTGACTGATAAAGCTGATGTGGGACAGCCAGGTATGGTTGCTGAAGGTCTGGTTAGAGGTTGGTGGCCTAGTATTGTGGTTTCTCCCCTTGCACCTTTTGTCCTTGAGAAGGACCCTGAAGGTGTTTTCAAAATAAGAGACAACCTGGTTGATGATGAGATGCCAGGCATTACAGTTCTCAGTGATGGTCAATATGACAGGCACCTAAGAAAATTTTCAAGCTGTCCTTGAAAAACTTTAGTGCTCCTCTGTTGTGATGGCCAGTGGTGAGCTCACCACACAGTATGATCTTGGGAAGGTAATGAATCCCCATCCTGGAGACTTGTCTAGTCTAGCCTTAATGGTTTTGATCTTGGTCACTTCAATATTATGAAGAAGTCACTCCAGTGGATGTTAAGGATGTTGCAGAGGCAGCACTAGTGGAACCATACAAGGAGTCATAGGTGGTGCCACTAAGTGAACCATGACTGAGACATAATAACAGATATATAAAAGAGTATTATATTTAACCATTTCTGCATGCAATTAATAATTCAGAAATGTTGACAATTATAATATAAAAAGGAAAAAAAAATTTTTCCACTGACACTATAACTCACATCATTATCTACATGCATTTCATGTGAACAGAAGTTGAAATTTAAATTTTCTCCAAAACTAAACTCTTGGAGGTATTGATTTTCATGTAAGGATGAGAAAAAACAAAAAAGTAAAACAGACAAGTTAGCACAAGACCTTAATAATAGAGTATCCAGTTAGGATTAAATTTACCAATCAAATGTAGAGATTGACAAGACTAATTTCATAACTATTATGAAATATTCATAGTACCAGGCTTTATATTCCAAATTCATATATTAATCTAATTATTCCATTTCTAAGGGCATCTCTTAAACATTTTCATTCTCTATCATTTCAACCATCAAATAAATAGGATATTCACAAGCACTTTATTTTTTAAATGGGGGAGAAAAAATTTAAGTTTAATTTGAATTTAGAGGCAACACTTTATTACGTTTTAACTGATCATTCTTCCTAACACATAACATTAAAAAATTTCTCATATTCAAACTGTTTGTAATCACTTATACATCCATCGTGAATAAAAAAAAAGTTTTTTTTCTATTCATAATACCAATCACAATTCCTATCAAATCCCATACTAGAACAAGTTGATAGGCTTATCTAAAAAAAAAAAAAAAAAAGTTAGTTTTCTACTTAGAAATATAGAAGTGTAACACTACTCACAGGATTCCCAATCAAGAATCAATAATGTGCATCATGAACAGAATGAATAAAATATATTTATCCTCTTCTGTCTTTTCAATCACTGCCGAGTCAATAGTTGAGACTTTTAACCATTATTAGTTTGTTTGTTTTTTTGTTTTGTTTTTTAAATAATCATTAACAAATAAAGAAAAAACTCAAATCAAACCAGGAGAAAAACTAACTTTTTCACAATGAAGAGTTAGTTTGTTATTAAAAAATATACTATTTGTAAATCATTACATCTTGGTTTGTCAAGCCTCAGATAAAATAAACCTACAAAGTTTTCAACTGCTTACAACTTTTAATATTTTTCACTATGTATAAAGATAAATAAAAGAAATAAGCAATGAAATTCCCATGAGAATATCAACAGTTTTACTATGTGACACTAAGTCCCATACTCTGACCTAAACATGAAGGGGGGGGGGGGAAAAGGAAAAAAAAAAAGAAAAAAAGGAGCTGTAATGCTAACTTCCTAACCAGCAACAAGGAACAATGACCTGGTTTTGGGGTATTAAAAATGCAATGAATACAGTGAGACAAGTGATTTGCAAAACTGTTTATTAAAACAGGCAATATATAATTGCCTGTTATTTGGAATTGGACATTAAGTAAAATTTTCTTAGGAATTTCAAATTTAATTATATTGAAGTCCAAAGCTATGCTGTTTTATCCAACTTAAAAATTTTTAAAAATTAAATCCCATCAATATAAAGTAACAATCCATAAAAAATAAAAAAATTGTTACAAATAAACAAACATTAAAATTAACATCCTAATTTAGCAAATCTTTACACATGAAACATTTCTAAAAATTTTCATAAGCTAATAAGTCCTATATTTCTACATTTGAACTTATTTTCCAGTAAATTTTTCTAACCAGTATTTGTTAAAGTTTTCAGTGTAATATATCAGTAAAAAAAAAAAAAAAAAAGGTTACACGTATTTTTATCATTTTGGAACATTTAACTTGTAATATAACTAAATACAAGATTTAAGTATGAATATAAAAAAAAAAACAGCTTCAATAATTTATGTCTTAAATAGATACATCAATAAAGATGCAAGAAAAGTTAATTCTCTGAAACCTTAGCCATTGGGTCCTCATGTACTATCAACCTCACAAATTTCACGGAAACAATCCATCAAAAGCATATTGAAATTTAACTTCAGGATGCAGACATCCCATCTTTCTATTAAAAAGGCTGTGAATAGTCATATATAAAGCTTTTTATTTGTAATATCTGATGTAATATCCCAGAGCATGAAACATAAGAGTAAAATAGTATTCATCTAAAAAGTATCAACTTTATCGGTTCAAAAGTTTAAATATTCACATTTTAAGACTATGGCTGCATTGCAAGTAAATAAAATTCAAGTTTTCACTCACAGTTTTACTAATAAAACTTTTTTCTTGAAACTTTTACTAAATAACATTTATAGTACTGTTCTAAAGAGAAATAAGTACTTAGGTAAGGAAAAGAGCCATTTCTATGAAAGTTGCTTTTAACTACATTCTTTCATTAGTTAAATATCATTTGATAGTTTCTCAGACATGGCAAATTATCCCTTTGAAGTTTTACTGTTGGTGACTAATAGTAATAAATATCCAATAGACTAGCTCTAGTTAATGATGGCTTTGTAATTTTATCATTATAGCCTAGCCTACAACAAACAGCATGCATTTCTGTAGGATTGGAAACCTAATTGTTGGGGCAGAGGAAACTTTGAAAACATCAGTTCATTCATTTGTGCTGATTCATTCTTCATTATCTTAAAATATTTACAAGATATCTGACTTTTTTCCACATTTCAGAATAATTACTTTCTTATAACAAAACTATTTTCATAAATCCTCCAAATATAAATCGTTAATTTCAGGAAGATCCTTAGAATATATTATATTTCAATCATAAAAATCAGTGACTATCTTGAGAGAGAGAAAAAAAAAAAGATATGGTCTATATAGCGAAGAAAGAAAAGTTAGTTATTCACTCCTGCTTTGGATAAAAAATAAAATGTAATAAACTTTTATTTCAGTTTTTAATTTACCAATATTAAAAAAAAAAAAAAAAAAAAAAAAAAAAAAAAAATTAAATTTTCATCTGTTTAGGAAATATGGAAAAAATGTTGCAACAATGGTAGTACTTCAAACAAATTATTCATTGAAAATATTTTTTTTTATATATTCCTTAAATAACCCTCGTAAAAGTATATAGCTTAAGAAAATTATCACAGTTTAATATATTGAATTCATGGTCAACTCATGTGTGCTTACAAACATATCTATGTAACATTTGAGTTTCAAGTTTTTGCAGAACACCTTGTATGTGCTATTTTAAAAATATGAAAATAAAAATTCTGGCAACTGAGATGGTAATGAAGATAAATCAACAAGTTAGAATTATATTTTAGACCAACAATCTAAATGTGGAAGAGTAATCAAAAATTTTAAAATTTGTGTGATTTATTTTAACTAAGTTATTAAATCAAATATGCTTTAAATTGTGTATCTAATAAAAGAAAAAAAAGTGAATTTGACTAAAAAGGAATTACTAAGATATAAGTCAATTATGATTTAGAGTCACAAAATCATTAATTTATGGGTTGAATTTTTTTACACTTAAGTATACAACATACTTGATGTATGTTCAGATAGGCATCAAGTTTATAACACTTAAGCATGACATTCAGAGATTATTACAGAAATAAAAGAGTTACTCACCCCTCTTTAGACAAGCCTATACAAAGAAAATTCTATTTATTTTTAAAGATGGATCATTAATCAAATAGCTTGAATTAAGAGAAATAAAAGTTTCAACTTTTCACATAAGAATGTACTTAATAAACATGTGAAGCATAAACATTAGACCAGGAATCTTAGTTGGTTTCTTTGTTAAATGGAATATCAACCTTTGTGGATTATTTAACACCAAAGCCATCTTTGCAGAATAGTGATATTCAACCCATTGCTGGAAGGCGGGAGATAAAGGGATTCATAACTTTCCCAGGGGTATTAGTTTGAAAGTGAACATAATATCCAGAGATCTAATGACAAATTCAATTTGTTACTCTAGAAAGACTTTCCATCATTAAGTAGTTTTTTAACAGCAGATATAAAAGAATTTTTATGAGCATTAGACAAATTATATAACCTCAATTAAATTCAATTTCTATCTAGACAAATCTGTTAGGATCCATCTATGTATTGGTCAAATCAATGAAAAAATGTGCTTATTTCATTAAATGAAGTATAACCAATATTAACAGGCTTAACTCTAAATCTTGTCACTTAAAAAAAATAAATAATAATAATTTTAAGCATCAGTAAGAGATTATGATTTATATTCATTTTTGCAGAAGACTAATCCAATCCAAACATTAACATCATTTTAGCTGTATTTTAAAACTATATATTAAAGGTCAACTGATTTCATGTATTCTACCTTGTTGATCAAAGTTCTACATCATATTATTTTGCTAAATTTAAATCAATTCATTCTCTTAAAAAAAATCTAATCATGTCAATAGAAGATTTAAAAAAAAATTTTTTGGAAAATACTTATTTGTCCAATAAATGACACTTTAGTATAGCATTAACAACTGATAGCAAATAAATTTCAGCAAGTTACCTTCTATAGTGATTACTTTTCTCAATATTTAAAAAAGTGGGAGGAATACTCCAAGCTTAACTAACCTATAACTAAAGTCTTTTTTTTTTTTTGTTATTTGTATTATTATTATACATCTATTTAATATAGATAGGGAGTACCTCCAAATAGTATAATGGTTATCTAGTATACCTCTGCTCATGAGTTTTATTCCTATGGAATGCCTTATTTTTCTAGCCTTGCATTTAACTAAATAAAAATTAGTAAATGACTATTTGATAATAAACAGATATCGACTAAATAACCATTTTTCTTTTATTAAGATATTCAGAATGGAAAATCCTAAAGAAAATAACAATTTCACCGATTTTCATTGCATTTCCAAAATACTTTCAGAACAGAAGATTTAAGATATGGGAACATCTTTTCAGCTCAAATGACAAAGAAAAAAAAAAAAAATTCAATATTTTTTGTCTAATTTTTATCAAGTTTCTTTCAGAGGATGAGACATTTGATTTATTGACTAATGGTCTCCCTCACTCCAACTTAAAAAAAAAATAAAATAAAATAAAATAAAATAAATGAATAAAAGTCACTTTAAGTAGTAGGAACTGATTGTAACTTAAAAATAGAATAGAAATCACCCAACAGGTAACGTGCCTGACAGCTATCATCCTGTTGCAGGTGAAAAGACTGTAAGCTAATTCTGATTATTTATATGCATGACATAAGAATAAAATACTGGAAAACAATTCAAAAAGTCAAATATACAAACAATGAGGTCTAGATGGCTTCAACAAGTCACTAGTACAAGAAATGTGAATTTAAGAAATTTAAGAGTGGAAGAAACATCCTTCTCACCCATTTCTTTCAATGTCATCAACAGAGACATTTTTCTTGTTCCAGGTTTTACTCAACAGCAAATAGTTTTTGCACAAATCTTGAAAGTTTAAGAAATTATGACGAATTTACTAGAGAGAGAGAGAGAGAGAACTCAAATTGAGGGTTATTCTTTATACAATCTATTCACAATCAATCATTTTCAAATGAAATGCTATGATTTACCAAATAACAAGAAAATAGTTGACTCAGGACAGGATTTGATCTGAAAAGTTTTGCTTGTGATGTTTACATCTGTTTGATAAACAAATATACATTTAAAATTAATTAGGCATACATATGCATCAATAGGAAGGTTGGTTTGTTGGGTTTTATGGCATAGCAACCTTTGTAGGTTATTTAATGCCAAATCCATTTTTATGTAAATAATCTGTTCTATTTAAAACAATTCAGTTTAGCATTAGTACACAGTTTAATGGTCAAAAACGTTTCCATTTCTAACTATTCAAGCAGTTGTATGTTACAATTCGGTTAAGTGTAAATACAGTTTTAATGTCGAAAAACAGTTCTATTTCAAATAATTCAGTTAAGTATAAGCACGCAGTATAAATGTAAGTACAGTTTAATTGTAAAAGTCATTACTATTTCAAACTATTCAGTTGTATTCAAACAATTCATTTTAGCATAAGTATGCTGTTAATTCTATTTAACCCATAGATAGGACCCTTATCAGGTGCTACCACTCCAGGCCAGAGTGGAGCTGGGAACAATGGCAATGAAGGGGTACTTCGCATTCCCCAAAGCTCCAGCATTGCTGGAACCTCACCATCAGATTGTTTAGTGTCATATCCAGGACACTTGTTGGGGGGGGGGTCTTACCCCTCTGCAGAGGTGCAGTCAGTGTATTCTACAGCCCCAGCTGACTGGACAATACACAGAGTTAAATGTCAAATAGTTTTATTTCAGATAATTCAGTTCAGCATAAGTACACAGTTTAGATGTCAAAAACAGTTCTATTTCGAGCAATTCAGTTCAGCACTAGTACGCAGTCTCAATGTCAAAACAGTCCTATTTTAAACAATTCAGTTTAGCATAAATATGCAGTTTAAATGCAAAAAAATCAGTATAGTGAAAGAAGCATGTAGTTCTATTTAACCCATAGATAGGACCCTATCAGGTGCTACCACTCCGGGCCAGAGTGGACCTGGGAGCGATGGCAATAAAGGGGTACTCCGCATTCCCCAAAGCTCCAGCATTGCTGGAACCTCACCATTAGACTGTTTAGTATCATATACAGGACACTCGTTGGGGGGGGGGTCTTACCCCTCTGCAGAGAAGCAGTCGGTGTATTCTACAGCCCCAGCCGACTGGGCAATCAATAGGAAGGAAAAGCCTAAGCGTGAAAAGTAACTTTGACTACATTTGTATAACCAACTATATATTCAAGTTTTAAGAGCATTTAAGCTTTTAAGAGGAAAAATGGAAACCATTCCACAAATGAGACAATTGAAACAAACTTTAAATTTAGTCTAAAGTTTATATCTGAATAAGTGACAAAACTATCACTTAAAGATAATTTTCATATATCAAATACTAATTTTAAAAAAAGTTTTATACTCTATAACTTCAAGATACAGTACATATTTCAACTTATTCATAGTTAATTTAAAAAACTTAAAATTTCTCACTTGCTTAAGACAATTGTGTAAGCTCCAATGCTGATATTTTATTATGTAGGCTTCTCTTAAAAAATTTTTTTTTAAATCTTACATAGAATTCTGTATATACCAATGTATCTTAATTCAGAACTAGATTGTTTAGTTACATGAATTAGTTAAATAGGTTATACAAATATCCCATGAATAAATAAATACAGCCTTAGCTGAAAGAAAATGTAATTCAAACAATGCAAAGAAAAAGAAAAAAAAAAAAAAAAAAAGAAAGTATGATTTGAATTTTTTTATTTAAAGTATAAAAATTAATCAACTTGAATGATAGCAAATCCACTACTATTCATAACCTAACCCTTCCAGTATTATTCAAGTTATATAATGAGTGTTAACTAAATGGTCCTTAAAATAGGGGGTGGTTGTCAATTTAACTGTTGTGTACAAACTTAAAAAATGCATAACGTTTTTCGCTACATGTATCAGTGCTGATTTAACTGTCAGAAATTTATCAGCATTCAATAAAAGTCATGTAACAAATTGTAGAATGGAGACAGAAATACCCTAAAAGCAGATTAACCCTTTCACTCCCAATGGGGCACTGCTGCCCCTCATCAAATTTCATTTAAACCTTTGAAAAAAAAAAAAAAAAAAAAAAAAAAAAAAGCAAAGCATAATTCATATCCAAAAGTAAAAAAAACAAACTATTAAGTGAAAGGATTAAAGATGAAACTCATCAATAAAAAGGTTAGCAGCACAAAAATATTTTTCAAGAACCATTTCAATCAAACTTGGGATTGAAAAGGTTAAAATAAGTAAAATTAACCTCTGGTCAAGATTGTGTGTAATTATGACAGGAGACATATTACAGATAAATGTTTACAATTTGAATAAAATGGTTTCTAATAATGTTTGTAAATAAAAAATTTAATCTAAGACTTCAAAGAAAATATTTAAACTACAACTTTATAAGTATAAAAACAATTTAAAGTACATTCATTAACTAATTCAAAGTGAAATAATTAGAAGTCTTACTAGAGCCATTTTAATAAATGAACTCGGGAAATCCTTTTTTTACTCATTAGATCAGGTAAATGTCAGTTAAGAGTTTATTTTTAATAAATACACTCATATACTCCAAAATAGAACAAATAACATCCTAATGCTCACAAAATCCACTCGTAAATAAGTTTGTATTATTTTAGTTATACATCTCAAAGAAAACAAAATTACAGCAGGTAAGAAGAAAACAGCAAATCTTAGATGAGAAGATAAATGCTGTATAAACTCAGAGGTTATAGAACAGGTGCAGTGACCTCAAGGTGGAACATCAAAAGCTGATGATGATAAAGGTAGTAAATTTCTAATTCAATGTAAATCAAGGTGCCTTCTTGAAGTTTTATGTTAGAAGCAAAGGGAAACCTCCTCTGAAAATGAATTAACAGAATTAAAAAGGTACTTATTTACAATCTAATTTTGTAACACCATCAAAATCTATCTAAAGTTACTATCATATCCCAATTTAAAGGAATGGCCCTATTTGATAAGTGACCTTAACGAAACAAATTACCTTTAAATCAAGCATGAATAAGAGTGAAGGTCAATCTATTACTTTGTAAACATAAAAAACTGTCACTACATATCATAGGCATTAAATAAGTATGACTGAAACTTACAAAAACTTTTCCCATTTCCTTTGTATATAAAAACAAGAGCTGAAAACCAGCCACATTAATTTAAAACTTAATTTCGATAAAAAAAGATTGATTTTTACAAATTTATTACACAATAATACTAGTATTAAACCCCCCATTTTAACTAAGTTTGTAATACATGTAATGTATATTAATGTAATTAATATTTATGTATCAACAAAAATTCTTATATGAACCCTATCACCAAAAATTCTAATATGAACCCAATATAGCATATATAAGTATTTGGCAAAAAAGTTTCTAAAAATATGTAAATATGGGATATAATTCATAATTTAACTGATTAAGACAGAATATATCTAAATTTCTTTAGAGATTCTTGTTTTTTTTTTTAATCATTTTCCCCATTACTCATCAAATTTACAATTCAATGTGTCACATCAAAAATTCAGGTACCAAGTAAATGTGTCAAATAGAAAATGGCACAGTAATGCTGTAGTATTTTCATTTTTAGGCCAATAACTTTTCAAAGCAATGAAAATGGTCCTTAAATATAGAATAAAAAAATAATGAGTCGGACATATTAAATATCTGATGGTAATCATTAAAATTTAAATTTCACCAACACTGAATATTTTATCAAAATATTTAGATACTCACATTATAGAAAGTAAATTTTATTAAGATGCTAGTAGTTTACATACCCACTATCCAATTTTTAGATGTATATCACAGTAACACCAAAAGTGGCACATTGTAGTGAAATTTTTGTTAAGTATTTTAGTACTAGTGCATTAACTTAAAGAATAATCCAGTTTACAACTTATAAAGTATGCACATTTACTACAACCATAATTTATCAAGGGTTTACTTTTCTTTATTTGCAGTTAATTATAATATAAATTCTATAATCAAAATAAAACAACATTAAGTTTTATCAAGAAAAGGCAGCTTTTCAGCATACTTTAAAGAGTTTTGTTTTAAAAAAATACATAAAATGCAAAGTTAATGCTTAAAATTAAAAAAAGATTTTTACCAATTGTTTTGAAACCAAATCTGATATTATACAGAGACTGAATACAATAACAAGACAAGAATATGTCCAAATATTAACTGATTAATCCCATAAAATAAAAATATTTTATAACTTCAGCATAAAACAGTGAGCATTTTAGAAAATATACTATTTTGATAAAATAAATTTTATCAGAGCAAAAAATGTAACATGTCATGGGTACAATTAAAATTGATTGACATCTCATTAGTAATACTTCATTCATAAGGAAAATCCGGTTTAAATTGAAGCAGTCTTAATTAGTTTGGTAGTTAGATCAATTCAACAACATTTATAGGCCAATCCCAAGGTTATATATATATATATATATATATATATATATATATATATATATATATAAATAAAACCATAAATACATGAAATAAGGCTTAGTACAGAAGAAGTGCATCACATACCAAATACACAATAACTAATAGTATAAACCAGCCTTTATATCAACAATTCAGGTAATATGAAATATACTTTATATGTATGCAATTCAGTACCTAAAAGGTTCAACAGAATTTATTCTTAAAAGATAATCTATTATTCTGCTTAAGAATGAAACTGATCAACTAGAAGAAATAAACTATAATTTCTGAAGATCAATATATCCTTCAAAATAGCTAAATTCTTATTAGATACTGTTATTAACAGCTGATAAAAAATATTTACAAATTTTGTTGTTCATGACGGATCAGGTAGTATGCAAGTTTAAACTTTATGTCATCAACTAGGGCAAAAAGATTACTTGGCAGTACCCATTTCCTCAACAAGCAACAGGGAGATTGGTAGTACAGTAACAGGGAAGAATCTGACCCGACTGCACTTGTCAACTATAATAGCAATCCAGTGACAAGAGCTTTGTCAAGACATCTGTTGACTAGACAAAATACAAAAAAAAAGAAAACTCAGATATTTCTACATAGCAAACAAAACCTGAGCGATTTATGATTTCAAAATAGTTTTGACTTTGATCCATTAAAACTAACTCTTAAAAAGTTACATCAATATAAATATTTCAAATTAGAGAATACATATATGAAAGAAAAAGATCAATTTTCTTTACCCACCAGTGTAAGTGGTATTGATTTTAATAGATTATACTACCTTATATACAAAAAAGAGTAGAATTTAACTAATGGTTGTATTTAATTTTTTTTTTAAATAATCCAAGTTAAAAATGAATTCATTTCAATTAATAAAATATATCTTATATTAGGTTGTATGCATGGTGTTATATGATCTTATGATAGTTGGAATTAAAAACTACTGGAAGAAACTGGCTATAAAGATGTGATTATTTTATCTACTTAATTACAAGATTAAGTCTGACAATCAGAGACCAAGAAATTTGATACTTCTTACCAAATAAATGTTAAAAGTTGAAAAATATTGTATATACTAACTTTATTCATTTGATGCTAAAAAAGTCTTATACTGACTTTTTAAGCATCAAATGAATAAAGCTAAGTGATATCAGTTCATTAAGGCTTTTTGAATTTTGATAAACTGATGGAAATGGTGCTGTTTAATGAAATAAGTCTCAAAGAATACAAGTTCAACTTATCACACCAGAATTTTAATTAACTTTTGAGCTTGGTAGTAAACATTCTCAGACAATCAAGAATAAATTCCCATAGACAATCCTAAGAAATTCTAAAAGAAAAAAAAAATTAAATTATATGATAGGTTATAACAACATTAGAATGTCAATGATAGCTGAAGCCAGTCTGATCTTGTATATTTGCTACCAAGTTTTAAGGAAAAGAAGTGGACATTGCTCTCTAAGCAACAAAGCTATTCGTTCAAGATTCAAAGCAGCTGGGGAAAAAACATTTTCTTCATCCTCTTTACTTACTTTCTTATAAAGCATTAAGATAGGTTTTAGAGGTATTCTAAAAGGATAGCTTGTGAAAAATAACATGAACGTGAAATTGGTGAAGAGGAAAAAAATTCTGAAAAGGCTTTCCTTGAAATATTTAAACAAGTGTATATATATATATATATATATATATATATATATATATATAAAAAAAAAAAATGATAAAAATCAAGCGATTTTAAAACTAAAAAGTTTTTAAAAATTGTATTCATAAATTTCATTGATTTTCAAGAGGTTTTATGAATGTCTCATTATCTACTGCTAAACAAACTAGTCTTGTAGAACTATTTACTGCAGAGTAGTTTGATTCTCACTAAGAACATATCTGAGGCCTTAAATTCCATTAAGCTTTGCATTATCTGTCAGGTCTTAGGTGGCTTACAGTACCAGCTGGTCAATATCTTGTGCCTAAACTAAGCTACACTTATTAGAAAAAGCTTTATCTTTAGCAGCTTTGTTTTCACAGATTAAGAGCTGGATAACTTATACAAGATTTACAATAGAAAATAATATTCTATTTGTATTCTAACATTTCCAAATGAAATTAAGAATGTCAAATGAAAATAATTTCTTAAAAATCATTTGATTAAAATAAAGTGGGGGAAAATGCAAAATATACCATATTAGTTCAGCTTAAAAATGCAGTAAAAGTTTTTTTTTAATTCACTAATGATACCTACATTGGAGAAAAAAAAATTCAGCTTTGGGTTACTCTTACCATACTTTTAAACTGAACCACACCAAGTAAAACAATCTGGAATTATTTTCATGTGAAATTATCATCAATTTCTCTACACAGTATTTACCATTTGCTCTTAAGTAGCAGAAAAAAAATGGTTATGATTTTGCTAGAGATAACCATAAAAATAAATTATCTTCTTGATACAAAAGTAAGTCGTGGAGGAAGGTTATCCATCAAATGCTATAAATGCATGAGGTGGAGATAAACACAGTAAACATGTTAGATTTTGAAAAGCATTTTTAAACACAAAGGAGAATCTGAACTTCTTTATTTCCTTTGTTAGATGTTGTTAATAGTGATTAAAAATTGCCTAAAGGGAGTGTAATTGCTATAACACAAGTAAATTTTAGGTAAAACAAATGTTTCAAATTAATATTCATTCTTAGATCAAATATAAATACAAATCTTAAATGAGTAATCATTAAAAAGGTAGATATTTTACAAGTAAATATAAATTTGATGTGTGTACACAAGAGATTAATTTAGTATATTAGTAGTGTTAACATTTTTCAAATAAAAGCTAACAGCTACCAAGTATTAATTTTTTTTTTTATTACCCTTTAAGACATCATCTTAAATAGGTATACATTAATGAATCTTGCTATATAATTTACATTTTTTGTATTTGATGAAAAGTTAACTTTCAAAAAAAAATAAAAAAAATAAAAAATCATCAAATAATATTTTCATTACTGGAAACAGAAGGCCAAGTTTATCCAGTCCTTAAAACTAAAACAGGATTACCTTGCCCTATAGAGTTTTTACATTTAAATATATAACTGCAGAAATTTGTTCTCTTTTCTTCACTAGGGGATGATATTCAGTATCAAACGGCCTTATATATGGGGCAAGGAACACACTGTATTCCTTGTAACAAAGCCCTTTCTTAAAAAAAAAAAAAAAAAAAGTCCTTAATATGACACTAAACTGTGATGATCCTGGAAATCTGGAGTATCCCTTCATTACTCTCAGTTCTATTCTAACTTTGAGTGGTAGTACCTATTGTTATGGTACTATCTATTGGTCAAATAGATCTTTTCTGAAATTACTCTTATTGGAAAAGACTGTGTGCACCCCACTTTAAAGGAAAAAACTTTTAAGAAAAAGATAAAACAAATGCAAATCTGAACAAAATTCCCTAACCTATTATGTATATAATTAAAAAAAAAAAAAAAAAAAAAAAAAAACCAGGATGAATTGATATGCCATTAAATCAATCAACAATTACTAACAGACAATTTGTTTTATGTGATCAATTAGAATTTGACACTACTACAATCCAAGATAAAACTCCTTTCAGTTAGGAAGTCAAAAAGAACACTATCATGCTAGTGATTTCAATGCTATTGTTCTTTGGCATAAAAGTATGTGTATACAAAATTTTAATACTTTCTATTTATATTTATTAAATTATCACCCAAAAAACCTTTAACTTCAAAAAGTAAAGAAAAAGTGTACATCTCCAATATTCTTTTTATGTATTTGCTGTATCTAAGTTCATTAGGATGTATATATTCAACAAGATGCAAAAAAGCTGATAAATTTGTGAATAAATTTATACACATTTTTATTGATATAAACATTTCTTGAAAGATTCAATGCCAGTGATATTTAAAATTCAAAGTGATCCAGTTTCTGACATTGATTTTTCATGAGTATACAAGCAGAAAGTACATTTTATTCAGAGATAACACTCCCAAAGTTATAAAATAGTCTATTAAAAACATTTCCATTCAAAAGAAAGTTTTTTGTTTTTGTTTTCTGCCTGTTATACAGTGATACGTGAAAAAAGAAAAAAAATCAAAAACTAGTACCTGACAAAATGACTATAAAGATGTATTAAGTTTTACTGACATTTTTGCTTTTGTACTAATTGACAAAATATCAATTTATTAATAAAAATATTTAAAGAAAAAGAAATTTCTGTTGAATTCCAAGCATAAATGAGTATGCAAAGAAAATTGAATCTATCAGATGAATTATAAATATTTCAGTGTATATAACTGACCTAACTTTCATTCTATTACCCCCTACTTCTGATTCTTTCCACCCTAAATTTCTTCACATCCTTCTCATAACCACTTCATTTTTTCTCTTTCTCCATCCTACCACAACATATATTTCTTCCTTAAAAACTTGTTCAGATTTAAACTTGACAGAAGTTTGGATATATTCATACTTTATCACCTAAGTAATTATCAAATGATAGTTTAAATCCAGAAGCTCATTCCTAAATTATATCCATCTTGAATAAAAAATAAGATTGAGTTTGTTCCTGTAATACCAATACTTTGTTAAATTATAGTATTCCTACTTAAAGGAACTTACTTATGGTTTCATGATCAAAATGCCATGTACATAAATAAAAACGGTTTTTAATTTGAATCAAGGCAACTACTCAGGATATACATAATATATACAGGTTCTGTTTTCTAATTTGAAGAAACTGTTTGGTAAATGCCTCTTGATTTTTCCCTTGGTGTCAACAACAGGAAAACTATACTGAACAAAAGTTCATCAAAAATTTTACATAAATGAAAAATAGGTAATGTTGTAGAAGATAAGTATCATTTTTTTTAATACAGTAGCTTAAAAAAGACAATGTCTATAAAATGGTACTTCACATTGATCAACAGTAAAAAGTTATCAATGAAAATCATGTCACCTTTAAGTGACTAGCAATTTCTTCTGCAAGCAATTACACGATCAAATCTGTAGGAACTGATAACAGAAACTTGCCTTCTATTCAACTGCTTGATTCTTTATGAATATCCTCAAAACTTTAAGCACATGAGGGAGGGGAGTTTCTAATTTTTTTTTGTAATAATAAAAAATGAAGAAAATTTCTTTAAATCATTGCCTCTTTCGAAATATTTTCAGTGCATCAAAAAAATGCACTGAAAATATTTCCAAAGAGGCAATGATTTTAATAAGTATCTTTAGATATCAAAATAATTAGTATAATTCATAATTAACAGTTTATTACTTTTTATAATTGGGTTCTTGATCTCTTTAGAAAAACCAGTTTAATGAAGTACATGCTTTGAATTAAGCGCAATGGGCTTAATCGTTTCTGTTGACTTCCTTGGTTATTGACAGACAACCTAAAAATCAAAAAATGTACCTTCAGCAATCTCCTATAAACAAAAATTACATTTCTCAACTATGAGCAGAAATGGCCATTAATTCTAACATTATGTAACAGATGGGTATGCTATATTAATGCTTATATGGTTATATAGTATTGAATTTGCAGAATATTTAAGAGTAAAGGTTTTTTTTAAAGAAAACACACACACACACACACACACAAAAAAAAAAGAGATGATATAAAATTAGCACATCTGAATGGTGACTAACAGAACTATTGAGCACTTGTAAACCAACAATAAAGGTTAAATTTTTCCTGACTGATATTTTCATGCGAGTAATCTGATATGCTGAAATATTATAATTCACTTGATAATTGAAAATTTACTGTTTTAAATGAGTTAATGAAAAAAAGAAAAAATTAAAAAAGGTCATGGAACAGTAAAAGTACATTTAATTCTTCAAAATAAAAAAAATAAGTGAATTTTATTCTTGTCTATTCAGCATCACAAAGTTATTTTTTTTCTAAACCAAAAATCTGATATTTCTAGTGGAGCAATATAAAATCAAAACATATTAGGTATTATCTTTTATCAAACCCTATAGTAGTGAAACAGTAAGCAAAAAGGAAATTGCACCAATTCTCTAACCAAAAATAATATCATGTAAGAGGTATATTTATTTTTGGACTACTACAAATTCGGGTTTCTGGCTACAGTTTCAAAGCTGTAAAGTTTAGTAATACCTAATCAAATTCGTTTTCATTGTATTATGTTCCACAAGAAATAAAACCTTAGTCTTTGGTTTAAAAAGGTGTACTTATTTATGAGTGATAGAGGATAAATATGATATAGTTTGGCTAGACAAAAATATACATACAATACACTTTAAGCATATAGCACAACCAAAAGTCAGTTGATTACACTATCAAAAAAATACCACTTCAATTTTTCAATCTAATTCACCTGAAATGATAATCCAAGAATTTACTTTTCAATTCATATTGGATACTGTTCAGTGTTTATCAGTAGTGACTGATAAATTTAATAACTGATTTATCATAATTCTTCCATAAGACTGAATTTTTTTAAATACTTAATATATTGCTACTAAGGTTAGAATCCATAAATTTCTTGGATTATTTATGTAAGAATCAGGATTTGTACCCTGGATTAAAGTGTTATACCTGTATCACAGTAATATCTCAATGAAAGCCTGGCAAAATGAGAACAAGCAAATCAATAGGAAATTCCAATCTCACTGGGTACCTCCAAACTTGAGACCTGTGCCACAACTAAGCCAAACCGAGCAAATAACATACACACACGTTTATGTGTGTGTGTGTGTGTATATATATATATATATATATATATATATATATATATATATACACATATACATATACACACACCCTGTGTATATGTGGATTATTAGTATTTTAGATAAAAGCTAACTTGACTTAGCATATTAACTTATTTTGGATTATATGAAATTAAGCCATCCTTTCAGTACGGCAATCTAAGCAAACTTTAGCATTATTATTAAAACGAATGAGGAAGAGGATCAGAAAATATTAAGGAGTATTTGCAACCCTTTTTCACATACTTCCTGCTACCGACGTTTTTTTGTTTTTTGTTACATCAACATGATGTAGGACGTAACAAACAAGCACAGATTCTGGCTACTAATAACGGTATAGATTTCAATAATACCAAGTTAATACCACATATTCATTTTCACTGGGATTTTTTTATCTATTGATCCCAAAATTACGAGAGATTTACAAAAAAAAAGTAATTGTAAAATCGTGATTCTCTCAAGGCTGCTCTAACGTGAAGGTGGGAAGTACAAAATAAATAAATTAATACTAGCGCTATATTACAAGAGAAAATTTTTAAATTTAGATTTATGTGAAAAATTTAAACTTTGGTAAATCAACAATTAACTTTAGTTATAATTTTTTTTCAAAATGAAAACGATTTAAATAAGGGAGAAACGCCTCAAAAAAGTAAAAGATGACTACCAGAAAGTGTACAGATTAATAATCGGCATTTGAGACATGATAGATTTTCTTTCACTCCCATCGGGTTAGCGAACTGAATTTTCATTACGGCAGTGATAAGTCTAATAATAGCAATAAGCTTTTAATATTTTTTTTAAATAAACAGCTACACAATAATACAACCAAGATTTAAAGATTCAATACATGGTTTTGTTTTTTTAATAGAAAAACTGAGAGACAGACAGACAGACGGACGGAGACGTTTGTATTCCACGTGCATAAATTGAGGTCAGTTAGGACGTAGGGAAACCACTTTGTCTTTGTTAATTCCACAGGAGGGAAAATAATTAAAAAAGCCAATAAGTTCTTTTTTTCATTTTTAAGATAAAAAATAATAACAATATTAAAAAAAAATTAACATTAAAAAAACATAACCCGTTTAACCAATTGAAAAGTTAATTATAAAAAAAAAAGTAAAAATAAAAATATTACCATGTGTGATGGACGAACTAGTAATTGAATTAACAATTTTTAACAGATTTAAAAGATCTGCAGTTTAAGTTTTACTTACACTAATTGATTTCATAACGATCGGTGAATTATATTTAAAACTGACTAATTTTAGATTTATTTTGTAATATAAATTATTCTCTTAAATTAAGAGTTATAGAAATGACAAAATATTTTTACAATTTTAAATCTCAAATGAATTTTTTAAATGTTTTCCTCATTGGATGAGCTTTTATCTAAAAATCTTTTTAAAAATTAGTTAAGAGAGTGTGGGTTTTATTTCAGTCGTTTTAATCTATCCAAAGAAAAAGATCAATTGATAAAGAAAAAGAAAAAAAAAGATGACAAAATGACACGAGTAGCGAGCGGAAAGACAAAAGCTCGATTTATAACGAGAATAAATATGCCACAAAATGGGTAATCAGTTTGCATTTATAACTATCTACTAAAATGATCCCCCTCTATATCGACATACGTATGTACTTACAAGGTGGCGCTCTTAACTGCAAGCTATTTTCATTTACTCATATCTAATTGTTTACATGTATATTTTTAACATTATTTCGTCATTCATAGCAGGTGGTCTCCTTTTTTCAAAAAAAAGAACAATGATTATAAGCTTTCATTCGTTCTCAATTCTGATCAGCTTTTAACAAAAGATTTTAATAACGAAAAACTGATTTAAAATTGAACAGATCACAAGAAAACGTATAGATAACAAGAACCTCAGTAATTAAACTTGGGCGAGATAATACAAATTACTTATGTCTGAGTGATTACGAGTACTGAAATATATAAGTATAAAAAAGCCTTACCGAAATCGGCGACATTTTTCGAGTGTGCAAGCAAGGAACGAAGATTGACTTTCTTTCTCACTACCAATGTTTGAAAATATCACACTACTACAAATACAGGAAAATACTCAGGTAGCTTGAGGAAGATATACTAATACTGTTTTGATAATAGAAAAATATGTAGGATGATGGATAAAGCTCTATTTTTTAAAGGTTTCCCCCCCAGCAGAAACGAGTTTTTAGTAGAAAAGATCGGGCACGTAACATCAATTACGAGAAAGGAGGCGCCATGATCTTTGTAATAAAAATACATCAGTCTCTCTCACTCTCTTTCACATATGCAAGAGATAGAGAGGTAGGGAGGCTACGCCACAAGATTGTCGGCAAATGTCCTGAAAATTTATAAATATAATAAATTCTAAAATGCAAGAAAAAATAAATAGATAAAATAATTTCCCTTAAAAATGTGAGAATGAAGGTATTTTCAGCTCGTAAAATAATTACAAACTCCTTTTAGCAAATGCCGACAAAAGAGGTTTTTAAAATGTATGAAACTATGGGTGGTCAAGGGGGTAAAAAAGTAATTCACCTTCATTCATCAGTCAGAAACCTTACTTTTCGATAGAAGGCAAATGAAGAAGAGTAGCTGAGTGATTAAAATAAAAACCTAATTTATCTTAATGGGAACCGATATATAAATAAGTGAATAAATTATTTCAAAATTCCATTACATGCTACTACAACACAAATAACATTTTCAATAGTCCTAATGACAAAAAGAAAAAATGTAAATAAATCTGTGCAAATTTTATTGATGTAATTTTTAGTTTACAAAAATTGTCAACATCTTAAACTACTGTTAAGCACACGCAGATCCTCCACTTTAGAAGTATAGATTTAGCACTGAAATATATTGCGACTTTGGCCTTCCATAGTTACAGTAAAATCAATCAAACTTTTTTTATTGGATTTAAACTCTTAAGTGCAAAATCAAAAATACATTTGTAATATTCGCCTCTATATAAAAAAATAAATTGGTAGAAATTAATTAGTTAAAAAAAACTAAAACGAAAAAAAAAAAACAGCAAAAAAAACAACTTATTTTCAACCTAGTGAATCTTTACTTAAGGAAACAAAAGATTTTTCCTGCAATCTGTAGCCAAAAGAGTTCAATTACAAAAATGTCGCAAATTTCATTTGATTTTTTCTTCCGAAAAATGTTGAAATAGACTTCATTTAATACTTGAAAACAAACGAAATTAGAATAATTTTGCCTCATATAGTCTCCAAGTTTTATTTAACCCGAAAGAAAGAAAGAAATGTTTTAAAATAGTGAAAAAAATAAGAGCACGCGGTGAATTTAAAAACAAAGACGTCAAGGGAAGGGGCTCGAAAGAAAGAACTTTTTTTTATAGTTATCCTAAGTTGCCGAAAAATAGTAGAAATAAAGCAAAAATATAACGACTAAGAAAGTTTTCCGTTACTTAAAGTTTGTTTAAATATTTCCTCGTTAAGACATCTAAATTGAAAATTGTTTCAATAAAGTTAATAAATTGAAGTACTTGGGTTACACAAGTTAGATTTTTCATGTGAATAGAAATTCACTCTAATACAAAAGGAAAAAAAATATATACTTAAGTTATTTGAGACTATTAATGATAATGATTACTTATGAAAAAATTAAATGGTTTATCGAAAAAAGTTTTATTGCTAACAAAATTAAAGAAAAATAAAAGGAAACTGACTTAAATCAATTAACATCGTAATAAACAAATAAATTAGAAAAAATTATATTGGCAAAAAAAAAAAAAAAAAAAAATCAACGGCCAATACTTCTAACTTAATCATTGCTTGATGCGATGCAAATTTAAAAAAGAAACTTATCGAAGTTTTTAACAAGAAAAAAATTAAAGGAAGAAAGAAGTAATGACATGACACTTAATATACTACTCACAAGACTAGGTGACATTTCGTTAGCCTTTTGAGGGGAAGACTTTTCTTGAGATTTCTTTTTACTTTGTTTTCCGTGTCGCTTCATCGTCATAGTAGCTGCTAACCCTTCCCTTAGTGGCTGTCACTAAGTTGTTGTGGTTTAGATTATAAGAAGCGGGAAGTTAATAGCAGAAAACCCGATAGTAAAGGTTTTTCGGTACTGACAATTGCTGGAACAATAAGACGAACACATACAACCAAGGATAAATACTCTGGAGTATGTGGGCCAAGGAGGGAGGCCAAAAGCCGCCTTTCTTCCAATACAATATACTTGGTTGTCGTATAATACACTCCTCAATTGAAGTTACAAGGCATGCTCTAGTGTTTGGGCACTACTCTCAAACACCACTTTTGTGTCACTGATAGTAGTTAACTACGACAGGACAACGGATGGACGGACTATTGTGAACATTTTAACAAGTACTTTAGGCGAAAGAAATTTTTTTTTCTGATTAAAATTCACAGCGGCTTCACTTCTCTCTAGCTTTACCCCAATCTATTTCGATACGGAGAAAAATATTGTATAAACGTTGTTAAAAATAGAAAAGATCTGGACAAATTTTTCTCACTCCCTCCCCATGTTTAAAAAAGTACCAAGTATTAAAAAGTAAAATAACTATGATCATTTATTGTTTGATTGTGAGGAAAGACATTGACACAGTTCTTTGAGAGGGTTGGGTTGGGTTGGGTTTTTGAAACTGATGGGAGTGATAAGGTGCGTATAAACAAAGACAATTAGGTATTTACTTAATTTAAAGGGGAAGGGAAATTATTTACATTATTTCCTCACTCATGAAATAACCGTAAAGTTATATTTGTTTACGGTTGTAAAATGATGGTAAGATCTCGCAAGCCATTTTTGCATTGATTTAAATTCTCACTATACCACAGTGAGGATCGAATTCAGCAAATTAATTTTATTTTTAAAGATTTTCTTATGAAACCTAAGAGCACTAACAATGACCTCGACACTAAATTAAGCAAGTTGCTGGGCTTTTTTCTTTTTTTTTTTACCAGTGAATTTGGAGAGTTATGTGTCTAATCAGAGGAATCGGAATTATTCATTTTTGGGATAGCACTTTCGTTGTAAATAATAATTTATTCCAGACAATTTGTTTTTTTTTAATTTAAAAGTTAAAATTTGGGTAATTGCTTATGTTCAGGACTTGCAGCCAAGTTGGCTAGCAAGCAAGCAAGCAACTTTTATTTACTCCTGAGGAGGAAACTAGCAAGCAGCCTCCTTAAAAACGATATAAATGGTTGGATATGGGGCAAGGACGGACGAAAGACTATTTAGAAAAAAAAAGAGAGAAACCAAACACACAAATAACAATGTGCGAGGTGAACGAAGTGGTTGAACAGGCAGGCATGGAAGGAAAGAAGTGGGGGAACTTTTTTTCTCTTGATTGAACGTCCATTTCAATAAAAAAAAAAAAAAAGATGTGAAAAGAGTAAAAGCCCCTTGAGGAGTAGGATTATTTTGAAAGAAGAAAATAAGAGGTAAAGATTCATCAAAATTAAGATAGCTAGCCTTGTATATATAAACAAACAATAAAATACAGGAGAAAAGAAAATGTAAGGTGGCTGTTGTTAAAAATTAGTGTTAATTGCTCTATGACCAATATCAATAAGTTTTCTCGTCTGAACTTTAGTTCGAAGTTGTAAAAAGAAAATTAAAATCAAGACAAAAATTCTGCTTGATTGAACATTGACTTTCTCTCTTAATGTAATAGTCACTTTTTTAATCGAGTTCTTAAACAAATTTTCAAATAGTTTTAGTCATATTTTCTTTACTTCTCAAATGTGAAACGGGAGGGGGTACTATATATATATTTTTTTCTCTTGAGTATGAATGACGCCGACGGTTTTTGGTTTGTTGACTGTTTTTGTTGCTTTTTTCCGTTAAAAAATGTTGCTAATTAATTCATTATTCACGCCAGACATTTAGTATTTTCAAAGCTCTTAACAAACGTAAGTAAAAAGACCAATTTTTCTCTTTTATCACTTTCTTCTTAAATGCAACACCGACAATCGTGAAACATTTTCTTTCACTAAAAATGTTAAAAACAATTAAACTTTTGTCAAATTTTCTCTCACGATATCTCGTTTCAACGCAACCGGTTTTGCTGGGGAATAAATGTAGGGGGAAAAAATTAACTTAAAAAAAAAATTAGCAGCATCAATTAGAGCAGAAGTGAATTGTTAACTGTTTTTAGTTTTGTTTACAGTTGAAAATAATAATGGAAATTGTTTAAGAAAGATTTTGAAGATTGACATAACTTCTGTTTTATATTAGAATCACTATGTTTCATTTTACTTAAATTTTTCAGAATTGTGATTTTTTTTTTTTTTTTTTTTTCATCAATTAACTTTTAAAGTCATTTTCAAGTCACTGACAAAAGTTAGGTCTGCATAATTCAGTGCAGAGGGATAGCCGATACATCTAAAGAAATACTTAATATTTTTTACAGAAAAGTATGAACTTTTTTTTTTTTTTTTTAGACGGATGATTGAGGACTGTAAACCGGCAAGACCACGTGACATCGTAAAGCGGGTTCCAGTTTGTTCAGTACTAAATCCTAACTAATAGGTTTTCTAAAAACTTCTTCAATTTTTAAAACTGGCTTTATATGAAATTATTTCTATCTCATTATTAGGTTAAAATTAGTCCCCTGTGGATTTAATAGACAATCTTATATATAAACTCAAGATGAATTAATAGTGAATTTTCAGATTATCAATTATCAACTTGGTAATCAATTAGTTACGCATTTTCATTTTTATCTTATTTTTCTTTATCGAATCTTTTTTCTTTTTCAACATCGCTTTTTCTTGTAATTTTTCTATTTTTTACATTTAGGGTATAAAACCGTTATCACCTTATTTTATTTAATTATCCATGTTAAGTTACTCATCTCATTTAAAAATACCTTTTGTTTACTTATATTTGTTTAAAACAAATCTGTAATTAATTTTTACTTAAAAAGTTCCAAATGGATTGCTGAATTAATTAATTATGGTCTACTGAAGACGCCATTTTGAATATTTCTCACATTCATATTTAAGACAAAAGGCGGCAGATTCAAATATATTTTAACCACCATGTCTTTTTCTTATCGTAGTATCTTATCTTGAGCTAACAATTATGAATTTGAACTTAAAATTAATCCTGACTATTCTTAACATAATTTTAACGGAATTTGTAAATTGTTAAGATTAAGATCGAAAATATTAACCATCAATAAAAAGGTTCTAAGGTTGTCTTCGAACTGGTATAAGATTTTTTATCAAATTTAATTCAAATCGTATAATTTTGAAAATTTTTTTCCCCATATTTGAATTAAAGTATTATTTGAAAACTAAAAAAAAAATGACACAAAAATCGCTTAAATAAGTTATACTTGAACTAATTTCTTTTTGTAATTTTCACAACTGAAGCCTCTAATTTTATTCGGTTCTCTTATTACGATTAACTTTGAAATTTGAAAATCAAAATTCCATGAAAAAAGCGGAAAATGAATTTGAAGATCTCTTTTGGATAAGAAACTTATTTAGTAAATATCATTTACTAAATATTTAGTTATACTTATTTATTTATTATATATTTATTTACTAAATATTCCTTAAATTTTGATAATTTTGTATGCGTAGGCCCTGATTTTTTTTATTATCATGGTAAATAAACTTTTAAAAATATGTACACAGAATTAAAATCAGCTATTTATTTAAAGAATATTTAATAAATAAATATACAAATGTTTTAATTTAGGTTTTGCTAAGTATATACAAAATCGTCTCAATATTATCAATATTCGCGTAAATTACCAAATAAGAAATGATTAGCAAGAGAATGGTTAGAAACTAACTTAAAAGTTTTTTTGTAAATTGTATTTATCGTTGTTGTCATTTTATCATTAAAAATATTTAATCAACAATATTTATTCAATAATAATAAATATTTAATTTTTTGTTTTCCCTTTCTCAGGTCATCATTTTGTTTTGTTTTTTTTACATTTCTTAATTCTTATCACTTTTCTTTTTTTCCCCTTTTTCAGTCTTCACCCATCGAAGGGAAGATAAGAAATGATAAAATGCGAGAATATCAAACCCAACAAGGAGATCGATTAAACAATCAGGAGCATATTTTCCAACACCCATATCACTTACTCGCTTAGCAAAGGGTTTAAATTGTCGAGATGGTTGACTGTCGCTATCCACAACGATCTCATCGACTGCCATTGTGTCGCTCCTTAATTCCGGTTACAATGCACGATGGGGGTAAAATTGGCAGACGGTCACACCAAATTATTTCCTTTTTTTTAAATAACAATTTTTTCTTTTTCCTTTCTTTTTCTTTTTAAATTTAACACAATTTTTAAAATTATCAGTTTTTTAATTATTTTTTTTCGTTTTTTTGGAGGTACTATTGATCAAGGTGTAAATAAAAGCAATATTTGCCGGTACGTTAAATCAAGGTAAAGTATGGCATTAAAATGGTAACTAAGCTAAAAATAGAAATGGTATCTTACGGAACAGGAAACACATTGTGGGGAAAATCTAGTTATCTTCTGTTTATTCGTACCATTTAATTATGGATTTTTTTTTTTTTAAGAGAAATGGATAATTGTATAAAACCCTTTGAAAACGTTGGAAATAATTCTCAACTAATTGCCGGGCCTGAGAAATAGATTTTAAAAAGTATTATTTCATTTCATTTTAAATAAGACTTTCTATTGTTTTGATTTGAAACCCTTATAGATGAAAGAGAATTCCACTACTACTTGCTAATAAGAAGACATTGTGCATATGATCGCATAAGATGAATTTATAAAGAAAACCTGTAGAATAATAGAACTAAAGATAAAACAACTTTATAATAAAACAAAATAAAACCACAATTTTAATCACTCGATGTAGAGTCACGCAATTGAAAATCCTATAAAAGCTGAGAGAGGAGTATAAAGTTTCTACTATTACTCGTTGAGTGTCCCGAATTAATTATTTACTCCGTTTAGCTTAGACGTGGAACAAGACCGGAAACATGTGGCACCCAGTGAGCTTAACTCGACAATCATTACGCCACTCAAGGCACTAAAATCTAGAAATAATATTTAATGATATTACTATCAAGCTTATTGTTAACTTAGTGATCAACGAGAAAGATTATCATTCATATGCAAAATGTAACTAAAATATTTTTGAGTGAAGATTAAAATTTTTAAAATTTAAGCGAAGAAGTGGGCACAGCTGAGTGATTTATAAAGTAAAATCATCATATCTAGATCTCTTGACAATTTTTTTTTTTAATTCTAAGTCTCAATACTTTTTGATCAACAGTTTTTGGATTAATACAAGATTTTACAAATGTAACATCTGCCATACTCATCAGACCAAGCCATGTGCAACTTATTTCCCCAAACTAAAATGCATCTCAAGGGTAAGATTTGAGGATGTTAAGGACACTTTAATTGCACCTTCAGTGGTTCTTTGACCAAGGAAAAATTCACTGGAATCAATATATTAAATGCAGAGGAGACTATTTTGAAGAAAGTTAACATTTCATTCCTTGTTCAATTCACTGCTGGTGAATACAGTTTCTGTATTAATACTTTCTGAACAGACCTCAAACAATTAAAAGATTACATAAAATAAACAGTTTTTTATAAGTTTGTGCTGGACTATTGAATATATTATTATTATATAATCTGTTCTTAAGTTTTTATTGGTGTATATTTCATATTGCTTTGGAATTGGTTATTATATACTGATGATGTGGTGTAATGGTCATTACCATAAAAAATGGATTCAGTGACCCAATTTTGCATTCCTCATAGCCCTAATAGCCTTGGGAAAGGTATGAATCCAACTATTCTCCTCCTGGGAAACTATGAGTAAATTGTAGGGTACACCTGGCTCTTTAATTTTGGTGTGGTAACTAGTCTAAGAGAAGGAAAACTCTGAATTCAAACCAGCTTTACTCCACTTAAAATTGTCCTTGTGTTGCATCCTGGTTATGGTAGAGGGATTGGGTAAATACATACTCTGATGACTAGTCCTATCAGGCACATAGCCTTGTGGATAAAATTGCTTGTTAAATTGTATTTGGCAGTCATAAGTTCTAATACTTGGGTTGGATAGTATATAAAATACTTTGGTTCAGTGGCAGAGGCAATTGATATCTCTCAGAAAAATTAACTAAGAAGAATCAACTGATATATGATGTTCTCTGATTAAGAATAATCTATTGATTTTTGGCCTAGGTATGACACTATACTACATCCAGTTCTGGAGGACTTACTATATAAGGTGTCGCCTCTTAATTGCCATTACTCCCAGGTTCACTTTAGAGTCTCATCTATAAGTCAAATAGATCTGTTTGAAAATTGTTAGTATTGTACAGGAAGACTTGATAGCATATAACTGTGTGCAAATGAATTATTATTATCATTAAATAGGAATTTTTACTTAAAAACGTATAATTGTTTGATTTTTAGAAATTTGATTGGAATGCTCGAAGCTAACAGAAAATTGATACTGCTATTGGTTGAAAATTTCAGAACCACAGGTTCTTGAATTAAAAGAAAGTTACCTGGAAGACCTTGAAGCTCTCAAATACCAGAAAATATCTGTTGTCTAATCTCCTAACTTAGTCTTTTTGTTAACCTTTTTAAAACTTCACCAGTCCAAACTATAATCATTACTGATAATATCTAAAAAAAAATGTTAAGATATTAGCTAGATGGAGCTACCATTACCACTTACGTAAGTTCACTTGCACCACACATGTAACAGTTTAAAACATGGGAGGTATTTCTGTTTTATCCTGTATAAAATCAACCAACTAAAAAAATCTACAGAGGTTGACATACTACAAAAATAATCCTAAACCAAAAGTTGCCCTGTCAGCTGGGGCTGTAGAATATACCAACTGCATCTCTGCAGAAGGACAAGACCCCTCCCTGCAACGAGTGTCCTGATATATGACACTAAACGATCTGATGGTGAGGTTCCAGTAATACTGTAGCTTTGGGGAATGCGAAGTACCTCTCATTGCCATTACCCCCACGTTCATTCTGGCCCAGAATGGTCACAACCGATAGGGTCTTATCTATGGGTCAAATAGAACTAAACTGTGTACTTATGCTGAACTGAATTGCTTGAAATAGAACTGTTTTGACATTTAAACTGCATACTTATGCTAAACCGAATTGTTTGAAATGGAACTGTTTTGACATTTATTTGTGTGTAAACAAAAATTATACTAATACTAAACTGAATTGTTTTAATTAGAACTGTTTGACTAAAGTGAATAGTTTGAAATAGAAATATTTTTGACAATTAAACTGTGTACTTATGCTAAACTGAATTGTTTGAAATAGGACTGTTTATATGTATAGAAATGGATTTGACATTAAATAACCTAAAAAGTTGATATGCCACTAAACTTAAACAACCAATCTACCTAACTAAAAGACAGTCTGATTTTGCCATTAAATAGCCCATCAAGGGTTGACATACCCTAAATAAAACCAACCAACCAAATAAACAACTCTGCATACTATTAAGACTAATACATGTCTTGAAGGAACCCCCACCATTCTATTTTTGACCAATAGTGAAAAAGAAACACTGGAGTTAAAAGTATTAATTATTGGCTAGTCTACTCTTCAACTTATTGTTGCTTTGGTTGTTTAAGATTTCTAGGTCATATTACTTCCTATTATTAAAGTGAGTAGCCTGAAGTAAGAATAAAGGAGTAGCTTTCAACAAAATGAATTTGAATTTCATATGAAAAGACCATCTTTCATGGATGATGCTTTAAACAATTTCACCACAGATCTAGTCATATCAGTGGTAGTGTGAAGTCCGACTCTGCCCTTTGCAAATTATTAAATTTTCACCCCTCATGAAACCATTGAAACTTCCATGAATTTTGAAAAAGAAAAATGTTGTTGATAAAAATGTCCTAAGTTATAATTGTTTTAATTTGAGTGTGTTAAATTTAGTATCATTCATTAGTAGACTTAGTGAAAAAAAATCTGATATGAAAATTCTATTAATGAAAAAAATAAAATGAAGAATTTTGTATTTTAAAAGTTATTTACAATGAAAAATTATGTTTACATGTGAAAACTTATATGAATGATATTTACATGTAATAATCTATATAAATGATGCTAATGTGTAATAATCTATATAGATGATGTTTACATAAAAGAATCTATATAAATGATGTTTACGTGAAATAATCTATATAAATAATGTTTACATGTAATAATCTATATAAATGATGTTAACGTGTATTAATCTATATAAATGATGTTTACATATAATAAATTATATGAATAAAGTTTACAAGTAATGATTTATATAAACAATATTCTATGTTATAATTTATATAAATGATGCTTACATATAATAATTATTGATAAAAACTTTATAAATTATAAAAATTTTAATTTTACAGTGTTAAATTTTGTATTGTTCATAAATAGACTGATTGTAGAAAAATCTGATTTGAAAATTTGTGTTGATGAATGATGATTATGTGTAATAATTTTTCTAAGTGGTGTTTATATGTAATAATTTACATAAATGATGTTTACATTTAATAATTTCTATAAATGATGTTTACATGTAATAATTAACATAAAAATAAATTTTAAAAAATTGACTACTTATCTAATTTCAATAAAATTTTCATTTCTTGAGTATTTAAAAATCAATTGATTTCATATGATTATGATATAAGAAATAATTTGGGAAATATTTTAAAAAAAAGAAGTATTTTCAAATTTGCTCCCTTATTAATTTTTTCAAGATTTTTTAAAAGTTTTCTCAGAGATCAGTCCTCCTCTTATGTGATTGGAGAGTCTGCAGATCCTATGCATTGCCTATGAGTCTTATTGACACTTCTCTACTTCAAATTATCAAAACTTCATTTCATATTCTATTTTATTATCGTTTAATATTGCTAAATTATTTAAATTTTGAAATGAAGTATTTGTTAATTTAGTTTTTGGCTAATCTTTTTTTCATACAATTTTTACTTTGGTTTTCCAGCTTATATCACTTTTATAAGACCCATTCTTTCTGTACTCAAAAGTCCTTTGCTCTGTCAGTAGGACTTAGAATACACTGATCATATCCCCGACAGAGGACTAAGACTCTCATCAAAAGTGGGTCTCCTGGCTATGACACTAAATCGACTCTGATGATGAGACTGGAGATTTGGGAGGTGTGAAGTGCTCCTTCATTGCCATTACTCCCAAGTCCACTCTAACCCAGAGTCATGGAGGGTTGTTCTCATAGTGTAAGGGTCAAGATTGCAGAATCATAGTAAGCGATTTTGAACTCTAGTCATACTATTACGTTCACTTGCGGACAATTACCCTGGGGAAAGGTATGAATCCCTTTATCCCCCTCCACTATGGGTTAAATAGCATCACTACTGTTCTTCTAGAAGGATGGCTTTGGCATTAAATTATCTACAATGGTTGACATGCCATTAAACAAACCAAACCAAATCAAACCCAGAGTGGTAATACATGTTAGGGTCCCATCTATCAATCAAATAGATCTGTTTGAAATTATTAGTTTTGGATGGGAATATTTAATACCATATAATTGTAAATTTTTTGTATTAAGAATATTTACTTGAAGCTGTAATTGTTTACTCAGGATTATTATTAGTTACTTGAAACCATGTTACTGTGTGCAAACAAATGACTATTATCAAATATAAATAATTACTTGAAACCATATAATCATTAGTATTAGATAGGAATGCTTGAAACTGTATGCAAATTATTTGTATTATGAACATTTGATACTGTATGTGCAAATTTTTTGTATTTAGAATACTTACTTGAAGCTATAATTGTTTACTATGGATGATTATTATTAGTTACTTGAAACTATATAACAAATGATTATTATTACATAGATCTAATTACTTGAAAACATAATTGTGCATAAAATATTATTAGTATTTGATAGGAATACTTGAAACCCTAGAAATGTGTGCCAATTATTTGTATTATGAATACTTGATATATAACTAAAAAAACTCTTATGAAACAACTACACAGAAAATATAAATACAAATCTACAATTAATGCAATTAATTCCCTCATCTTTCAGTACAAATTAACTTATGAATAATAATGAATTAGTAATAGGGTAGTAATTAATACTTAAAAGATTGTTAGGGGTGTATTTATTGGCTATAATGTATGTTTGAATAATAAGGTTATACATGGTATTTGAAAAATTGTTTGTGGTGTATGTATGGGTAATACTGTATATTTAAGTAATAGGATAATACTTGGTATCTAAAGAATTGTTAGGGCTGTACTTTTTTAGGGGGTGATATGTAATATTGAAGCAATTGGGTTATATTTGGTATTTGAAAAAAAAATTTAAGAGGGTACTTATTTATGGATGGTGCTGTAGTATATTTAAAATTAAAAGATTAATCACGTTTTTGATATTCTGTTCCATCTCCAGTCATCCTTACTATAGTGCTGTAATTAGTGCATTGTAATCCTAAACATGGATGACTAATTGAGGTCAATATAGTGTTTCTTTTTTTATAAGTGGTGATTTCGTATCATCACTATTCACGTAATCCAGTCTTTTAATTCAAACCAAAGGAATATATGTACACACAAACAAACAAAAAACTGCATGAAAAAAAAATAAAAGAGAAATACGGTGTGAAAACCAATTGATTTTTATGTCTTATTTCTCTTCCATTTTGTTGGATATTTCATCTATAAATTCATTCATTAAAAAATAAGATTTTGTATTTATTAATGCATGGGACTTGTTAAGATATGGGATGTTCTCTGTGGTATATGTATATATTTACCAACCCTTCCTCACGAGCAAGATGTGACACAAGGACAATTTTTTAAAGCAAAGTTTAACAGGTTTGAATTCAGAGTTTTCCTTTTCCTAGACAAGATGTCATACCAAAGTTAAAGTGCCCAGCCTGCCCTACTATTTACCCATTGCTGGAGGGAGAATAGTTGGATCTGTACATTTACCAAGAGTATTAGCCCTTTGAGAAATGCAAACAGCATCATCCAGGATTTGAACTTGGGTCACCGTGTTAATTTCATATGATGACAACTGTCTCTGTGGTATATAATTAGGTTGATACAAAGATTTTTGGCATTTTTTCATGTAAAAGGTTTTTTGTATTTCTTTACATAAATTCATTATCTTATGCCATTATGTTAGGGATCAGACCAAACAAAAAATATCAAAGTTTTTCCTCCTGAGGGATAAAAAGGAGTTGCCTCCGAGGAACAGTGCATTGTGGGATTTATAGGGACCAGAAGAAGGGACACATTTGTAAGAGAAAGACAGACTTGGATCCATCATGGTACATGGCTGGACTGGTGGCTCCAAAGTTTAAAAAAGTTCTGCTCCTGGTCATTAACTTGCATGTCTCTGCCTATGGTTAACAAACCTAATTATTTTGTTGTACACCCACAAGTGCATCTCTTTTCACTTTATATATTTTCTTTGTTCCTAAAAACATAACACATCAAACTATTTTTTTATGAATTTATTCCACCTTTCAGCTAAACTGACTTTTCCAGTGATCTCCAGTTTTTTTTTCCATGATTTGAACACCAAATATTAACACAAGACTTAAAAAGGATTCTTAAACTTGAGTATTCTGGGTATAACAATAAACTGTTTCCAGTGATCAGGTTCCTGTTATGGGGCACCGACAAGTGTGAAGTCAGCCTTTCACTGTCATTATTCCCAGGTCTATTCTGACCTGGATTGATAGTACCTATTAGGATCCTATCTATGGGTTGAATAGATCTGTTTAAAATTTTAATAATCTTTGTTAGCAATACTTGGAACCATATAACTGTGTGCAAATAAATTATTGTCATTATTTTCATTCTTATGCAAGTTTTTCATACCAGTTTTAACTGGTAATTTTTCAATGAAGTCTTTCTGACAGCAAGTCTCCTTCAGTTTCCAAACCTCTTTTACAAGTAAGTATTCTAGCTGTGATCTGGATGGTTTTAATTCTTATCTCCAGTTTTCCCAGTCTCTTTTCCAAGCCTTTGGAGACTATGCCAAGAGCACCAGCTGCAAATGGTATTGCCATCACTTTAATGTCATATGGTCTTTTTAGCTCTCTGGCAAGATCCAAGTATTTGTCTATCTTTTCACTTTCTTGGATTTTTCACTCTATAGTCAGATAGAATAGCAGAATCCACTAGATGACAAGTTATTTTTTCTTGTTACTTCACGCTATGTAAGGTTTTCTAGCTACGATTGGGTGATCTGTTTGTATCTTAAAGTCCTAGTGAAATTTATGTCTCATTTTCTTGGACAGGTTTGTGCATATACCATTTATCAGTATGGTATAATTATTATTATTTTTCCTTTTTGAGATTTTTTTCACACCAGTGCTAACTGATGGTCTTTCACTGGAGTTTGAGTGACAGCAAGTCTCCTCAAGTCTCCAGGACTCTTCTCAGTATTCTGGTCAATCTCAGAAATGCTGTAGTTTGGATAGTCTCCACTTGTCCTCTTATTTCCAAGTCCTCCTGTCCCTGTACCAATTCTTTTGTGAGTGTACCGAGCACATCACTCACAATTGGTGTCACTAGCGCCCTTATGTTCCACAGTTTTTTTCAGTTTTCTAGAAAGGTCTAGATACTTATTTCTCTTTTCACTTTCTTTCAGTTTTACCTGATGGTCAGCCGGGATGGCAAACTCCATAATTCAGCAAGTTCTATTTTTTTGTTGACTATCACTACGTCTAATTCTCTGGCCGAGATTAGATGATCTGTTTGTATCTCAAAATCCCAGAGAAGTTTGTGTGTCTCATTTTCCAGGATGGATTCTGGCTTGTGCATATACCATTTGTTCATTATTATTAAATAAGAATAGTTAACAGAAACCATATAATCATGTACAAATTATTAGTATTCAGATAGGAATATTTGAAACCATATAACTGTACAAAAATTATTTATATTAAGAATAGTTACTTGAAGCTATATTTATTTGCAAATTACTTTTATCATTAGTTACTTAAAGTCATCTAATTGCTTGCTAATTGGCATTAAATTACCCAACTAACCTTAAATTTGATAAAGAAGGAATATCTGCATACATATCTCCATTTTCATATATTAAAAAAACAATAAAAAAATAATATAATTTTAAAAATTAACAAAATAAAGTAGAATTCTTTAGAATCACATGAAGAATATGGTCTTATATTTATCAAATAATAAGAGTCTGGAGATTCAAAGACTCTGTTTCTTTTACAGTTATTTTATTAAATTGTCTAATTGTTGCAAGAGAAGAAATTTGTTTGCAAAATTAAATTTTATTGTTTTATATAATATTAATGTTTTACCTAATATCAACAGTTTTGATCATGCTTTCCTATCAAACTTTACTGACAGACACCTTTGAAATCCCTTCCTTTTTTTATGAACCCTGAAACTTTTTTGGTAAACCCTTTGAGTTCATACCAGGTCAGATTAGTAACCATTGCTCCATTCCATCATAAAACAATTTAGATCTCGATTTTGATTTACTAATTTCTTTGAAGAATTCTTTAGTATTTTGAATCTTATGACATCGTAATAAGTGAGTTTGAACTCCTGCTGTGCTATTACATTCCCTTTTGGACTATTTCCCTTGGGAAAAGTATGAACTCCCTTATTCCTGCAGCTGTTGGTTAAATAGTATTGTTCTTCTGCAAGGATGATTTTGGCATTAAATAACCCATAAAAGTTGATGTACCATTAAATAAAGAAACCAAAACCGTCTTTTGAATCTGTTGGAATGGTTGTACAGACAAGGATTGCAGCATAAAGTGAAACTGAAGGTAACAAGTTTAGATAAGACAATTTATGTGGAAGAACTTCCCATTCCAGCTTCATAATTGTTTACTGCATCACATTTTCAACCATTGGACAGATACTGTTATGCAGCAAAATCCACTGTCTTATACTTTCTTTTACAGTTGAGGTCTTAACTTTTCTTGGCATCATTCAAATGACCCAATTGTTTGTATTTGTAACATATCATTTAGCTTCTAGTAAAGTACAATACAAAATCCTCTTTGAATCCTAACAAACTCAAATAACTTTTCCCTAGTAAATTCCTTTTATGCTGAGATGATTTTCTAGACCAAGCCACAATTTTACTTTTGTCTTTCAGTCTTTGTAATGAATCCATTTTTTGTTACCAGGTATTATCTTATTAAAAATAACTTAATAAGAAATAAAATGTTTAAATGCTAACTGATGTTTGTTTCTGTAAATTCATGAAGAACAAATTTTCTTCTGGTTAGAATTTTTCCTCTGGTTAGTTGATGAACTAACTGATTACAAAAGTTATAAAAAGCTTGGTTGGTTGGTTGGTTAGGTTTAATGACATATCAACCTTTGCAGGTTATTTAATCCCAAGTCCATTTTTATGTGAATAATCAGTTCTATTTCAAACAATTCAGTTTAGCATGAGTACACAGTTTAATTGTTAAAAACATTTCTATTTCAAACTATTCAGTTTATTCAAACAGTTCTAATTCAGTTTAGCATAAGTACAGATTTTGTTTCACAGTAAAATGTCAAAACAGTTCTATATATAACAATTCAGTTTAGTGTAAGTACAGTTTCAATGTCAAAAACAGTTCAATTTCAAACAATTCAGTTTAGCATAAGCATACAGTTTAAATGTAAGTACAGTTTAATTGTGAAAAACATTTCTATTTTAAGCTATTCAGTTTAGTCAAGCAGTTCTAATTCAGTTAATTCAATTTAGTATAGGTACAGATTTTGTTTACACAGTTAAATGTCAAAACAGTTTAGTGTAAATACAGTTTCAATGTCAAAAAACAGTTCTATTTCAAATAATTCAGTTTAGCATAAGCACGCAATTTAAATGTAAGTACAGTTTCAATTTAGCATAAACATGCAGTTTAAATGTAAGTGCAGTTTAATTGTCAAAAACATTTCTATTTAAAGCTATTCAGTTTAGTCAAACAATTCAGTTTAGCATAAGTATGCCATTAGTTCTATTTAACCCATAGATAGGGCCCTATCAGATGCTACCATGCTGGGCCAGAGTGGACCTGGGAGCAATGGCAATGAAGAGGTGCTCCATATTCCCCAAATCCCCAGCATTACTGGAATCTCACCATCAGATTGTTCAGTGTCATATCGAGGACACTCATTGGGGAGGTCTTACCCCTCTGCAGAGGTACAGTCAGTGTATTCTACAGCCCCAATACACAGAGTTAAATGTCAAAGTTTTACTTCAGATAATTCAGTTTAGCATAAGTACACAGACGTTAAAACAGTTCTATTTTGAGCAGTTCAGTTTAGCATAAGTACGCAGTTTAAATGTCAAAACAGTTGTATTCTAAATAATTCAATTTAGCATAAATATGCAGTTTAAATGCAAAAATCAGTATTGTGAAGGAAGTACAGTTTAGTTCTATTTAACCCATAGATAGGACCCTTATCAGGTGCTACCACTCTGGGCCAGAGTGAACCTGGGAGCGATAGCAATGAAGGGGTATTCCACATTCCCCAAAGCTCCAGCATTGCTGGAACCTCACCATCAGATTGTTTAGTGTCATATCTAGGACACTCGGTGGGGGTGTCTTACTCCTCTACAGAGAAGCAGTCGGTGTATTTTACAGCCCCAGCTGACTGGGTAAAAAAAGCTTAGTAAACTTGAGATAACTCAAGTATTTACGTGGTGCATTCAATAGGTTTCCAGATTTTTTGTACAGGCATTTGAAAATTCAGTATGTTATTGCTATACATCTTATGAGATGACTGACCAATTTTTAGGATTTCAGGTTCAAATGAACAGCTACAGCAGGAATTGGATTACACCATACTAAAGCCTGATTGTCACAGCTGGTGAATTTCAAAAATGCAATCTGGACGTGAGAACACTTTAGAAGAACAATTTGTAATAAAATTCTGTTTTAAACTTGGAAAAAATGCCACAGAAACGTATGGAATGCTTCAGACTGCTTTTCGATCATCTTGTATGAATTGAGCATCAGTTTTTGAGTGGAAGCAGAGATTCAAGGAAGGCAGGGAGTCTGTGAGAGAGGATGAGAGGTGTGGGAGGAGTAAGGAAGTCAGTACACCAGAGTTGATTGGCCAAAGGGTTAGGGTTAGGGTTATTATGTTGAGGTTTTAAGGGAGTTCAGCAAGAGATTCCGTCAGAAGAGGCCAGCACTCTTCAAATCGGGTCAGTGGCCATTTCCAGCAGGACAATGCACCAGTACACAACTCCATCCTTGTCACAGACTATTTGACCAAGATGGGCATCAAGACAGTTCCTCAGCCTCCCTGTAGTGCAGACCTTGCTCCCTGTGACTTTTGGTTAATCCCCTAAGCTCAGAGGCTGTTGTTATGAGACAATTGAGGAGATGAAAAAGGCTGTGACGAAGGTCATTGACATGCTCACACAAGAGGACTTCCATGGGGCCTTCCAGAAGTTGTTGGAATTGTACAACAAGTGCATTGCAGCTGGAAAAGATTACTTTGAAGGGAACTATAGTTTCATGTGTGTAGTATCAATAAAAGTGCCCATACAAAAAAGTCTGGAAACTTATTTAATGATCCTCATATTAAACATTGTATAAAAATGGTTCTCAGAACTTTTATATCAACCTAAAAATTTCCAAATCCTTATTTGTGTGAGATTATTAATTTGTATTTGAAGCTGAATATAAACTTTAGCTCATTTCCTGCAAACAGTTATAATGGCTTGCTTGACTGATGTTTGATTTCATTTTGGTTTCTTTGTTTAATGGCATATCGACCTTTGTGGGTTATTTAATGCTAAAACCATACTTGTTGAAGGACCAGAGTGTGATACTATTTAACTCTTAGCATTGGGGATAAGGAGGTTCATAGTTTTCTCAAGTGTATTAGAATGAAAGTGAACATGATACTTTTATTGGAGTTTAAACTTGCTTACTATGACATTACAATGTAGCACTTTAGCCACTATGCTATAGGAACTCACTCCCTGCTAGACTGAGGAAATAGTTATGCATTTCCACATGTACCACAGGTTACTCTTTTCAACCAGATAAAAAAAAATTGTCTTCTGAATAACAACCTCTTGTCTTGAGTGATTGATTGATCGATTTTAACAGCATATCAACTTGTCAAGGGTTATTTTATGCCTAGAGGTCAGGGAACTACATTCATATTTACTTTTTTTGTGAGTTTAAAGAGTTTGTTTTTGCTCACAGCCATATCAAATACAAATAATTTTCAAACTGATTTATTTTATCCATAGATGAGAACCTAACGGGTACTACCACGCTGTGTCAGAGTGGACCTGAGAATAATGATAACAAAGGGGTATTCCATATTCCTCAGATCTCCAGAACTGGATCTTAACCATAAGATCTAGTTTAGTGTCATATCCAGGACACCCATTTTTGGGGGGTCTTAATCCTCTGCTGGGGATACAGTCAGCATGTTCTACACTTTGCCAACAGAGTAAGCCCACTTGTCTTGGAAGACAGGTGCTAAATAACACTGGGCAACAATTTTTTATTTTTTGAATGTTGTCTAGATTTCTACAAATTTTCGCACTGCAAAATCAGGAAATGGCATCCATTTCTCTCCATTGGGTCAGGTTTTTTTTGTGAGGTTAATTTGAAAAAAATCTGATCTTTTGACAAAATCAATTACATTATTGTGGCTTTATCAGCTGATTTTTGTCAACACATATCATCCTAAATATTTTTTCAAGAGAAAAAAATGTTTTGCCAACAACATATATTGATTACCTGATAGAAACATTGATTACTGTAAACTGAATGGTGGGCATTGATAAAGGTAAGTACACGTAAATTGTATGTTGCTTCACCATTGTTCAAACTTCAGGGCTTGAACTTCTGTTTCTTTAAACTCCTGGAATGCTCAGTGGTAGGGAGGTCTCTCTTCAGATTCCAACAGTAGTCAGCCATCATGACTGCATCCCACCTGGTCTCCATCTCTTTCAGGTCCTGATGGAATCTCTCCCCCTGCTCATTACTCATTGAACCCAGGTTCTCCGGAAACCGGTCCATATGTGAAAATAGGTAGCGCATCTTGACACTCATGTTGCAGCCCAGGTTTCTGAAAGCAGTCAGTATGTTGTTGACAAGTTTTGCATAGTTTCTGGCCTTATTGTTGCCAAGAAAGTTCTTCATTACTAGAACAAATGCCTTCCACACTTCCAGTTCCGCTTCGTTCATTGAGTTTTCAAACTCTGGATCTCTGATAAGCTGCTGGATCTGTGGAACGTCAAAGATGCCAGCTTTCAATTTCTCTATGGTCAATGTTGGAAAAACTTGGCACAAATAAGTGAAGCAGTTACCATCCTTGTCCAGAGCCTTGATTAAGCCGAGCTTGATGTGCAGCGGTGGGAAGAATATTCTGTCTCTGTCCACCAGAGGGTCGTTGATGACGTTCCTTTCTTTGCAAGGTACCAATTCCTCCTGCAAAGGCCAGTCCTTCTTCGTGTAATGCTGAGCACGGTCCCTACTATCCCACATGCACAGAAAACATGGTTTTATGACTTCAAACTCATCTTTTTTCAACATAATCACCCAGAACTATCGGACCTGAATACTTCTTGTCATTAAAATAATCATTTCCAATCAAAACAATTATTCAACATGGCATTTTACCCCCACCAACTTCTAAAATGTCCCACACATGCATACATGTGAACAAAAACGTAAAAAACGACATGTGGCCATAGCTCAAAAACTTGACCTGATTGAGCAAAACCAATGTGATTTTTGGATTCAGCGCATCAGATCCGTTCTAAATTAGCTAAAAAAAAACGCTGACAACAAATTTGTTGTTGACCAGTGTAATCTTTCTGCTTTCCAATTTCACTGATTTGACTTGGCCTTCTCAAACTTTTTACCTCTTGTAATTAAATTTAATTTTCATTCACCCTCTTATTTATTGGAGGGAATGAATGAAAATTAAATTTGAATATCAAATTACTAAACATTTGGAAATTAATTAGATATATCTAAGTTTTTGAATGAACTTTCCATAGAGAAATAACTTATAGGTTCATTTCATTTAATAAAGTACATATAATTTTCTTATACAATTTGGTAAAACAATAAATTTGTAGCCTAATGGTGAAAAAAAAAAATTTTTATTTTAGATAAGACACTTTTATTTTATTCTTCATAATTTCTTTTACTGTCTATACCAGGGCTTCTCAAACATTTTGCTTGATGCCCCACCTTTGTAATCAAATTTAATTTCTACTTATGTCCCCAAGAAAAAATTAATCAAATATTAAATTACAGAATATTACCAGTGTTCAATACAATTTACATGAGAAAAGAAGCAGTAAATTATAAATGCAAACACACCTTTAATTCTTGAATCATTTTTTAAGAGGTTGGATGGGTTTGGTGGGCACTGACGAGGTCACGAATATTAGGTTGCAGGTTTGCAATGCTGGAAAGGTTTAATGATGTCAGAACCAGATCATTCATTCATTCATTCAAGTGACCCATAATTTTAGAACAGGTCATACATGAATGACACATCATTTGTGGCCATCAAACCCAATCAGAAATTCTGCTAGGTGTACGATATTTGGCTATGAGTCTATATAATCCAATGATTTTTCTTCTGTTATAAAGAGATTTATAAATGCAAATGAGTAAATTCTTTGCTTGTGGAGCCCTATGCCTTTATTCACCCTGTCAAAATTTTATTCACTCGCCAGGGTCTATGTCGACCACTTTGAGAAGCCCTGGCTTAGACATTGGGAAGACTAATAAAAGATTTGTAAATATCTATCTATCAATCAATGGGTTGATAGATGGCTGTAATATATGAAACAGTCATAATTGACAATAATTGAAAGTGGATGATCTAGAAATATCCACATGTGGATTAGGCTAAATAATTAAGTAACTGGGCATACAGTCATAAACATAACCTGCTTTGAGTTAATCAGATCTCTCTTCCCCACTCTCTCTCTCTCTCTCTCTCTCTCTCTCTCTCTCTCTCTTACACACACACACACACACACACACACATTTATAAAGAAATTATATATAAGATCAGCTAATTATATATATATATTGAATTGTAAAATCAGGGATGCCCAACAAAATGTCACATGTAAAACTGGATAAAGACTATATATATGTATACTCAGATTATTTCTCTTCATTTTGATTGGGGATTAACTTTTTTTTCCTTTTTTTTGACTCCCTCTTTTCCCTGTTATTTGTACCACCTACTGAGACAATTATTAATCAAGAGTGAACCTCTTAAAACATATCAGGAGGCACTATATATGACCATAAAACATATCTATTAGTCTTATCAATAATCTTTAAATACCAAAGAATGCTACTGTTATATTGTTTCCAACTCAGCAGTAGATTGAATTGAGAGTTTATATCCGAAAATGATGCCAAAATTAAGAACTTACCAGAAAATAAATTAATATTAAAGTGTAAACAAGAGTTTAATGAGAAAAATTGTCATCCCTTTTATTCTTGAGAAATCATCTATGATAATTTGTTATTATTTCTTTATGAATATTTTTGGACAAAGTGTTCTACACATATTTTTTTATTTGGAACAATTTTCTTATTTTTTTGTTGCTTTCTTGTTAATATGCCACTATTGGTATGCTTGGTACTAAGGAGGATATTCAGTTGAGTCTCCAATCACCAAGAACCAATATTAGCATTATTACAACCATGATATACTAATAGTGAACTTAATGGAAGAAAAGATACACTAAACACATTTGTACATATTTGCAATTTGTACAAATTTGCATTTGTACATATGCAAGAATATTTAATCTTTTATATTCATGATATACCAACGGTATTAAGAACCGGACATTGGCCTAGGAGTTAGAGTGTTCGCCAATGGCCCGGGAGACCTGGGTTCAATCCCAGGTCGAGTCATACCAAAGACTCAAAAATGGTACTTGATGCCTCCTTGCTTAACACTCAGCATTATAAGGTACGGATCAAGGGTAAAGTAGAGCAATCCAGGGAAGGAGTAGCGCCCTCCCCTACACATTGGTGTTGTAGCTATCGAAAAGGGAGCCTTCGGGTTACCCTCGACTATGGTCGCCAACAACTTTACTTATTAAGAAGAATGAATAACAAGGTGTGTCCCCATGTTGTAATGGTTAAAGTGCTGGACTGCAGGATCATAGTACGTGAGTTCAAACTTCAGTTGCACTATTACGTTCATTTTCAGACAAATACCCTTGGGAAAGGTATGAATCCCTTATCCTCCCAGCTATGAGTTGAATAGTACCACTATCATCCTTCTAAAAGGATGGATTTGACATTAAATAACCCAAGAAAGTTGATATGCCATTAAATAACTAACAAACAAACAATGAATGCACAAACATGTCCCATCAACTGGAAATATACACATATTCTTCCATGAACTAGCAGTTTGTTGAGAGGGTACAAAAATAGAGTAAAACTTACTTTTTTACACATTGTTAGTATATATTACTTTTTGAAAATATACAAATTAAAAAAATTTTTGGTGTGGGGTTCAGTTTACATTGTTTGTATTTACTCGACTCTTCTGTTATGAACAGGATGCAACACAAGGTCAATTTCTAAGCTGAGTACAGCTGGCTTGAATTCAGAGTTTTCCTTCTAGATTGGTTATCATATTGAGGTTAAAGAGCCTGGTCTGCTCTACTATTTACTCATAGCTACATGTGATAGTTGAATTCATACCTTTCACAAGGCTATTAGCACTATATGAAATGCAAACTGCATCATTCAAGATTTGAAATCGGTTATCCTGGTCCATATTTTACTATGAGAACATTCAGCGATTTATAGTGAAAGTTATGCGTTTATGAAGGGTTGTTTGTGGTAGTGGTGAATTGTTGGGTTTTGTTGAGGAATTCTGAGGTTTGTATCTGACTCCTTTTTTTCTTCTTACCCCATTCACTTGTTGTCTTTTTTTTGTCTTTGGAAGCTATAAGAGAATTAAGGACAGAAGGAAAGGGACAAGGATACTTTTAGACTTAAAATTTTATTTTGGAGTTCATGATTATTCTATCGTGTGAGAACGGTTTCCTGAACCAGTAGAAATAGTCACGTTTCCCAGACAAGGCGTATGAAGTATATTATAGAATAATTTTCTGCAATACAAGTTTAAGGATCCATCACGTGTTTGGTGAGTATGTTAAACAGAAGCTGCTACTAAGGAAGTAGCAACCTGCCGCTATGCCCCATGACTTCTCGAGCATGTGTGCTACTTACTAGCAGCCGAGAGAAACAGGTCCTTTCAGTCAAGGTGGTAGATGCTTAATAAGGATGAATCTCTCCTTGGCGTCAAGAGTCACCTCTTTTAGGCATGCACCGATTTTGCTTCCTGTCAGAGGCCTCCTGGGAAACTGTTCCCTTTTGCATTTACTTATTTTTCAATTCCCTCTAGGTATAAGGAAAACTAGATGTTATCTTTTGTCCATTCGGCTAGATTATCAGAATCTTTGTCGTTTAAGTTAAGACCTTTTTTTCTGTAACTTTTCCAATGAATTTCTTTTTTATCACCAGAAAATCAAAACCTTAAAAATAACGTTTTTTATAGTACAGCCTTGTGGTCAAAAAGTCTCCATTTAGGCCTTTCGAAAAAAAAAAACTCGTTTAAAATCCCTTCGATAGGATGTAGACTCAGGTAAATTAGCATGTTTGTTTTTATTACTCAGATAAATTATTTTACTTTTTTTTGTATAGATTGGCCTAATGAGTAGAGTGTTCGCAAATTGTCCGGAAGACCAAGGTTCAATCCCAGACTCAAAAAATGGTACTTGATGCCGCCTTGCTTAACACTCAACATTTTAAGATAAGGTTCAAAGGTATAGTGGAGAAATCCAGTGAATGGAGTAGCGCCCTTCCCTACACCTCGGTGTAGTAACTATTGTGAAGGGAGCCTTCGGGTCACCCTCGACTAAGATCGCCAACTTTACTTACTAACTTTTATATAGATTACAAAAATAAATTGTTCGTATCACTTTGGAAATCATGCTTCAACGTATTTTCTAAACTGAAGATTCATGTTTATCGTTTTTTTTAAATTGACATTAAAAAGTGACTGTATATATTTCATGGATTATTTTTCTCTTACATAAATAGAAATTAAAGTATTATTCCCATTTTACTCCGGTAAATATTCAAATATGTTTTGATATAAGTCTGAGGGTCAGTTATGTTTTTTTTAACCCCAACGAAGTGAATATAAACCGACACATATCCCACAATTCTACTTCAGCCGAAAGTTCAACACTAGACACACGTACGTTTTGCAGGCTCTCCAAAACGAGCAGTTTATACTATATAACTTTTATAACATCAATTCCTGGGGTAAAATCCACAAGGGAAGCTCATGAAGGATAACAAGATTCCTTAATTATTAAGTACCTAGATCTTTTCAGCCTTCGCTGAGCGATCAGTCCTGAAGCGAGGATCAAGTTCGCCAGTAATTAGTAGTGGGAAAAGGTTAGTTTATACAGTTATATAAGAGTTGGATTCGTTTATAATAATATATAGAAGTTATGTAATTATTAGATTTGTCTTGAACTACCTAATTTTTATGCTCATTCTTGATTGACTCTACCTTAAAGGTTGTGTCTATGATTTACTGATATTTTAAATGCTATGAATAATACTCACATACACACGCGCGTATATATATATATATATATATATAGTGTTTACAGAAGCACTAGTAAAAAAAAATCAAAAACAACATATAAGATACGGGCATTCACATATTTGAATTTTATACAGAAACGCTAGAAGTTTCGGCGGCACCAAGTTTTCCATTGTCAGTCATGGGGCAAAAAAACTTTAGCTGCTGAGAAAGCATTTCCCAAGTTAAGTCCACCAGGAGGATGTGACAAAGTCAATTAAACAGAGTGCAGCTGGTTTGAAATCAGTTTTCCTTCTCTAAGACTGGTTGCATTAACGCAGCTAAAAAACCCAGTCTGCCTTACTATTTACCTATATCTTGGGTGTGAAGAAAAAGAGAAGGTTTCATGATTTACCCAAGGTCACCAGCGTGAAGTGAAACGCAAATAGCCTTGTCGAGAGTCTGAACTCGGATCACCGATTCCATTTCCCACGACGATTACCGTTAAGCTAAGCGCACCCGGTTTGTTTGACTTAAACGAAAGGGATTTTGTTACTATCGAGTAACAGCATTTCAGAATTAATTTCGGGAAATCACCACCGACCAGATAACCCACCTACGATTGGAACAAAAAATTTGAAACGAAGGATTTTTATATCAAAATAAAAGTCATATTAGACCACCGGTATCTAAAAAAGCGTGTTCGTGCAGCCCACAGAAATCCCCCGAGAACGCGGGTCAAAATTTACAAATTTCACACCGAGTGGAAAATTTGGTGGATACGGTTGAAAATGATCCCTAAAAACTGCATGTTTTTAGATAAGATTTTAAAATCATTTCTTTTGCGGAACTATGTATACATTTTAACTTAACAATATATGTTGAAAGCAATTCCCTTGAACCAGGATGCAAGTTTGTACTCGTTTCATTACACTTCTCATAATCCTTAAGTTTAAAATCTCTCTTTCAATTTTAGCCTTCAATTTTTCAAATGTGTGTGGATTGTTTTGAAACTCTACACTTTTGTTTGTAAGATGTATACGCGAAATAAGTCTCAACAGTGAACACGCATTCGTTCTTGGAAAATGACATTGCAGTATAAACAAACGGATGCTCGAATAAGATTAGGGCTGGATAAAATCATTTCAACTGCTAAATAGTATTGTCTTTGAGTACAGCAGTGCCACGATATTAACATTGCAGCATATCTTTAATGTGACAAGGCTAGCAGATGAATTTTGTCAATGTCAGTTAAACGAAATACGTACCAATGTCACCTGATGTACACGTGACAATTTAAGCATGGAGCTTTATATTTAAAAGGAATTTCGAAACTCAAAATTGAAATTTCAAAATCCGAACCCTTTTCAGGTCAAGGCCCCGCACGTTAACCCGAGAGGCGTGATAGAAAAAACCACGGCTGGATTATGTGTATATGAGGTTTTGTAGATTTATATTTTACAGTGGCTGTGGACTGAGAGAGACATCGTGGCAAACCTAGGCACTGACACAGGCTACAGAGAGTTCAGAAGGAGGACACAGGGCTTAGGCACATGGTAGTAGAAAGACCAGAGAGATTACAAAGTCCCAAAAAGCAAAACATGAATATTGTTAGTTATAAGTGAGCAGTAATTCTCGTTACTCCACTTTTCTAAAGAACCCCAAAGGGAAATAAACAATTAGGGTCCAGTGTTGAAGAAATGTTTGTTGTTGTTATTGTTGATTCGTGTTCTCCTAATAGAAAATCACTCCATCACTGTTATTTGTTTATACTGATAATCAGCGTCTTCTATGCAATAAAATTAATTAGTTAATTAGTTTCTGTTTTAATGGCATATCACCCTTTGTGGGTTAGTTGATGTCGAAGCCATCCTTGTAGAACTGTAGTGGTACTATTTAATTTAAAGCTCGGGGGATAGGGGATTTCATACCTTTCCCAAGGGTATTAGTCCAAAAGTAAACGTAATTGTGCGACTAGAGTTCGAACTCGCTTACCACGATGTCACAGTCCAGCACGTTAGCCACTACGTCACAAGGACTTCCCCGCAACAATTTTAAGGGCGTAACCCTAAGGATAAGGGTAGCATTTATTATACCCTTATCCTTTGGGTCGCAGCCTTTATAAAACACCGTAGATTATTAAATCCACTTTTTCTTTAATGACTATAACCGCAACATTTTATCAAAGAATATACAATTTAAGCTGTACTATATTACTATCATATGAAAAATTATACATCGTTACGCGGCTGGGGTAGTGGGGATAATTTCGTCGGAGACATTTTTTTGAAAATGAAAGTTTGGGTGTAACCAACTCGTGGTTAATATTAAAGGACTGATGTATGAGAAGAAATAGAGATTGTTTGGGGGTTCACTGATAGGACTCGAGGGTATTATTAAATGGGGAATGTGAGTCTGTAGCTGGTGTTTCTTGAAGGAAGATATGTTTTGTCGTCTGGTTTGTTCTTTTCTTTTTTCAAGATGTAGCCATGAGATTGGCCAATACTCTTGCTGTGGCAGTGATAGTTTGAACTTGATACAAGAAAGACAAGAGAAAGCTCAGTAAGAGAAGGAATAGCAGAAGAATAAGAGTTGTTTGTTTTGTTGTTGAATGGCATATCAACCTTCTTGGGTTATTTAATACCAAATCCATCCTTCTATAAGAACAGTAGTAGTACTATTTAACCCATAGCTGGGAGGATAAGGGTGTTCATACCTTTACTAAAGGTATTTGTCCGAAAGTGAACGTAATAGCGTGACTGGAGTTCAAACTCACTTACTAAGATTCCACAGTGCAGCGCTTTAACCATTACACCACGAGCACCCCCCACCCCGAATAAAAGTTGAGTGCCTGAACGAGACAATGAAGCGTATCTTTGTATTACCAACAGAGCACAAAATTAATTTAGATGTTGTTAATTACGGTATATATGACACTAAAATAGTGTAATAAATCAATAAAATATGTAAAAAAAATAAAATAAAATAAAATAAAACCAATCATAAAAAAACGAAAATAGAATAAAATATCCCACAATTCCACTACTGCAAAAAGTTCAACTTTCGGCATTAAAAGAACCCAGTTTCTTTAGGCGCCTGGTCAACCCACTAGACACGCGTGCGTTTTACAAGCCACCTGAAATAAGCAGTTCATACGATATAACTTTTATAATAGAAATTCACGTCCCCTCCCGCCAATTAAAAAGTCCACAAGAGAAGCCTATAGTAGAGGGCTATGATACTGTCGACTGAAGTTGCCTTGGAATGTTTCGTAGCATCCGTGTACTATAACTCACCACTAACATTATTTGAGTGTAAGGGAAAAAATTCGGACACTTGTAGTCGAGGAAATCTATCATGGTTTAATATTTCCTAGAGCTAAATAACCCAAAGAACAATTCACGACGACTTAACAATATATTTTATTGCCTAAGTAAACTTAATAGAATGAATACAGAAAGTAGATGAAATACTAAAAAATTATAAAGAAAATCCAATGGTGTTGTTGAAGAGTCTTTTGGTATAAGTTGAGAGTCCTTAATGACGTACATATAAGATTGAATCGAAGTGTTGAATAAAGACCTACATGTTTAAGACATGCTATCGTGTATTATGCGACACGTGCTCGTTAGAGGTACAAGCCCCAGTGTTCGTATGAACAGGAGCGAACGTGTGCCTTGCTGGAACTACGAGCGAAAGAGAATTTGACTTTGTCGTGCGCTTCTTCTATAGGCTACTTTGGTCACGCTACCAAGCGGCTATTAAAAGTAATATTTGGCAGACAAGGGATGTAATCCTTACGATCACATAAAGGATATCCTTTGAAAATACTTAAATTCTGTACTAAATAACCTTTATAGGGCTATCAACGCGAACCTTGCTTTTTAGTAATTGGTTTCGACCGATTTTGTCTACATAGATTTTGCGGATCTTTTAACACATTATATTTGGTCATATATGTAACAACTGGAGCAGTAAACGTATTTTGTGACACTTTTCTCTCTGTATCTTATCCTTATTTGCTGTAAAGAATGTGTAAAATCATCATCATCATAATTAAGTCGCACTATAAGAACGGATTTCTCTGATTCTCTCTCTCTCTCTCTCTCTCTCTCTCTCTCTCATTCTCTTTCCATCCGTCCCTATCATACATTGCTCCCAGTAGATTTTCTAAACTACATCCTGTGTCCGGTTTACATAAGTTCTTGCTGGTCGTGTGTAGGGGTCCATAGAAGAATGTCACATATGAATTCGCTGGTGCTTCTTCAGTAGTGTCCCACATGTCTTGTTCGTCTTACTTGGGTGGATTTAGAGATGGTAGGTAGGTAGCCGTAAAGCTGTTGTTTCGTGGTGGTTTGGTTCAAGGATTTGTTCAATATAACTCGTAGTATTCTTTTGCAGTTTCCATCTAAAGTTTTCTCTACGTTAATATACTAATTCATTATCCGTTTGAATTTTCATGTATTTTTCTGGCATTGAGTAATTTACAGCTTGAGGGTACCAGGGTATGTTTTCTGTAGTTAAATACAACCCTTGCCTCCAGTTGCACATTCAACAAGATGGCAACGAAAGATACCAGTTTTGGACAATCGAGTAGAAAGTTAAAAGTAGGAAAAGGAAGGTACAGAAATTTAGGTTTAGAAATTTAAATAAATTTTAATTGGTATTATTTACTCGAATAAGATATATACATTTTTATAGCCCAATCTCTTTAGTTTTATAAGCACAGAAATGGGTTAAAAATTAGTAACAGTTCAAATGATAGATTGCTCTGAGGGAGAGGCACAGAATTCAAAAACTAGTAATAATTTACTAAGCTTTTTGCTTAGATGTGATACAAGGCTGTATGAATTGGGGACTCAGTGAGACTCGCATTCACTCGTGAAAGCTTGCTCGTCTAGCTTGCTAACCATTACACCACCCGAGGTACCCCCAAAATACAGAAACTGTAATATCTACAGAGAAATAAAATACTTCCTACAATAAAAGGTATTCTTGGTATGACACTAAGCTGTATCCATTTGTAAGGCTCCAGTTCTGAAGCTCTGGGGGAATGTGGAATTACTTTTTTGTTGCTATTATTTCAAACTTCACTTTGACCCAGTGTGATAGTACCTGTTGGGATACATCTATAGGTCAGATTGATCTGTTTGAAAATTATTGGGATTAAATAGGAATACTTGAACCGATATAACTGTGGGCAAATTATTTGTTTTAAGAGTAGTTGATTGAAGCTATATATATATATATATACACATTTGAAAGAGGAAGGTCCACGAAGAGATTTGTATTTTTTGAATTTATTTATTTTGTTCTTACATACGTGTTATATATATGCATGTTTCCAGCTTGTTGCTTTCGTCAGAGAACATGTGTGGCACAATGCCTTTTAAATTGGGTACACAATGAGACTTGAACTCACTTCTGTTTCCATTATAAATGACTCTTGTCGGGTCAGACTTGTTTTTATAAGGGTTTTTGTTCCTCTTTCCTGGAGTGTGTTTACTTTGGTCTGCTTTACCCTTCTTTGATAAAAGGGTTATTAACACTAGAAATCATATAATTGCTTGAAATACTTGAAACCATTTAAACATGTACAGATGATTAGTGTTAGATCGGAATAATTGAAACAATATAACTGTGTGAAAGTTATTTGCATTAAGAATAATTACTTGAAGCTGTAATTATTTACGAATGATTATCACCGTCAATTACTAGGAACCATGTAATTGCTTCCAAGAAAATAAAAATACTGACTTCGGTATTAAATAACACCAAAATAATTGACATCCCATAAAACCAACCAACCCACCATCCAACCGACCAGCCAGTCAACCAACCAACCCACAATTAAACTCTAGAATAGTATGTATTTAAGCTGAACAGATATAAAGGAGGGTTTCTTCTTGACTTACGGCCAAGTCGCTCTTAAAGTATTTGTTCTCGTTAGATGATCGTAGTTAAGCTGTTCAATATTCAAGTGGGGGACCACTTAGTAGCAGCAATTACTGTAAGCAACTCAGTCAGATAAAGCTTATTGATTGATTTTAACGGAATGTCAACACATCTTGGGTTATTTTATGCCCAGGGGTTAGGGAATCGCGTACATTGCACGTTTATATTTATATTTTTTGTTTAGTTTCTTAATTTTTAAATATTTTTTACTCATGATTATATGATATCAAGTATCCCTATTTAATACAAATAATTTTCAAACAGATATGTTTGACTCAGAACAAGAGCATCATCATCAGATGCAGTTTAGTGAAATACCCAGAACACTCTTTTTTATAGGGGGGTATTAGCACCCTGCAAAGGATACAGTCAACGTATTTTAACCTCACCGACAAGACACTGACAAAGCTGAGTAAATCACTAGAAGTTCCTTCTTTTGAAGACGTTCATAAAATTTGTCATGTCTGTATAAAATTTCACTTATTTGTTGTTTTTATACAGAATTTAGAAGCAGTGCTGATTTTTTTTAAAAGAAAGCAAGAATAATTTTTCTATTTGTGGAATGTTGAAGTAGGTCCTCTTTAAAGCTGGGTGATATCAATGAAGTCTGAAGTGTGTCTTGTGGACAGTTGAGGCAAAAATGAAAGATTTGAGTTAGTTTTCTTAATTGCTCTCTTCGTTCTAGACGACTCTAAAAAGCTGGGCAGGGTCGTTTTTGTGGTAACTAACTTGTCTGATGAAACGAAGTTCGTAAATGCTCATGATATTGACCCCCTGAGAAATACTGTTGTCGGGATACAATAAATAGTTATTTCCTTTTTTGAGTGGTTGATTTTGATGGCATGTCAACCCATCTAGCGTTAATTTATGCCTAGAAATTAGGGAATCGAATACAAATAATCTTTAAACAGATCTATTTGACCTATAGATGGGACTCTAATAGGTATTACCACTCCATGTCAAAGTAGACTTGGAAATAATAACAATAAAGAAGTTCTCCATACTACCTAGATCACTAGAACTTGATACTCACAATCAGTTACAGTTTAGTATCATACACAGAACACTCTTTTGGAGGGAGGGGCTTACCCCACTGCAGAGGATACAGTCAGTGTTTTCTAAGACATGCCAATAAGGCGATTTTCCCCTTTAGTTAGTTTGCATGTCCGGTTGAGACTCCGTTGAGAGTTACTTAACAGTCCCTCCCAAATACCCTTGATCTCTTTTTACCTATGGTTATCGAACTGTAGTCTCTTACCTCTGCCAAGGAACGGTAACACCACATGGCTATTTTACTATTTTGTTCCCCTTCAATATACTGATTGTTCATGGAACAATATTTATGTAGTTTTAGGCTTTGAGACGCTTGTGTGTTCTTTCCTTTTGATATCACTCGTAGATATATTGTGTATATAGAATGTTCAGTGTTCTTGGTATGTGCAAATGAATTTATCTTGTCTTTTCATCCGCTGTGTTAAGTGTTGGTATATCACGGATATACTAATACCAATGTTGATCGTTGGAGAGAGGAGATTCGACTAAACCATCACCAAGCATCCAATATATGGTTTAAAATATGATTTCTCGGCTTTGATTGGTTCGAAAACATCTTGATACCATTTTGTATTTTACCGGTCCATTGGCATAATGGTTAGAGTGTTTGCCAATAGCCCTGGAGACCGGGGTTCAATCCCAGGTCGAGTCATACCAAAGCCTCAAAAAATGGTACTTGATCCCTCCGTGCTTAGCACTCAGTATTACAAGTTATGGATCAAGAGAAAAGTGGAGCAATCTTAGGAAAGGAGTAGCGCTCTCCTAAACATCTCGGAGCCTTCGAGTCGCGCCCTTAACTACGGTCGCCAACTTTACTTACAAATTTTTGTCGAATTCAACTTGTTTGCTGGGAGCCGGAAATCAGTTCAACTGTGACGAAGTTAATGACTCTTCGACCCAGTTTATTTGTCAAGATAACTTCCAGGTGTCAAGTAATGAACTGGTGCATAGGAAAAATAGTAGTTACCTCATAGTTTGGTTGTTTACTGCGTGCTACCTTTCGACTTTCCTAATTATTTTTCTTGTTTGCTTAACTTTAAACATTGTACTTACCGTGTTCAATCATACAGATTTTGTATTATATTGTGATGGTCTCTAAGTCAGGATTTTTCCTCACATCTAAAAATAAAATTACTCTTTCCTAAAAAAAACAAACAAAAAAAACAAAAACAAAAACAAGCATAATTCTGTTTCCTAGAATAGTTTTTCCTTATTTTGCCACCAAAATCTAGTGGGTTTGGGATTAGCTATTTACTGATTAGAGAATAGAAGTCCCGTTATTCAAAGAAACCAGACCTAATACATTTACTGTTACTCTGATAACTGAACCAAAAATATCAGTTCCGAATTTCCTGAACGATAACAAAGTTTAATCCTCAAAGGAATATAGGAAAGATACTCTAGTAACCAATGAAAAAATACTTAAAATTTTGATGTATCCTGTACGCATACAAAATTAATACACACGCAGAAACGTATTTGCAAATTTGTGATTATTGCCAAAAATATATAAATACATAAAAAGACAACGTCTATTTAACTCAACCTCCTGTTATTTTTCTGTTTACACGATTCATTTATAATTCCTTTCAGCATTAGTCTTTTATCACAGTTACTGGGCAGACTCATCTGTTACAATATTTAACAACATTTTGTTACAGTAATTCGTTACGGTAATTTGCTCTACGCTAAAGTCTCGTTAAAATGTGCTATAAAAATGCTACAAGTATATTATGCTTGCAAAGGCATTTCAAAACGAACTCAAAATAATAACTAACCTTTGTGAGTTAATTGTGTTTTGTTAGAGTCACTTTCTTTAAAAGAAAATCTATGTTGGATATTTGGTGATAGGGAAGATGGTAGTCGAATCTCCACTCTTCAAGTACCAATATTAGCATTAGCATATCCGTGATATACTAATACGGAATACAGCTGAAGGAAAGACAAGATACCAAAAATATTTAACCTTTTATGTACATAATATACATACCAGCTGCATTTAAAGAAAGAATTCACAAACGGGTCATGACAACTAAAACTATATACATATTGTTCCATGAACAAGCAGTATGTGAAAAAGGGTACAAAATAGAAAAAACTTATTTGGTAAGGGTAGTTAAAATAGTTATGTTGCTTTACCATTCCCTGTTAGGCGTCAGAGACAACGTCTCTATTGTTGAAAAAACAGATGAGAAGGGGTCGAGAGTAAGTTTTTGTTACCGCCATTTGGCCACCAACAAGGCCCGTATTGAACAAACAGATTATCAAAGGGAAATAATTATTAATTGTATCCCTACACCTAGATAGCAAATGTATAGGAGACAAATACACGAATAACACACCATGAATTTTCGCTTTGTTTCATAGTAAATTGTTGCATTGGAGACGTCTCCGGCGGAGACAAAGACGAGATGAAGAGATGACATCGAGCTCATATCTGGAAAGGAAAAGTTTACTGCGTGAAAGGAAAGGCTAGTATGCATATTGATCTTAAGAATTTGATCATTATAAATCTTTGCTTGCTATTATTGATTTCTAATTGTATGGTTTTATTTTGATAAAAATGAGCAAAAATCCCGTCGATAAATTTTAAGAGAAATCCATTAACAAAAAGAAATAGTAATTTCATTCTTTACTAGTTTAATTCTTCAATTAAGAAAATTTAGCAATGAAAGCCGGGAGTGATAGAAAGGGCTTACGGCCAAGTTGTTTCATTTTTCGATTATACCCCTTCTGTTTCATATAAGTTTAAAGTGATAATTTAATCTTAAATGATATTAAATGTTATTCATTATTTCATTGATTTTGTTTTTGGCTTTGTCTCAAGTAAATGTTTTAAGAAAATGTTTACACATTTGTTTGTGACTTCAAATATTATTGTTTAAATCAAAAATGTATTAAAATCATTCCTATGTATAATTTAATACAGGGTGCGACAGAAGTACCTCCCACATTTTTAACTGTCACCTGAGTGGTGCAATGGGAGCTCTCTCTTGCTAATATCTTATCAGTTTTTCCTGAGACGATCAATTACGATCCTGTTTTGAAAGGTTGACAAAAAATCAAAAGTCATATTTGGCGGCATTTCTGCCATCTTTAACGAAAAGCATTGTTTAATTGCTTCAGGTGGCTTTCTTTTTATTGATGAACCGGTGGTTCTGAAATTTTCAACCCATAGTAGTTGTAATTTTCTATCTGGAACAGCATCATTCCGGCATAACATGAGATGTATTCGAAAAGCTGGGTAACAATTACAGATTCACTAGTCTAAAACATCTCAAAAGCAAAGGCATGGTGTGCACTGGTTCAAGCAACGATCATAACAGATCGTATCTAAAAAAAGAAAAATTGGTAAGATATTAACTAGAAAAAGCTACCATTGCCACTTACCTAAGTTCACTTGCATCACACAGGTGATGGTTTAAAACGTGAGAAATATTTCTGGAGCACCTGGGATTAAATTTTTTTTATATGTTGTAATAAAACTTGATATTTCTGTTTTACATATAAAATGTAAGGTATATGAGTATCTTACAAATACATGTGATAATTTGAAACTATGAAACATCTCTTATCTAGTCAGACAATCAAAAGTAAAGTCACTCTTTTCTCCCATGTATTTATTTCTATAATGATATACATTTCTTTCAATTATGCTTATATATATATATATATATATATATATATATATATATTTCTAACAGTAAAACAAGACTGACCACGTGTGATTCTTAACAGTAATTTTGGCGCTTCTAGAGTGGAAAAGAGAGAAGTAGGCTTAGACAATAAGGCACTAAGCGTAGCTACAACTAATCTTCAGTGCGCACTGGAGTCTGACCTGTGAAAGCAGTAAAAAAGATAACTAGCAGAAAGGTATTTGTCACTCGCTCCTTTAACCATTAAAAGGTAAAAGAATTGACACAGAGCTATCCGAGAAATTCAACTTTTAAGACAACTTAATCAAACAGTTAACTCAACGGAAAATTTAACAAAAATTAACAAAAATTTAACAAAAATTAAACAATATATGAAAATCAATAAACCAAAAATTCAACAAAACCCCAAATTCTACTAAAAGTTCAAAAACTTTGTTTACCGGACACTCTTTCTCAGATAAGTCCCGTAAACTACGACAATGGGCAACACTTTATCCTTTCTATCTTTTCTTTTCTTTGTTTCTTTTATATAAAATTGGTTTTCTAAAACCTTTTCGTTTGTATTATCTTTGTAGAGGAATAGTAATTTCCGAGGTTTTGCGAGAAGTAAAACTTCGGGCGTTCGTTCCACAATAATACAACACAAATTTGCACAAGCACGCAGACAAAAGAAATTTGATAAAATACAAAAACCTTAAAGAAAAACAACTTTATATTTTACCAACTCGACAATTCTGCTATTCTAGGTAAAGAGAGTGGGTTAGGCAGCTTACCCAATTTGCTGCCCGGAAAAGAAGTTCCGGGCTGAATAGGAAAGGTCATCCTGATTGGGTGAAATTAAGTGTCGAATTAAATTGCGCGCCAAACCAAAATACAAAATTTTCCTTCCACAACAAATGCATCTCTTCTGGTTAGTCAAATGAAATACACTGGCTTTGAAAAAGTTTGTCAGATTGTCACGATCCTCTCTCTCTCTCTCTCTCTCTCTCTCTCTCTCTCTCTCTCTCTCTCTCTTTCCATATATATATATATATATATATATGTGTGTGTGTGTGTGTGTGTGTGAAGAGGTATGTATATGTATGTGTTGCGAAATTGGAATTGCACTATATTTTGAAGTAAGTAAAGTTGGCGACCTTAGTCGAGGGTGACCCGTAGGCTCTCTTTTCGATGGCTACTACACCAAGGTATAGGGGAGAGCGCTACTCCTTTCCCTGGATTGCTCCACTTTACCCTTGATCCTTACCTTATAAAGCTGAGTATTAAGCAAGGAGGTACCAAGTACCATTTTTTGAGTCTTTGGTATGACTCGACCTGGGATTGAACCCAGGTCTCCAGGACATTGGCAACACTCTAACCATTAAAGTTAGCTTAAATTGTACATTTATTTTTATATGTGTACTCGCCTACACAGAGACACACAAGATTAAACAGACACGAAATGAGGAATTAAGAACAAATTGTTTTATGACGTATATAATGAAAAGCAAAATTATGTATAAATGTATACGGTGAGAGAGAGAGAGAGAGAGAGAGGTGCGATAATCTGATAAACATGCCTACACAAACATGATAGTAAACAAAATTGAAATTAAAAACAAATTGATTTGTGACGATTATATAATGAAAACAAAAACATAAGCATCCACACATACAGACATAAATGATATGGTAGCAATTTCTATTTTCATATTGCACGACTCAGGTTCTATTGGAGGTATGGTATTTGTTTGAAACCGGAATAAATAAGGGTCAGGTTTTTTTTATTTGTTGCTTGTTGTTTTTTGTTTTTCGTTTGTGTTTTTGTTTGTTTTTCGTATGACAGCAAATTGCGACTCTGTCTGGAAAAAAATGAGCCATCGAAACGTTGGTACTCCGGCTAGTGTGTGTGTGTGTGTGTGTGTTACTACTCGTAATCGAAAACAATTAAACACCCTGGATATTGAAACTTACAAACTCTTTTAAAATAATAAAGAACATAGTTGATTATAAGAATAACATTAACTAAACAACAACTGAAACATATATATATATATGTGTGTGTGTGTGTGTGTGTGTGTTTATATATATCTGTAGCAGAAAGAACTTCGTATTTTTGTGAATTAATTAAACCGTTATGGTCGTCACATATTTTCACCCAATGAGGATGACTTATCCTATTCAGCCCGGACCATTTTTCCGGACAACATAAAAATGGTGAAAGCTCGCCAAAGTACCTCTTCCTCAGAACTTTTCGAACAAAACGGACGTACTTTCTGTCCACTCCCTTCATAGTAGCAGAAGCACAACACCATGAGGAAAGCCATCTAATTTATGGACCTCTTGAGTCTACCGTCTTAGACCAAAGGTTCACAGTTGAACATGAATTAGATGCATGTAATCCGCCGCACACAGGAACATCTTTATGTCGCCTCTAATTTTTGCTATGTCTACAGCGACGCGCAAATACGCTCAAACATCCAGCTACCTCATTCCTGAGCAACACTTTCTGGAGACTTTCATGCCTCTCTCCTACAACAACCAGGACCACACATTTATGGGTGATTACATCATTCCTGTTCTTAACCAGCAAACCCGACTTTTGCTACATCCATGGCGACGCATATTCCGCTCAGACATTCAACTTTGCCTTGACTGTTGCGACGCACATTTCACTCAGGCATTTAGCAGCTATAATTCCTTCTCAACTCAATAACTATTTCCTTCCTTCCTTCCTTCCTTCCTACGAGACTTGCAGTATAAAGGTACCCTTTATTCTGGCTGTCATTAAACCTTCATAAAAACTTTTCGTTATCTTGATTCTTCTCATCTTTATTTCCAACAACATTTAGAAAGGAAGTAACGTAAACTCTTCCTCCCTAAATATCAATATGATTATCAATATTATAATCAATATATTATATCAATATTATTATCAATATTATATACAAGGATCATTAAATAAGTTTCCAGACTTTTTTCGTATGGCCACTTTCATTGATAGTACACGCATGAAACTCTAGTCCTCTTCGAAGTAATCTCCTCCGGCTGCAATGCACTTGTTGTACTGTTCCAACAACTTCTGGAAGGTCCCATGGACATCCTTTTGTGTGAGCATGTCAATGACCTTCGTCACAGCCTCTTCCATCTCCTCAATTGTCTCATAACGACAGCCTCTGAGTTTAGGAGAATAACCAAAAGTCACAAGGAGCAAGATCTGGACTAAAGGGAGGGTGAGAAACTGTCTTGAGGCCCATCTTGGTCAAATAGTCTGTGACAAGGATGGAGTTGTGGACTGGTACATTGTCCTGCTGGAAATGCCACTGACCCGATTTGAAGAGTGCTAGCCTCTTCCGACGGAATCTCTTGCTGAACTCCCTTAAAACCTCAACATAGTATTCCTTGTTGACTGTCTGTCCAGTAGGAACCCAGTGCATGTATATCATGCCAGTGCTGTAAAAAAAAGGGATCATCTGAAGTTTGTGGGTGGATTTTCTCTGTCTGGCCTTCTTGGGTCTGGGAGAGTCAGCATGCTTCCTCTGGGAACTCTGTCTCTTGCTCTCTGGGTCATAGCAATAGATCCAGCTTTCATCGCATGACATTTTTTCCAAGTTTAAAACAGAATTTTATTGTATATCGTTCTTCTGTAGTCCAGATTACACTTTTGAAATTCACCAGCTGTGACAATCAGGCTTTAGTAGGGTGTATTCCAATTCCTGCTATAGCTGTTGATTTGAACCTGAAATCATAAAAATTGATCAGTCATCTCATAAGATGTACAGCAACAACATACTGAATTTTCAAGAGTCTACAACAATTTTAAATGCCTGTACAAAAATGTCCGGAGACTTATTGAATACACCACGTATTATCCCTTGTAATAAATGTAACAAAATTAACGAAGTTGAAACATCTAGAATCAGTAATAAACGTAAAGACATTTTAAAACTTTCGAACACTTATGTCAGAGAAGTAGTACGTGTCGTGGGGGACCCTGATGATGGTGTATGTGAATGTATAGATCCCGCGAATAGGTGTTTTGGTGTTGTTTGATGTGTGTTGACAGAGGACTGGACAAATGACTGAGGCAAATGGATAAATTTAAATTCAGGTTTTATTGAGCGAGTCTTACACAAAAGGTGTATAGGTATAGAAATTGCAGTTGTTGTATCACGTCGGTGTGGTCTCAGTTGGATGTTGAAAGTCTGTGTTGTAGAAAGTCTTAGACTCGGCTGTCTATTAGTTTGTGGCAACAGCACGTCTAGAAGGTGAGGATGGTCTCTGTACTTGGTGCAGGTATTAGGTGTTGCTGTATGGTCAGGCTGTAGATGTTGCTGGAGACTGTCAATGGTGTGGACCCATTGGCTGGAAAGGCTGGATGATCGATGTTCTGATTGTGCAGTACTTTGGTTTAACCGAGGGGGTGGCGATGTAGCTTTGAAGTGTTGGTGCTAGTCCGAGCAGTGAGTCACTCGTGGACTAATTGTTGCAGATGCTGGTTGCAAAGGTTGTGTGATTAATTTCTCAATCCTTATTCAATCCTTGGTTTAACCGAGTGAGTGTCGATGTGGCCTCAAGTGTTAATGCTAGTCCGAGCAGTGAGTCGCTCGTGGACTAGGTGCTGCAAATGCTATAGCATGGTTGCGCAGGAACGGTTGCTGGGTTAACTGGAGCTTGTTTGTTGTTGATGCTAGTTGCTTGGTTGCGCAGGAATGGCCGCAGAGTTAAACTGGAGCTGGTCTGCAGTTGGTGCTGGCTGCTGCGTTATCGTCTCATGGTATCTGCCAGGAAGATTTAGTGAGGAGACTAAAAGTGGTCAAAAAAGAATTTCAGAAGTTAGCTCTTAGAAGAGCCGTTGAGGATGTTGAGACTTTCTGAGGTTATCTCTGAGAAGAGTTGTTTGAATGAGAAAAAAAGGCATCTGTGATTGGTCTGGTAAGCTGTGCTGGGTCTGCGGCTGTGATCGGTTGGATTCCACATCTTCTGCATCGGCTGGTGGTAAGGACGCAGATGCCACGTTAGGCAGCTTTGTTTGGTGGTGAGGCTGTAGACCTCATGTTGCTGGGGGAGGAAACAGATCCTTCCTCTCCTCCGGGCGAAGCCCGAATGCACTGGTAACTTTTGGTTGCTGCCTGTGTGTTTATATAGCGTTAGCCGCTACTACTCCGCTGGTCGAGAGAAGTATTTCTGTACACAGGAAGTCCCCTTTTAAGATATAAGTCATAATGAGATACTTCATTATACTTTGAAGAGGAACTTTTAAATATAATATATTTTATCTCGTTATAATAATTCTGTCTCCAAAAGACTAGCAGAATTAACTCCTTCGAAAAATAGTTCGGTTGTTCATAACGGAAGTTCGCTCATGACGTACGTACGATGTTTTGTTGTCTGACGTCACGAGTGACACATCGTTTTTTCTAAACTGGATATTTTGGGTATCGTAGACGGGATGGTTACGATATACGTAAGATATAAGTAAGGTCCTAAATAATAATTCAAAAATCATATATAGAAATAATAAAAACTGCTTACAAATCCTCGAAGCAATAACCATAAGAATAAATTAAGATAAAAACCCTTCTATGAAAAGTTAGCATTCCACACAGGTTTAACATATTAAACATATGCAATAACTAATACTACCACAGATCCTAACAGAATGAGCCAACCACATATTAAAAAAACACTCCCAATAAATGTTTAAAAAAACTCACCGTAACTTACAGCAATAAACAACCCCTGAGTACGACCAGCGAAATGGTCGAAAGCGCTTGGTCTAGTAAGGGGCACTTTCTTCACCACCATGACACAGACATAAGAAAAATAGTAAGAAGACTTGGACGTTTTCACTTGAAGATCTTAAAAAGAAAACACTCCGCGGTCTTCAACCGAACATGTTTAGATAACGATTTGCTGCCTAAGTGCACAATATATATATATATATATATATATATATATATATATATATATATAAATTCATTCATAAATCATATGTACTTTTATTCAACTGTATACAAATAAATGACTGACGTAGAATTGAATTGTTGATATTATATAGCAATACTTGAAGCTGTTCGCAAATAAATAATTACTTGTAAATAGAATTATTCCTACTAGATAAGAATACTTGAAACCATTTTACTGTGTCCAAAAATGATTAATATTTAATAGAAACACTTGAAACCATTTAACTTGCTGCAAACAAATGACCTCTGGCTTCTTTAAAAATGTTATCAACAAAATGAACATTTATAAATCATACACACACACTCACACATGTATATAGTCTGTCTGCGGATGACAATATACGTTCCTCTTCCGGGGGTTGAACGCTCTGGCTAAGGAATTAACGGCTGCCACCTGCATAATGCAAAGCTTTTCTAACGAATTGAACACTCTGGTATCCGATAGCACAAAATGTAAACAAACGAAAGCTAATACATATGCGTTATAATTCCTGAGCTGGCGTAAATCGCTGGGCAGTTAGGTACCATGTCTAGCGTAAAGTTAGGCAGGTTTAACGTAAGAACCTTAAATAAACACTACAAATAGCCACATTTAACGTAAGAACCTTAAATAGAATAGGACAACACCCAGAGCTAATCGCATCGGCCGAAGAACATAATATAGAAATAATATGCATACAAGAACACAGATACACGCACACAGAAGATATCAAATATCACGAAACTGGCAATGGATGGTCGCTCGCCACTATATCCGCATGGAAAAACTCTGTCAACGCCGCAGTAGGAGGGGTAGGATTGCTTATAGGACCTAGAGCACTAAAAACGCTTAATAGCATAGAGAAAATACAACCTAGAATGATGGTAGCTACATTTAACGGAAACCCCAGAGCAACAATCGTCTCATGCTACAGCCCCACCAATGTTAGTGAAGAAAATGAAATAGTCACCTTCTACGATGAGTTATCCTCATTAGTGCGTAGCATCCCAAAACACAACATGGCGGAGACATGAATGCACAAATCGGGAAAAACGGAAACAACAAATACAGCCTCCACAACACGTCAAATAGGAATGGGCAACATCTAACAGATTTCATGATAGAAAATAGATTAGCATGCCTCAATACAAACTACCAAAAAAGAGAGGGCAAACTATGGACATACACGTACGCAAACAATACTAAAGCTCAGATAGACTACGTCCTTATAAACAAGAAATGGAAGAATAGTGCATTGAATTGCAAGGCATACTCCTCTTTTGAGGGTGTGTCCACCGATCACCGAATAGTCACGGCGAAAATACGGTTAAGCCTACGAAAAAACGACAAACGAACAGCGACCACCAAACAATATGACTGGGCCCTATTAAACAACAAAGATGTAAGAGATAAATACGTATTAGAATTAAGAAACAGATTCGAAACACTACAAGAAAAGACGGAAAAAAGTACACCAAACGACGAATACGAAAATTTCGTCAATGCACACCTTGAGGCAGCAGCAAAATACATTCCAACAAAAATTAAAACTAAATATAGAGTCCCATGGGAAACTTTAGCGGTGAGAGAAAAACGTGCACTAGTGAAAACAGCCTCCAAAAACTATCGAAAAAACCCAACAAACACAAATGCCTTAAAACTAAAAACGGCACAATATCAATTAGCAGGCATATATATAAAGGAACAGACAGAATACATTCAAAATCAGATAGATAAGATTAGAGACTCGGTGGAAGATAGACAATCTAGAATTGCCTGGCAAACAATAAACGAAGTGAGCAGAAGAAAGAACACAGCCAAAGCAAAACTTAAAGCAGCAAACCAACAAGAAAGAATAAAACTGTGGAAACAGCACTTCGAAAACTTACTTGGAAACCCACCAAAAATAACGCCTGAACCAATCACCAGAATAATTAGCAAACAATTAGACATTAAACTTGGACCGTTCACACAAGAAGAACTCGACTCGGTTCTCAGAAAAATTAAAAAAAGGAAAGCTGCAGGACTGGACGAAATTCCCCCGGAAGTATGGAAGACCAGACAATTCGACGACATACTGCTCCGACACTGCAACGCAGTATACAATCAAAATCCGATAGATAGATGGACGAAGGGATGCATACTCCCCTTCCCTAAAAAGGGGGACCTCGGATTAGCCAAAAACTACCGAGGCATAACACTTACATCCATAGCTGCCAAAATCTACAATGCCCTACTACGAAACCGAATAGAACCCAAAATCGACAACATACTTAGAAAAAACCAAAATGGCTTCCGAAGAAATAGATCCACGACCTCACAAATATTAACCATCCGCAGAATCCTTGAAGGTGTACGGGCAAAGAACCTACAAGCGACATTAATATTTGTCGACTTTACCAAGGCTTTCGACTCCATTCACAGAGGAAAGATGGAACAAATCCTACTAGCGTACGGCATACCTAAAGAAACCGTAGCGGCAATAACGATTCTCTATAGAAACACTAAAGTAAAAGTACGATCACCAGATGGAGACACAGAATACTTCGACATAGTAGCAGGAGTACTACAAGGAGACACGCTGGCTCCGTTTCTCTTTATCATTTGTCTAGACTACGTACTTAGAACATCGATTGACAAAATCAAAGAGAATGGCTTCGAACTGACGAAGAAAAGAAGCAGAAGATACCCCGCAACAACAATTACCGACGCCGACTACGCCGATGACATAGCGATACTGGCAAATACACCTGACCAAGCCGAAACACTTCTGCATAGTTTGGAACGAGCAGCAGCAAGCATAGGCCTCCATGTTAATGCACACAAAACGGAATATATGTGCTATAACCAAACGGGGGACATCTCCACTCTAGAAGGAACCCCTCTTAAACTAGTAGACAAATTCACGTACCTAAGAAGCAGCGTCGAATCAACCGAAAAGGACATCGAAACGAGGTTAACGAAAGCATGGACAGCTATCAATAGGCTATCGACTATATGGAAATCAGACCTAACCGATAAAATGAAACGCAGTTTCTTCCAGGCAGCGGTCACATCGATACTGCTATATGGATGCACTACATGGACGCTAACAAAACGGCTGGAGAAGAAACTAGATGGCAATTACACAAGAATGCTGCGTGCAATCCTCAACAAGTCCTGGCAGCAACACCCCACAAGACACCAACTGTACGGCCACCTGCCCCCTATCACGAAAACTATTCAAGTTAGGCGAACCAGACATGAAGGACATTGCTGGAGAAGCAGAGATGAACTCATAAGAGATGTACTCTTATGGATCCCCACACACGGCCGCGCAAAAGCAGGACGACCAGCACGAACGTACATTCAGCAGCTATGTGAGGATACAGGTTGTTGTCCTGAAGACCTGCCTAGGGCGATGAACGATAGGGAGGAGTGGCGAGAGAGGGTCAGGGATATCCGTGCTGCCAGCACGATATGATGATGATGATGATATATATAAACATAATTTGGCGTTAAATACCTACAAGGGTTGATATGCCATAAAAAACCAACCAACTATTATGAATAAACATTAAGTTTCATGTAGCTCTTTCAGCGAGTTTGCTAAACGTCATGAAACAATGAGAGTTATAAAATGAATAATGTAATAGAATTAATTTTGAAAATTAGTAATATTGTTCTATAAATAAGGTGAAATTTATCTAAGGAGTTTGCAATGCAAAGTAATGTTTATAGTTGAACCGTTTTTAAGGAAATCAATAGCAATGGATCCGTTCATGTCTCAGAAGACTATCCACAAGATCTTCTTTACTGACTCTTGCATCCAGAAATCTTTCTTTACCAAAGAGTCAGTGTGTTTTCACTTCATTGACTGTCGTTTCCGCTCAGACTCGTTGTGGCAAAAGTCATGTTTAGCCCATTTGTAAACATTTTTAAGTAAAACGTGCTTCTTTGTAAATACCACACATTCTTCGATAATCTTCTCATAGTTTGCACTTCTCATCTATCAAAGATTTGATAACAGACCGATGTTCAAGTCTGAAGCACTCTGATTTGCCGACATTTTGAATAATCTCAAAACAAAGATATTTGCGAAATTAGAATAATTTTTACTTCATATCAATTCCAAATAAGGCAGAGTTTATATTTATGGCAAAAAAATCAGAAAAGAATAATTTTGCTTTTTACAAAAATTTCCCCTTATTTATAAAATGACCCTCGTAGAACAAAATGATTAAATTATTGTTTCTAGGATAAAACTGAAACAAACTACCATGAAAAAGGATTAAAGTTAAGTGTAAATATTGTCCAGTTAGCATATCCCACTTTTGGAAATCTCTTCTTACAAGAATATTCTATGCAAAATGCTAAGATTGTCGGGCAAAATATTTTAAAGCATGAAATGCTTCATTCAAGACATAGCAGTTAAAATCAGTTTACTTTGTATGTACTGGGACAAGTAAAATATTTTGCAGGATTTTGGTCACATAAGACACAATTCGAAGGCTCCAGATGCTTTTGCAAATGTCACAAAGATGATGACCTCGCCTGATACTCTTTAAGTGCGACTTTGATCGTCGAGGTTCTTGCTACCCGAGTGAAATTCCTTCAACCATCCGATTACTATACGGTGATTAACTGCGCTTTCTCTTTTTTTGCACAACGAACATTTTCGGTCGTTTCAATGGCGTTATTGCACACTTCGAATTCGTGAAGAACAAGTTCCCGAATTAGACGAAGATGCACGTTTGTCTGTCCGTCTGTCAGACTCCACACGAAATGAAGCAATGCACAGCGTGTCAGCGCACCATCTCCCACGATACTTCCAACCACAATGGTTATCTCCTACTGCTTGAACTGGTCCGGTCACATAATATACGTATCAAAATACGGCAAAACCTCTGACTCTTCCAAGAAATTTTCATCATGTTATTGAACTGCAAACCGTTTTTTTTTTTTTCTGATTATAGATCTGAACAGATATCTTTTGTAATACAAAAACAAATGACATTTAGAATATATATTCGCAGTAATATTAAAGGAACAAAATAACGGAGAAATAAATTATTTTCGAATAATCCCGTTTTTTATATATTCTGTGAACCGAAATTATACAGCCGACCGGACTTGGCTTGCAAATCATAGTTTGGTGACCCCGGGATATTAAGAACTTTTAAATATAATATATTTTATCTCGTTATAATAATTCTGTCTCCAAAAGACTAGCAGAATTAACTCCTTCGAAAAATAGTTCGGTTGTTCATAACGGAAGTTCGCTCATGACGTACGTACGATGTTTTGTTGTCTGACGTCACGAGTGACACATCGTTTTTTCTAAACTGGATATTTTGGGTATCGTAGACGGGATGGTTACGATATACGTAAGATATAAGTAAGGTCCTAAATAATAATTCAAAAATCATATATAGAAATAATAAAAACTGCTTACAAATCCTCGAAGCAATAACCATAAGAATAAATTAAGATAAAAACCCTACTATGAAAAATTAGCATTCCACACATAGTTTGGTGACCCCGGAATATTAAGATTGGCTGAAAATGAAGAAAAATTAATAGATAGATGAAGATCGAGAACTTAAAATTGAGCTGCAAAAATTATTAGATGTGAATATGATACTGAAGACACATTGGAGAATTAGTGACAAAAATCTGACCTTTGCAAAGAGATTCATTGATTTTAACGGCGTGTCAAACTGTCTAAGACTATTTTATGCCGATAGATTATGAAATCGAATTCATTGTATGTTTACGTTTATATTTTTTCTGAGTAGGTATTTCTTAAGAGTTCTTTTGAATACATTTATATGATATAAAGTATCTCTATCTAATACGAATAATTTGCACACAGTTATATGGTTTTGTAGCTGAAAGAAAGAATTTCAAATTATTATTTAGTGTGGGAATCATTTTGCCGTTGGGGTTTCAGTTTATATATTTTGTCCAATGAGAGTCACTTATGCCATTCTGCCCGGGTGACCTCCACGCACAATATAAAAGGTGGTGTAAACGCGCTTTCACTCTCCTCTTCACTGACTCTTCTTGACGATTCCAGCAACAGTAACAGGCCATCACAACATGAGATGAGCACATTCAACCTTTGGGCCAGTGTTCCTTAAGGAGTTCATTCTTTCATCATTTATTCATTCCTCCTAGACCCACTGGTCCTCGAAACTTCAAGGTTAGATGTTTAATTCCGGCTCTATCATTTGCAACTGTTTTCTTCCATATATGAACTCACAGCACAAGGGTTATCTTTCAGGTAGCTATTAAACTTCTTGAAACTCATCAATATTTTCGTCTTCATTTCTGTATTTCCTTTCTTCTTAATGTAACAGGGCAGACTACAATTTACCCTTTTGCAAAAGTTTCAAGTATTTCTGTCTAAAACTAATAATTATGTGGCTTTAATCAATTATTTCTATTTAATTTTATTCTACGATTTCAAGTAACTTCTATTTAATAATAGTTATATGGGTTAAAGTAACTACTAACAATTCTTTATAAACAATTATTATTTCAAGTAACTATTTCTAATACAAATAATTTATAGTAATATGGCAAACCCATGTTTAGCCCATTTTAAAACATTTTTGACTAATACGTGCTTCTTCGTAAACACCACATATTGGCCTAATGAGAAGATGCCTCCTTGCTTAACACTCAGGATTATAAGGTAAAGAGTAGCGCCCTCCCCAACACCTCGATGTAGTAGCTATTGAAAAGGGAGCCTTCGGGTTACCCTTGACTAAGGTCGCCAACTTTACCTTTTTTTTACTATATAGCATCGAGTATTCCCATCAATTACGAATTCATTTTGAACAACCCAGTCAGCTGGGGCTGTTGAATACATGACTACACCTCTACAGGACTAACCTCCCAAACAAATGTCCTGGTATGACACTAAACCATCTCACGGTGAAGCTTCAGTCCTGGAGCTCAAGGAAATGTGGAGCATTTCTTCATTGCCCTTAATCTTTGGTCCACTTTGATCCGGAACTGTAGGACCTGTCAGGGTCCTATCTATGGGTCAATAGAACTGTTTTACCATTTAACTGTGTAAACAAATAACTGTTAAATTGAATTGTTACAATTAACAATCAATACTTGAAACCATTTCACTGTGTGCAAAGGACTAATATTGAATAGAATTATCAGTGTTAGATTGCAATACTTGAAACCATTTGACTGTGTGCAAACAAATTAGCTCTAATTATTTCTAAAATAGAATTAAACACAAACTATTTTGGTTGATTGTTTGGTTTGTTGTTTGAGTTTTATGGCATATCAGCCTTTGTAGGTCATCTAACGCCAAATCCATTTCATACAAATAATCTGTTCTATTTCAAACAATTCAGTTTAGCATGAGTACACAGTTTAATTGTCGAAAACATTTCTATTTCAAGCTATTCAGTTTGGCCAAACAGTTCTAATTCAACCAATTCAGTTTAGTATTAGTATAGATTTCGTTTACACACAGTTAAATGTCAAAACAGTTCTATTTTTAAAAAAATCAGTTTCACCAAAGTACAGTTTCAATGTCAAAAACAGTTCCATTTCAAACATTTCAGTTTAGCATAAATACGCAGTTTAAATGGAAGTACATAGTTTAATTGTCAAAAACATTTCTGTTTCAAGCTGTTACGTTTAGTCAAACAGTTCTAATTCAAACAATTCTGTTTAGCGTAAGTACAGTTTCAACGTTAAAACAGTTCTTGTAAGTACAGTTTCAAGATCAAAAACAGTTCTATTTTAAACAATTCAGTTTAGCATAATCAAGCAGTTTAAATATCTAAACAGTTCTATTTCAAGTAATTTAGTTTAGCATAAGAACGCAGATTTAACCCTTAGATAGGGCTCTATCAGATGCTACCACTCCGGGGCAGAGTGGACCTGAGAGCGGTGGCAATGAAGGGGTGCTCCACATTCCCTAAAGCTCCAGCATCACTGGAGTCTCACCATCAGATTGTTTAGCATTATACCCAGGACATTAATTGGTGGGGGGGTCTTACCTCTCTGTAGGGGTACCGTCGGTGTATTCAACAGCCCCAGCCGACTGGGCAATACACAGAGGTAAATGTAAAAACAGTTTTATTTCAGATAATTCAGTTTAGCATAAGTACGCAGTTTAAATGTCAAAACAGTTCTATTTTAAACATTTTAGTTTATCATAAATACACAGTTTAAATACATAAACAATAAACTCTCGAAACCATGGTTTAGTTCTATTTGATCCATAGATAGGACCCTTATTAGTTCCTACCACTCCCGGCCAGAGTGAACCTTGGAGCGATGGCTATGAAGGGGTACTCTGCATTCCCCAAAACTCTAAGATTACTGGAACCTCACCATCAGATTGTTGAGTGTCATATCCAGTAGACTCGTTGGGGGGGGGTTCTTACTCCTCTGCAGAGAAGCAGTCGATGTATTCTACAGCCCCAGCCAACTGGGCAAAAATATTCTGTTACAAATCATATATGTGTAACCATTTAACTGTGTACAAACAAATGACTAATGTTAAATTAAATTCTTAGTGTAAGGTAACAATACTTGAAACCATCTAATTGTGCACAAACAAATGAGCTCTGGCTTGTTTAAAATGTTACCTACAAACTATTCGTTAACAAATCACACACACACACACACACACACACACACACACACACACACACACACACATATATATATATATATATATATATATATATATATATATATATATATATATATATATATTAACAGGATTTGGTATTAAATAGCCAACAAGGTTATACCATAAAACCCAACCAACCAACTTCGTTTTAAACAAATTTGTTTGACGACAGATGGGACTTTAAAAGGTATCACCACTTGGTTTCAGCGTGGGCGTGGGAGCAATATTAATGAAGAGGTATTCCATATCCCTAAGTTTTCCAGAACTGATGCAGTTTAGAGCCATACCCAAAAGAATCCTTTTATCGGGTGTTGGTGGGGTTCTCACCACTCTGCAGAAGATACAGTCTGATCAGTTTGATCGATAGGGCTTTTTACAAAGACAGTTGTTGAAAAAGAAAATCAAAAGAATAAAACGATTCTAAATACGACACTGATAAAGTTGTCGAGAACACTGGCGATGGGACAAGAGATCTGAGACCGTTGCCCCATCCAAAGACACACATCACAGTAATCTATATTATAATGAACCGGTTTTTATATGCTTGTATGTTAGCGGAACTTAACAAAAAGAAAAAAAGAAAGAAAATGATACATCGTGGAGAGATTTTTGTTAACAGAAAAGCATTAAAATATTCTTAGATAACAAAAGAATTTACATTTAAGCTTCAGCAATCCTGGAGTTAGCAAAAAATTCAATCAGAATTTTAATCGAGTTGATGGAGAGAACTGAGGAGACTGAAAAGTAAAGGTCATGGTCGTGTCCATTGTAAACTGAAATTACTCTTCGAGATGTCCTCAAACGACCAACGGCAAAATACGTGGATGCATTTTGACTCTCCAGACTAATTTGAAACTTAACAGTAATAGAGTGAGATCATCATTCTCATAAAACCTGATCCATATATTTTTCATGGGAGATAACTATTAAATTCTAATTACAGAGTACTTCTCTTTATCTATTTGCATTTAATCTCTTATACTCACCTCTCGGTTTATCGCTTTCTCTTTTTTTTTATCTCTCTCTCTCTCTATATATATATATATATATGTGTGTGTGTGTTTGTGTGTTTGTGTGTGTGTGTATACTATCTCCCTCTCTCTTTCTTTATTTCTCTCACTCTCTCTCTCTCTCTCTCTCTCTCTCTCTCTCTCTCTTTATATATATGTGTATAAAGTCATTGTTACTAATATTTTGTATGTTCACTGACACGAACGGATGGATATAAAATTAGCGAATAGAAACTGGCATGAATCAAATCAACACCAGTGGGGTAGGAGGCAAGCTCCATAACAACATGGCAACAGGAGGCGGGCTTAGCGTATCGGTTATCGTCATGTGAAATGGAATCGGCGAACCGAGTTAAAATCCTGGTCGATGCTGTTTGCGTTTCACTTGGTGTTAATGCTCCTGGAAAAGGCATGATGCCATCATTCCTATCCTACAACTATGGATAAGTTGAGGGTAATACTGGATCTTTAGTCTTGGTTAGACAATCAGTCTTAGAGAAAGAAAATTGAATTCAAACCAGCAGTATTCCTCTTAAAAATTGACCTTGTGTCACATTCTGCCCGTGGCGAAGGGGTTTATTAAATACATACAACGTGGCCACACAAGTACTTACACATGTTAAAATAGATTCTAATTTATGTGGAAGATCCGTCCATGACCCATGCACTTCACCCGACGATTTTCCCTCATGTTGTGTTGCATTTCTCAGCAGGTTCGGATGGAAATGTGCGAGTCTGAGATAGGTCCACAATGGAAGAAAAAGGCACAAATGCAAAAGATTGAATATATGTTAACAAAAGAAAGGTGTGTGTGACACTTCGCGGTGAGTGGAGTCCTCATTTTCGCTACGTAGACGGCTGGCGAAATTCCTTAAGTTAAATCTCAAAGTGACAGCTCGGTTTTCAGGTTTGACGTCGCCTGCCTCACCCCTGATCTCTCTGTGTCTACCTCTTTTCTCTGGTCCTTTCTTCTATCTTAGTCTATCTTTTTTCTCAGCCTATTTGGATCTCTGTATCTCTGGTCTTCTCAATATCTATCAGTTATTTCCTATCTTCTATGCCGATCATCATCTCTGTATCTCTATTCTCTGGTTCTATCTTCTATCTTCGTCAATCTGTTTTCTTCCTCTTCTTCTCCATTTCTGTATCTCCTTTCTGTCTAACAGACTGACTTTACTTCTATATATGCAGGAGTGAGCATTTCCTATTTCCGGATTTTCAGCCATCCATAGACTGGAGATAATATTGCCAGAATGTATGTGTCCTGGAGTCCCTAAAAGGTGTGATAATAAAATTGAAGCTCTTTTAAATCGCGGTTCCACTTTTATTTGACCATTTCCACTCGCAGAGTTGAATTAGTGGTTCCTGCACAAAATACATACGGTCACCTACACACTCTATATACACACGCAAATATGTCTTGGATTTTATATGGACATACACATATATACACTTGCGTATATACACATCTATAGTCATCACATAACCATGCACATATGTAAACACCTGCACGTACATACATACACACATACATGTACTCATACCTACTCATGTGTCTACACATATGCACATACATATAGCTTAGTCTATATACTACCACATCAGCGTCAATAGTGTCACATTTCTACAATGTGTCGCTTTTAAACCTTTTGTCGTAGCCTCATTCTTGCCAAATAAAAATTAGCTTTTTAACATAACCCCTTTGTCTTTGGTCTTCTTGCCTTAGCTGTTGTCATCTATTTCAAACATCCACAGGATTAACATATTCATAGGTCCCGCAACAAATGGTGACCTCGATGTGATTTGACACAGCAAGGCAAGACGACAAGAAGAAGAATTGGTTTTTGCAAATAGAGGCTATCATCTGCGGACGCAAGATCACCTCACACAATATTACAAGACGACTGACAGCTCGATAATATTGATACTAAACCTCATATATCGTCCCCAGATATTCTCGACGAAACCCTTTCAACACATATCACCAGCATTCAATTCGACGTGAGTTTTTCAACAAACAGTCATACTTTTAGTTGTATCTTTGCGTCGCCAATCTAAATTTCTAACGCACTTCGATTCAGGGGCTACATTCAACGCAAAAACTGAATACAATGGAAATACACAATAAACAACCAGCTGTGTATTTCAATTTAATTATTTCAATGTGAAATAAGAACGACATTCATTTTTCTGCAACGTGCTTCATTTCGCATTTCAACGGCACACCTGACACAGTTTTGCATGGTACTTCAGACAAGCAGTTTCTCCACATTTACTGATACTAACTGAAAGACACTTGCGTATCTCACCAGTTGCGTGACTCGAGTTTGTTTCATGACGGGCACAGCGCCATCAAGCGACTGCTCACACTTACGTCCATTCAACGTCTTCAACCGCCATGACAAGCACCCCACGATCAGGGAGGGTAGATGCACAGATACGATTGCCATCGATCGTATTAAACCTGTTTTCAAGGAGAGGACACATCTCAATGCGGACTCATCACCAGATAATGAAGTAGATGCAACAGTGACTCCAGCTTAACAGACCTGCTTAGCCAGGTATGTCATTTTCCCTGGCGATTTAAAAACCTACATTAATTGCTATGATCAATTATCTTGGGGGAGAGCAATGTAGAAGCCTAAAGCTACTCCTTATATTTTTGTTTAATGTTTTTTCGAAACCGGAAACCAAGCAAAACTCTGCGCTGCTGTGTCACTGTCTCAGTATAAATAAGTAAGTAAAGTTGGCGACCATAGTCGAGGGTAACCCGAAGGCTCCCTTTTCGATAGCTACTACACCAATGTGTAGGGGAGGGCGCTACTCCTTCCCTGGATTGCTCTACTTTAGCCTTGATCCGTACCTTATAATGCTGGGTGTTAGGCAAGGAGGCATCAAGTACCATTTTTTGAGTCTTTGGTATGACTCGACCTGGGATTGAACCCAGGTCTCCCGGGCCATTGGCGAACACTCTAACCCCTAGGCCAATGTCCGGTATGTTCAGTATAAATAAGCAACCAAAAATTAGATGCGATAGAAGGTCCTGCTCTTCCCGGGCGAAGAGGATTAAAGTGTGGTTCTGTTTCTGTCGTGCTATACACTTTCAGTAGTTTCTGCCCTCTTCCAGCTGCTCTCGCCTGCCGACTACCACAACTGACTTTTTCGAAGCACTCTTCTTACCGTTACAAATACTGCCCTTTTTAGAGCAAGCCAACTACATATCTGTTCCAACACCACGTACCTATTACCTTAAGTTCACCGCCCAGGGCTGACTCCGACGACGATAACTGACAAAGAGCTCACCGACCGATACAATTCAGGCCGCCTTCCAAGGCTGTCTACCGGCTAGCCGTAGTAGATAAAGTTCTGGTCGGCTTCATCAGCTCGCTTGCAGTAAACGCCAACCAAACCCCGGGTCATCTGCGGATCAACTACTCGGGCGTCGACTAGTTTGCCTTTATTTAGAACATCTGCGAGATCGACATATTCATCGGTCCCACAACACTTGATTCAGGATTATTTGAATGGGTTACATTCTTTTTTTTTTCTTCAATTGAATTCAATTCCTTTTTTTATGTTCATGGTAGAAAAATTACAAAGAATATGACAAAGATATAGAAAAATCTAAACTGAATTTTAAGAATCACATCAATTCAGTTTTCTCATTGAAAATTTATCGCTGTTCCAACTGAATAAGCTTTAAAAAAATCTAATACACTTCAAAGATTGTGAAGAAATTTTAAGCAGAAATTTCTGGTTTTCTTCGACTTGAGCGCGGAAGTCCCTGCGGCGTAATGGTTGGACTGCAGCCAGGAAGTATGCAAGTTCGTACTCCAGCTGTGCTATTACGTCGACATTCGGTTAACTACCTTTGGGAAAGGCACCGAACTCCCTTATCTCTCTAGCTTTCGGTTAAATAGTACCTCTGCTGTTATTCTACAAGGATAGCTTTGGCATTAAATAACCAACGAAGGTTGAGAAGCAATTAAGAAACCAAAGAAAGAATTAACCTGAGCTTTTCTAAATAGGTTTCAGAGCAAGTGGACAAAAATTCATTGTGATTAAGTTATAATTTTTTCATAAATATTTCGCTTCGACATTTCAGTAAATTGTGTATTTTTTTTTTTTTTGTCAGTAATTAAACAGAAAAATATCATACGATTAAAATTGAGTACAGAACTTGGCTCTTTAAAATAATTTCCCTTATTTTGAATTTTGAATAATTCAATTTTTGAACATTTTATCTTACAATTGACAGCAGATTTAAAAAAAATGATTTTAGAGTAAATATTACTTATAGAACGTCGGTTTTTAAAATAAGTTCAATTGAGAGTGTTTTCATTTTCAAACAATTCAAATTTACTAAGCAAAATTTCATCTTGGAGAGAGAGTGAATTTTTTTAAAAAGTACGATTAAAATTTTATAGAGAATTCTAAATAATTCAAATTTTATAAAATAGTTTCTAAGAGACAGCGGAAAAAATTATATCATATAAACGATGTATAATAATTATACATTCAGTTTTACCAATACCATGCAAGCAAGAACATGATATATTTGGAGATGCACGTGGTGTAATGGTTATCGTCATAGGAAATTGACACGGCGACTCCTGGACGAGGCTATGAATATTTCACATATTTGGGAAAGGTATGCACCCAATTACGCAATGGTAATAGTTGGGCAGATTGGGCTCTTTTGCCTTGGTATGGCAATCGGTCTAGGAGAAGGAAATTTCTGAATTCAAACCTGTTAAACTTCACTTAAAATATTGACCTTCTGTTACATCCTGCTGAGTAAACAAAAGAATCTTCAAATAGAATTTCAATAGACTCAAGTGTAGGGATTACATCCTTTGCTTTCCAAATTGTACTTCAATAACCGCACATAAATCGGCGCAGCAAAGTCAAACTTTTTCTTTCTCTTTGTTCAGGCCACGACTACAGGAAACACGTAAGAAGTCTCTCGCTCCAACTTACCTCCTCAGTCTTCACCCAACAAATTCCATTCTGTTGAGGATACTCAACTTATGCCAAAAGACTCTTCAAGTGTACGATTGGACTTTTCTCAATAATGTTACTCTTTTAGTATTTCATGTCATTCCTGTATTCATTTTATTAATTTTGCTCAGGCAGTAAATATGTTGTGGGTAATTCTTTGTGAATTGTTTTTCATTTTTCAGTACGAGAAAATATTAAACCATAATACACTTCCGTAGCTACAACTATCCGAATTCTGTTCCTCACACTCAAATAGTTGAGGTGATTAATTTTGTTTGTTTGGGTTTAAGGCATATCAACCTTCATAGGTTATTTTATGCCAAATCCATTTTATACAAATAAACAGTTCTATTTCAAACAATTCAGTTTAGCATGTTCACAGTTTAGTTCTATTTGACCCATAGACAGAACCCTATCAGGTACAACCACTCCGGGCCAGAGTGAACCCGTGAGCGATGGTAATGAAGTGGCACTCCGCATTCCCCAAAGCTCCAGTATTGCTGGAACCTCATCATCAGATTGTTTAGTGTCATATCCAGGACAATCGTTGGGGAGGGGGTCTTACCCCTCTGCAGAGAAGTAGTCAGTGTATTCTACAGCCCCAGCCGACTGGGCAAAGTTATTTTTGGTACTTAGATACGACCAATAAATGAAGACAAACTTTCAAGTCATCGATATCAAAGCCCACTCAGTCCATTTCCATTCAAGTAATTGTGGTCCAAATTGTTTGCGAAGTATTTTTGTTATCAGATATCAATGCTTCGTTCTTTTTTTTATTTTTTTATTTTTTTTTTATCTAAAACGTTCCCTTTTTTTATGTAAAAACGTCCCCTTGAAAAATTCTTGTGCATAGAAGTAATCTTAATTTTACAATAGCCCAATCTGAGATTTTTTTCCGCTTTACTATGCCATATAGTCCAAGTTAAAAGTACAATAAGGATAACCTAAAGCCGAAGCTTTTAAGACCGAATATTTTCAATGGTAGCATCATCAGGGAATTAGAAAAATTTTGGTTAACGGGTCCATTTATCACAACTTTTCTCGTTCCCTAATGATACTTGCATCGGAATAATAACGTCTAAAAAGTTCGGCTTCGAGTTACTCTTACCGTGCTTTTAATCTGGACTAACAGTTATCAAACTTCAAATTCTTGTTTTTTCCCCCCATTTTTTTCGCGAGCCAGCGATTCTGCGCCAGCTTAGCGATCCTGTATGGTATTCTTCATGGGTGCCATATTTAGGTAGTAGTACCCATCCACTCTCCCGTTTCACTGGTGATCACAACCGTTAACTTCTCCCCGAGTTCTTTTCTGAGCATTTTTTAATCGTATTTTCAAAGCCCATTACAATGTCTGTTAAACGCCCAAGTGCATTTCTTACTTGTGATAAAAAGAAGAGAAGGAAAGCTATTACCTTGCAGTAAGAACTCAATATAAAGACCCAGACAGGGTCACTTTTGACTTACGGCTTTTTTCACTTTACGATGGGCCCATCAGAACGTAACGCCTTCGTAAGTAGAGGCGCATCTGTTTACAATAAACAATGGAAACTGGAGATGGAAACTTTGTCCACACACGCGCATGTACAAAATAACTAAATAAATTAATGAATAAAATAAAGGGAGAAAAATTAAATATGGATGCTAATTCCTATAAATTCCTGCACGCAGCTACGTTAATCTCAAATCACTTTTCCTTGAAGCAAGTTTCTTGCTTTCTGTTTTGATGAAAAAGGGTATACAGTGACGCCAGTCACAGAAAATAGTCTGCGACATCGTCTGTGGGGAGTCGTGCATGTTTTAGCAGTTCAGCCGTCTAATGTTTCATTAGACAGCGCAATTGAGTCTTAATTTAATTGTAGAAGATCAATTTACTTTTATTCAAGAGCAAAACATGACCGATATCTACAAAGAAGGTGCAGTACGTCAGTTGTTTGTGACTGCTTTTATTTGTATGACTATAATGGGTGTGAGTAAACTTTATGTTTACGTACTTAAGTAAAGTAAAGTTGGCGACCATAGTCGAGGGCTACCAGAAAGCTCCCTTTTCAGTAGCTACTACACTGAGGTGTAGGGGAGGGCGCAACTCCTTTCCCTGGATTGCTCCACTTTACCCTTGAAACGTACCTTATAATGCTGAATGTTAAGCAAGGAGGTATCAAGTACCACATCTGATTATATATATATATATATATATATATATATATATATATATATATATATATATATATATTTAAACTCCCAGAGACTTCAAATTAAATATTATCTAAAGAAAATTCAGTAGTTTAGTTTGGTTTTAGTTCGGTTTGATTTCGTTTGGTTTGGTTCATTTAAAAGCATAAGATGCTTCGTTTGGTAAACAGTTGTAAAAGTCAACTAACTTTTCTTATTGTATATTATTCAAAATGTCATTAAACTTTAAGTCGATTAATTGATTAATTTTAATGGCATATCAACTTATCTAAGGTTATTCAAGGTCTAGTGGTCAGAGAACTGCGTTCGTTGTACTTCATATTTACATTTTTGTGCTTTTGCGTTGTTGTTTCTCAAGAGTTTTATTTTGCACACGGTGAAATTGAATATGAATAATTTTAAGTAGATCTCTTTGACCCATAGATGGAACCCAAACAAGTACTTCCACTCTGAGTCAGAGTTGACTGGGAGTTATAGTGATGCAGGAATTTTCCAAAACTGAAGCCTCATCACCTCATGCAGTTTATGTCATTCCCAGGATATCTCTTTATAGAGGAGGGGCCCACACCTTCGCAGGGAATACAATCAATGTATTCTAGGTCCCGACGACGGGGCTATCTTCCGAAGTATAATGATCTTAATATTTTATGATACGCTCTGAAAAGTAATGTCACCTATTTATTTCTACGAAAACTACAACAAACATTTGAAGTTCAATAACACCTTTGGATAGAGCAAATATGACAGCACGCCTCGGCTCTGCTGAGCATCTGATTACTGGTTTGTGGGACGCTACGCTGTGTTTATTGCGCAGAGCCCGAGGTAGTGTCACAAAAGACAAAAAAAAAGTTAAACTCAAAGCTCGAAGGAATGGACACGCTCACCGATAAAGGGGTATGTGTCACCTCAGACCTGACTTTAGCTCTGTCTCTCCCATGTATCCGACACGTATTCTATCTAGTCAGATCCTAGCAGATTACCCCAGCTCTCGAGGCGCCAGCAGATTCTGAGCGCATCTCTTTAGTAACTTTCTCTGACTAACTCTTTTTACTCCGGGTTCCCAGTTCTTCGAGAAAATAGGAAGTTCTTGGTCATTTCCTGTTTCTTTGTTAATTTTCCCGAGCGTTGTTTCGCCCCACACTTATTTAAGGGCGTGAAATCGCTTCGTTCAAATCACTGTTGACCTACTGACCTACAGTCTAGTGATGAGTAGGTAAACTGTTTCCTCGTTTTTTACATACCACATGGACACGTATACACATATATATGTACTACACCTGCTTATACATTCACTGTGACACACATACACACATGTCTAACTCTTTACTACCATGCCAAAGATCCATGATGTCACACAAATTTTCGGCAACAAAATTCCATGTTTCCACATATCGACTACTATTAGAAATGCATTTCTACCAGAGATGAATAAGAACCTGCATATCACACTTATGTTTCCTGTTTATGCTGGTCCGCAATGTCAGAGGCTTAACCTTCTTGCCATAACCCATAATTGTTTGCCTGGTAGCTGATATCAGCTGAGCGACAGTCTCTCAAAATGGTATCAAACATGAAAGCAGAAGTGAAAGCAAAAGAATTCTTATATTCAGAAGAAATTTCACTTATTGACATTCATCGACACTTGCTGTACGCTTAGGAACACCAAAAAAATGGATGTGAGTGACATTGATGTGAGTGGAATATCATGTTCAATACTGTTGTCAACTCACAAATCTAGAATCTTTATCAAATGATTCGTTTAATTTGTTTAATTTTAAAAAAATGTTTTCTTTCGTGAAAATATTACATGCGTCGTAATCGATGCAGAAAATATTCAGATCTTTTCTGTCAGAAAGTAGACATTTATTCATTCAATTGACCCTGCAGATCTAACATCTGGACGAATTACATCCCTTGCCTATCAAATAATACTTCTAATGCCGCTAAGTGGCGTGACCAAAGTACTTTATAAACAGGTGCGGTAAAGTTAAACACACACACACACACACACACACACACACACACACACACACACACACACACACACACACACACACACACACAACTCTCTCTCTCTCTCTCTCTCTCTCTCTCTCTCTTCGATCCTGCCTAGATAATAAGCACGCACATGAGCGCACATTTCCCGACGGGAGACACTCGCCTTAACAAATCTCATGTCGCATTACGCACGGTACCATGCTTTGACGTAAGTCTTCACATAACAACTTCGAAAACACGAAATCAAACCAGCTATAATCTGCTTAAAAAATTAACCTTGTGTTGCATCTTGCCTTTGACGAAGGGGTCGGGTAGATATATATACAACCCTTTTGCGTATTGCTTCAAACGCACGTCATCAAGTGCGACAGAGTCAAGATTTTTAGTGAAGTGTAAGCCTTAGACACTCCAGTTTATTCACACTTTGGGTCTTGATTAGTACCATACTTATTCTCTTACATATAGGTTAATTCATAAACTATCAGAAATTTTTTGGTTCCTTTTTTAATGGCATATCAACCATCACGGGTTACTTAAAGCCAAAGCAATCCTTGCCGAAGAATAGTTGTAATACTATCAAAACTATATCTGGGTGGGAGAGATATGAAGGTTCACACCTTTCCTAAGTGTATCAGTCCGAAAGTGAACGTAATAGCGTGATTGGAGTTCGACCTCGATTACATCGAGGTGGCAGTACAGTACTTTAACCATTACGTCACTGGGACTCACACTAAGAAAATGTTGCAATTAAGATAACTTATACTAGTGTATCATGTCCCATATTCAGATCATGCTTTACCTCAATTAGGTATGCGGGATTCCTCGTAACTTAGTGGCTAACATGCTGAACTGCGACTTCGTAGTAAGTGAATTCGAATTCGAGTCACGTTTTTGCATTCACTTTCGGAATAATACTCTTGGAAAAGGCATGAACCCTCTGATCTCACCAATAATGGGTTAAGCAGTACCACTGCTGTTCTTCTACAAGGATGGTTTTGGCATTAAATAACCCACGAAGGTTTATATAACATTAAACAAAGAAACCAAACCAAATAAATTAATTATTTAAAATATTTCTAAAAAGTGTATGTACACTAGTTAGAGATCTCTAGATACGCAAGAGCGTGCGCGTGCGCGCACACACACAGACACAAACACAAACACTTAGATTACTATGCCTGACGCATATTATTCATATTGATGTTAAAAGGCACAGGAAAATTTTATAAGTGTCTAAGATGAAAATATTAGCCATTCACTGAATTATTCGCTGACGTCCGTGCATTAAATTATAAATGGAAACGAATGTCAAATATTTTACAGTTTATATTTGATTATTAATTTTTATGATTTTAGGGTTGATACTGTCTATCTTGTCCATATATATATATATGTGTGTGTGTGTGTGTGTGTGTATGTGTGTGTGTGCCGGTCCATTTTCCAAATGAGTAGAGTGTTCACCAATGGTCCGGGAGACCGGGGTTCAATCCCGGGCCGAGTCATACCAAACACTCAAAAAATGCAGCCTTGCTTAACCCTCAGCATTGTAAATTACGGATTAGGGGTAAAGTGAAACAGTCCAGGGAAAGAAGTAGTGCTCTCCACTACACCTCGGTGTAGTAGCTAATGAAAAGGGAGCATTAGGGTCGCCCTCGACTAGAGTCACCAATTTTACTTACTTTTTACGTCTAGTTTACTTCAAAAACTGGGTTACAACACGGCGTCTTGAACCAATTGATGAGGTAGATATGTAGAATTTGTATCATAATACATACATATATATATATATATATATATATATATATATGAAAACATCGATGTTTAGCTGATCGGTAGTTGGTGTGCTACATCCTATTAAACATAGATAGATTCATTGGTTTGCCTTCTCTGTAGAATGACATTAAATTTAATTAAATTCACAGCCAATCCCGTAAAAGAACAGCTGTGGTACTATTTAATCAGGAGTTGGAGGAAAAAGAGTTTTTACATTTCCCGTGAGTATTAGTCCGAAATTGAACGTTATAGCACAACTGGAATTCGAACTCGCTTACTACGATTCCGCAGCCCTGCACGTTAGTCACAACGCCACGTGGACTCCACTAGTATATATACTGGTTGAGTTATATATGCAGAATAATCATCTACTGCTACATTTATGTATATGCTTATATAGATATGTTGGAACTCTTCTCTCTTTATATAGATATAGAAATATTATATATTCATATATAGCTATATTTCTCCACACACACGCACACACACACACACACACACACACACACACACACACACACACACACACACACACACACACACACACACACATATATATATACTTTAAATATACGTCTTACTACATTTGGGCACCGGAGGGTGTCATCAGTGATGTGTTTTCCTTGGGTCATTGGGAATTTTGGGTCTTTCAGCATTATACACCCCTAGCCAAGCAGACCTCATCAGAGATGACCAGTCTCTGATACACTCTCTAGTTTATGCAATAGCTGAAAGAAAAAAGAACAAAAAATCTGGCTGTTTATTCATTTGGACGATTATAGACTATCCCTTCGCTCATCTGAAATATATATATATATATATATATAGTAATTTAGTGACCTTGGCTTTCTTTTCGATAGCTACCACACCGAGGTGTAGGGGAGGGCGCTATTCCATTCCCTGGATTTCTCCACTTTACCCTTCATATTTACCTTATAATGCTAAGTGTTAAGCAAGGTGGCATCAAGTACTATTTTTTGAGTCTTTGGTATGACTCAACCTGAGATTGAACCCCGGTCTCCTTAGCTATTGACGATCACTCTACCCACTAGACGAATTAAAATGCCTTGAAATTAGAACAAACTCTATAAAACTAAAAAAGAATATGACTATCGCTAAATCTTAAAGAAGATTAATAACTCAAAAATTAAAATTGTATACATTTGTTTACAATTTTTATGTAAATGTTTTTATTGTATTTTGAATTCTTTTTAGCTTCTTTAATCTTTTACTGTTAATTTTTATCCATTTATTTAGTTCAAATATATTTTAATGAATTTTCCTTATTTTATGTCTTTTCATACTGATGTAGATGGCGTTACACTGTAATGTAACGTCTGATGTAATTACGTTCGCCGAACTGAACTTTACCCTAGAAAAATAATGCAAAGGCAAATATGACGTTGGTCGAAATGATGTAAACCGGATTATTACTGTGTGTATATATATATATATATATATATATATATATATATATATATATATATATATATATAACAGTATATATTCTACATCTCTCTCTCTCTCTCTCTCTCTCTCTCTCTCTCTCTGTATAAAGATACTATAACTAAGCAAGTAATATTTTGTAATTTTAGAACTTAAAACTTAAATGAACACGTATGCTCAGCAGAGCAACTTATGTAATAAAGTGATGAAGAATTTTTCTGAACTCCCACATCACCCATGTTTGATACAAGGTCATTTTAATGTCAGGACCAAGCAAGAATCGAAACTCGTTCATGACCGTCACAAAAGTTACTTAGTCTCCACAACATTCCTCCTTTGTGACGCCAAGTCTGGATAAGCATTTATTAATTAAGGTAATGCAACCAGGGACCAGGTAATCAACCTAATATCACCAACCTGGAGCGAACGCCTGCCGAGTCCTGGATGTGCAAAGTAAGAAATAAAGATATAAGATATTTACACTGCTTTTTAGTCAATACGAGTCGATGCCAGTTTCCGATACTTTCTGATCAGTATTGATTTGAGAAACACAGTATTGTGCAAGTGCAGCATCCACCATACTGACCAGATATAACTCTGCAAATTTCTTAAAGTATTCATAAACTGAAATTGTTTCTTGTTTCCTAAACAAAAGATTCATCTCAATGATAAGATTTAAAGGACATGGAGGACATTAAAAAATGGTACAACTTCATGCCTTATAAAAAGAGGTTTCAGAGATGCCTTGACCAATGAAAAACTCAGTGGAATATGTATAATGAATGGCAACATGATTATCTTGAAGGAAATTGACATTTCATTTCTTTTTCATATCTGTCTTGGTAAATATACTTGCAGTCTCTATACTTTTTAAAAACACAACTTGTAATAATAATTTCTATTAATGAATATTCTTAGAGGGATTGAAAAGAACAAACTTTGATATATATATAAATTCAAATGAACAAACTTTGATATATTGATAAATTGAAATCAACAGACTTAGATAGATAGATAGACAGATAGAAACAGATTGAAAAAGATCGATTGACATGAACAGAGATAGATAGATAGATAGATAGATGAGAAAGTGTCAACAAATGAATGCTATTTAGAAAAAGTCGATAACTTTTTCTCATCAGTGTTTTAATTCGTATGATCAGCAACCAGTTTCAGTTAGTTATATTAACGAAATCAAATTTTAGTATGTCTTAAGGTCACAAGAAATTAAAATTTAGTACGTTTTAAGGTCACAAGCCCTGACTGTAGTAATAGTCAGCGACATTACTAATTTATCGTCGTAGGAAACAAATTCGTCGACAACCCGAGTTCAAAACCTTAAAGAACCTATTTGGTTTTCACTTCGTGCTTATTCTCTTGGGAAAGGCATGAATTTATCTATGGTTAGGTACCCGGACAAACTGTTTTTTTAGTCTTAGTTGGGCTACCAGTTTAAGTGAGAAAAATTCTAAATGAAAGCTAGCTTAATTCTGCATAAAAAAATGATCTACGGACACATACTGCCAGTGACGGAGGGGTAGGGTAAACACTTGACTGATTTTCACAGTGAGGCGGACAGAGATAAATGGGTATCATCCTCACACTCAATATCGTAATCGGAACGTTTAGGATAAAAGTGAGAAAGCAAAGCCATTCACACGTATTGATCAATAAAGTGAAGGCTCAAATTTATCATATTTCAGCAATGTTAGGATGGTTGTGTTTTACGGTATATTGACCATTGTGGGTTATTTAGTGCCAAATCTTGTTTATATATATATATATATATATATATATATATGATTTGTAAGTGAATAGTTTGTGGGTAATATTTATTTTAAACGAAGCAGATCTCATTAGTTTGCACACAGTTCAATGGTTTCAAGTATTGCCATTTATTGTGGGCACACAATAAAATGGTTTCAAGCACAGCTATCTAATACTAATAATTTGATATCAATTATTTACTTGCACATAGTTAAATGGTTTCAAGTATTGTAAATTATTAAGCTGTTTTATTTGACATATAGATGTGATCCTAACAGGTACTACCACTGCAGGTCAAGGTGGACGGGGGAGTAATGGCCATAAAGGAGTATTTCACATTCCCCAATACTCCAGGACTCGAGTTTCATTATCAGATGGTTTAGTGTCAAATCTAGGACACTCGTTGACGGGAAAGCTTACCTCTGTGCATAGATACACTCAGCGTATTCTATAGCTGCACTTGACTGGGTTTTTTAGCAATGTTTGTATATATATATATACACACATATATATATATATATATATATATATATATATATATATATATATATATATATATATATATTCACAGAGTGTGATGTTATAGAGGCATAGGTACTGCATTTAAAGCTTTTTTGTAATGCTTGCCACACCCAAATGTTATAAATACTTTTTGGCATACCTTCCATTTCCAAGATATAAATTCACAACTGGCTCACCAAAAAGAAAAAAAAAATAGATAGATAAAAAATTATTAATTCAAACAAAATGTTATGCTTTTCATAATTTCGCAGATTTACCTTTGTTATGAATAGCCATTTTGCCAAAAATTGGAGCATATAATAGCACATAAGAGTATTTACATTTTTTTGACTGATACCTATCACAATAAACGAAACGATGACAAATATCTCTAATATATAGATATGAATATTGCATAGATGAAGTCGATATTAAAATAACAACTGCTGTAGCCCCCCACCAAATTTCAGTTCCGGTTTCGTTCACGGCGTTATCGGTGTCATTTCTTAGTGTAGGCATACAATATATCATTATCTTCCTTGGATAATTTGCCTGCCCAGAGTGTGACATGAAATCCCTAAAATCCCTTCTCGACCTTTACTGGCTTCTATTCTTTGAACAGTTGAGACGTTGTTTCTGACCTCTGACAGGGATCAGTGAAGTCACATGGTTATATTATCCACACTTGTCAATTTTTTTCCATTTTATACCCTTTCCACATACTGCTTGTTTGTTTGTGTGTGCGCGTGTGTGTGGAGAAATATAGTTATATATGAATATATAATATTTCTATATCTATATAAAGAGAGAAGAGTTCCAACATATCTATATAAGCATATACATAAATGTAACAGTAGATGAATATTCTGCATATATAACTCAACCAATATATACACAAGTGGAGTCCACGTGGCGTTGTGACTAACGTGCAGGGCTGCGGAATCGTAGTAAGCGAGTTCGAATTCCAGTTGTACTATAACGTTCAATTTCGGACTAATACTCTCGGGAAATGTAAAAACTCTTTTTCCTCCAACTCCTGATTAAATAGTACCACAGCTGTTCTTTTACGGGGTTGGCTGTGAATTTAATTAAATTTAATGTCATTCTACAGAGAAGGCAAACCAATGAATCTATCTATGTTTAATAGGATGTAGCACACCAATTATCTATCAGCTAAACATCGATGTATATATATATATATATGTGTGTGTGTGTGTGTATTATGATACAAATTCTACATATCTACCTCATCAATTGGTTCAAGACGCCGTGATGTAACCCAGTTTTTGAAGTAAACATGGAACATGTGTATAATTCTACCTTTGGACACAAGTATTCTTTCATTATAATGCCACCTGAATGTAAATTGTGCATGTGAAATATTAAGTGTTCTTATTTCTCTAGATATTTTAGATGTAGCTTGATATCTTTTATCATTTAGAGTATTATTGCCATCATCTTATAAAGTAGTAGTTCGAGGTGAAATCGAACAGTTGGGTATAGCTGATCATATATAAAAAGAAAAGGGAAACCATCTGCCTTTATGAGATGCAGTCAAAATAATAGATAGGGAAGAACATTAGAGAATAAGGCGTCTAAAAGAAGCAGCCCATATGTTGGGCTACCGTGACCTGGTGAGTAGATCAAGAATACGGTATGGGAACCAATAATCAAAAAAGCTACATAAAAAAAAATGCAATAAGAATTTAGGTAAAAAATCGTAAATAATAGTAATGACTAGGTAATTCACAGTGTTGATAAAAACATAAAGTTTATAAGTCCCAAAAAGTCATTCTGAATTGTCCCACATGACACGAAGCATGGCCGATTTCGGCGTTAAGTCTATGAACTACTCAGTTTCATCATCTGCAGGTTCAATCCTAACAACAGCTTAGAATAACAAGGAATACTTACAATAGATTAACACTTGTATCTGGTAATAGTTAACGGAATTAGATCAATCTAACGCCGTTGATTAATAAAACGGTTTAAAGTTCCGTGTAGGTTCCCGAATTCGACAAGAAATCTATGAAGAAGGACGAATCGGTCGAAACGTTGTGAATATAACAATAAAGATGAAGACAATAGTCCCAATACTCTAAATGATAAAAATTAAGTGTTCTTCTATGTGTAATTGAATTTGTCTTTTCTTCCATTTTATAAAGTAATACTATATCACTGATGTATACGTTAATAATAATTTGGTTCTTGAGTTTTAAGAAACCGGAAGTATCAGTTCCGCCATTGTTGTTTGCCAATAAAAAGGAGACAGTGATACCAATTGTATTTGGTACCCTTAAAATAGTCTTCAAATGTCTAGAAAAGAGACAGAGAGGAATACTTAGAAGAGTCCTGAAGACCTGAGAAGATTTGTAGTCACTTTTACTTCAGTAAAAAAAACTGCCACTGAAAACTGGTGAGTAAAACTCGAATAGAGTAGTAGTAGTAGTAGGTGTTGTTGTAATAATAATAATAATAATAACAATGATAATAATTCTAAAGAATTTTGCTAATTTTTCTTCAAATTAAAACAAGACTCAAGTGTATATAACATTAATGTATCAACGAAATATGACCCAGACTCATTGGTATTTTTGTTTTCTACAGTTGATTGTACCGATATTTTTCCTTTCATTGCATTTAACGTGTAAATTTCAAATTGCTCACTAATGAGTAAAAGTGCAATTAATTCTTTTTTTTTTCTTTTTTTTCTCGTTGAGCTGAAGTTTGAAACGATAAAGAGTAACTTCTGATTAATATTTTTGACAGCTATTTGGCAGCTTTCTTGGTATGGCTGACAAACATTTCGAATACGATGGAATGAAGATATATTTTTACAAGTTTCAACGCGTTGTCAGTTGGCAGTGATTCAAAATCAGAGACGTTGCTTGAGATTTGGGGTTGGTAGATTGGAAGGGTTTGGTTCCTAGTGCGACTTCTCGAGCATTTACCAAGATTTGTCATTGTATGATGTCCATGTATTCACCCTATCCCTCTGCCACAGGCAGGATGTGACACAAGGTCAGTTTTTAAGCGTAGCGTTAGAGTTTCCTTCTCCTAAACCGGTTTCCGTACTAGGGTTAAAGATCCCAGTCTACCCTACTATTTATCCATAGCAATGAAAAGAAGCGATAGATTCATGCTTTCACCAAAGGTATGAGCGCCACGTAAGCGCCAAGGGAAAGGCAAACAGTGCCGTCCAGTCAGGGATCACACCTTCAGTTCGGAACCTGGAATTCGCGCCGGGTAGTTGTTTGCCAGCTATGACACCTTGGCCTCAGGGGACTGTTCCCCTAGATCTTTACCTGCCTGCAAGATTATCTTTATTACTTGGTGCCGGAGACGCCTTACTAGGAGAATGCCGACGGAGGGAATTATTTTTGCGCCTGCCGCGCAAGAATCCCGATTTGTGTCCAGCTCCCACCATAAAACGGCCTTGTGCCATATTTTGACACGGTAGGATGTCAAATAAATCGCGCCCAGGCTTTAAACTTTGGTTACCGCGATCATTTCTTATGACAATAACCGTTACGCTGAGTGGCTCTATCAGTCTGTTGAAATGAAGGTGATGAACAGCTATTTATAAGGCTCTTAAGGGTTTCACATCGTTTGAGGCCCAAGGAAGGACATTTTCTAATAGCGATCCTCACCTCTGAGCAAAATCATTTTCCTTTTCTGATTAGTTTCTCGTCTTCGTTTTTTTTTTAACTTTTGTTTATTTTTTCTCTTCTGGTTGATATAAATATGATGGGAATTCAAACACACAGACACATACACACACGCGCACGTGCATACACACACACACACACACACATATATTTACACCCACTCTGTCTGTTAGGGCTGTAGAATACGCCGACTGCACTTCTACCGCATTTTAGCCGTGGGTGGCAACACGTAATGCTTGGGGACAGGATTATGGTGGTTGAGCAGTCCTTGACCCGGCAACCAAATTGGTCACGCGACTTGTAACACTCCATTTCGTCTCTAACTGGGTTTGACGGGTAGTCGGGGTGGCCCGATCTGACCAATCGTTTGGTCATGTCAATCTCTATCACCTATATGATTGTTCCGACCGTATTTTTCGAATTGCTCCCATATCCATCAAGGACAAACATTAATTTATCTTAAAGGTAGTAGAAGGAGGCGGCTAAGGGTCAATTGTGCTGAGATAGCAATACTCGAAAGCATCTAAACTGAGTGCAAACAAAATGATTTGTCTTAAATAGAATTATTAATGTATCGTCACCAGCCGGCTACTCAAAGCTAAAATCCCCGTTATAAAAAAGGTCATCCGTGATGTCAGCTAACAAGAGCATCATACTACGTATCTTGTGGACTTTTTGTTGCCAACGCGAGGACTATTTTTAGAGATGAATTAATTCTGCGAACTGACTCGGAGATAGCTTCCTATCACAGGATAATATACGTGGTATTTAAAAGCTCCTCTTGTTAGTATGAGATATCCAATTATTAAAGTAAAAGTAAGTAAAGTTGGTGACCTTAGTCGGGTGGGGGGATCCGAAGGCTCCGTTTTCAATAGCTACAACACAGCGAGTTGTAGGGGAGGGCGCTTCTTCATTCTCTGGATTGCTCCGCTTTACTCTTGATCCTCACCTTAAAGTGCTGAATGCTAAGCAAGGCGGCATCAAATAACATTTTTTGAGTCTTTGGTATGTGAGAGGAAACTAAATTTTCAAATTCTCGTTTCACACTAGGCAAACTCGGTATTTATTTAGCGTCCTACCATGCAAAAGTTTGGCACACGGCCTTTTTAATGTGGGAGCTGGGCGTAAAGCTGTAACCCATGAACTGGTATTTGTCATGCACCCTACTTACGCGTGAGTTCGGCACGAAGCCTTTTATATTGTAGGTACCAGGTGCAGGACTGTTGCCCACACACGCCTGCGGGTTCCAAAAATGCCTTGAGACACGTCGGTATTCCTCTAAAATGAGTAGCCTCGGGCGCCAGGTGATAAACCTAGCCCCTCCAGAGAGGCTTAGAGCCTGGGTAATGGCCCCTTGAGACTCAAGGATGGCGGTGTCAGCTGGGAGACGAGAATAGTGGGCCTCCTCGGCACTTGCATCAAGCAGCCTCAACCGACTACCTCCAAGCAAAAACATATCCTACCTGATCCGTGCACCAGGGAAGACGGCCGGCCGAAGTATGATATTTGTCGCTGCCTCCCACCAGACGGGACTTGACACAAGGTCAATGACCCGAAGGCCGATTACAGCCGGCCGAAGTATATCCCAACCCAATGGACTAGGATTGTGACTTAAAAAGAGCTTTATTACTACAGGTCAGCTCCGATTGGACAATTCACTCAGCCAATCGTCGCACTCTTATCCATTTAAAAAACAACCATGCCGGTAAATTAATTTTCAACCATCTTTTTTTTTTTCTTGCATGCAGTGAGTTCACTTTCTTCTTTTTTTTTTCATTATTTAATATGCTAAAAAAATGCGTAAATAGAAATAAATAATCTTAGCTAAGGAGAGCTGTCATAAATAGTAACACATTAGAATTACTGATTTAAGTATATCCGAGTATCATGAAGCAGTACCTCTTTTTATTGTTGTTATTGTTGCTAATACTACTACTAGCTTTCTTGAGACAGATTAATAAATCATTAACCTGAATACATGTGTCTCTGAATTGTACGTACCGTAGCCGTTATAACACATTCACATTTTACAGAATTTCCAATAAATAAATGTGGCTCCTTAGTAAAACTGCTAGCATCAGGAAATGTCATTACTGTTCATTTTCAGCGCAATTAGAGATTCAGTTCGAGTAGTAGAATGTAGGCTGACAATGTAAAATATTTACACCTCTACCCCAACAGAAAAATCAAGGTATACTGACAGTAGTTGTTTTTTTTTCTTTCTATCTTTCTTTCTTTCTTTCTTCTCGTTCTGTCTACCATTTTGCTTTCTATTTTTGAAATTGACTGAACTTACCTATATCAAGCTGGCTTCCTTCCAGTTATTTCTCTTTGGCGATTTCTCATATCATATTACAGTGTAATACACCATTTGCTTTTTTTGTGGGATACGTATTTTCCATGGTCATTCAGTTTTGAATGAACTACTGTATAACTTTAGTTGCTCACATTAAAATAATCATTTCTTTTAGCAACTTTAAATATTAATATTATTCGACAAATTATCGATAATAATATACATCCACAATATATATTTTCATAGAAATGAGAGGCTGATTGGATTTGGTCATTTTATGAAATCCATTTAAAAAAGATTATTATGTTTGTGCGTAGAGATTGAATTACGTTATGAGATATTAAGTTTACCTTTTGTAATATACAACTTAAATTTTACAAAAATAATTTTGCGAAAAAAAGAGTTTGTAACGCATTTTACAAATAAATGCCAAATATTTCGTGTGGTAATTATTCTTACTCACTTAAAAAAACATCCTCAGGGTTCATGATTCTCGATGTTGAGTCATATATTATCTATAGATTTTATATTAAAGTTAATGAAAAATTAATCTATAAAAAAAACGAAGTACGCAATATGATTAATTTTAACGACATGTCAATCTGTCAAGAGTTATTTCATGCCTAGAGGTCAAGGCACTGAGTGCATTTTACGTTTATATCTACAGTTTTTGTGTTGATGTTTCTCAATAGATTTTTGCAAACAGGAAAATCAAATATCCCACTCTAATATAAATAATTTGCACCTAGTTGTATGGTTTCGATTATTCCTATCGAATTTAAATAATTTTTAAACAGGTCTATTTGACCCTCAGATAAGACCCTAACAATTACTACTACTCCGGGTCAGAGTAATGGCAACTAAGGGGTTATCCCCACTCCCCAGAGCTCCAGAACTGAAGCCTCAGCATCAGATGCAGTCTGATATCATACCTAGGACACCCTCTTTTGGAGAGTCTTTTCTGTCAGTAGGAGATACAGCAAGTCTCACCAATAGGATGGGATGTACGTTATAATTAGAATACGATTACAAATTTTACTTGAAATTTTGAAGTAATCAGGGTGAGCGCAAACGCAGATACCACACTATTAGTATTAAAATGAAAATTGAACTTAAGTTTATTCTTTAAATTAGTATATATCAACGATATTTTACAAACAAAAATCTCGCCACAATGTGCCATTTTTACTGTGTTAGGATCGCATACAAATATCAATAAATTGAATCATTATGATAGATAGTAATACTTTGAATAATGTGGTTGATTTGTTTCAGAATTTCGTCTGTACAGTTCAAAACCGTACGGTTAAAGGTTTTTTTGTAAGTTTCAAAGTAAAATGTTGAGGAGATCAAATAATTAATAAATACATAAAAAACAATAACACAAAAAATAAAATAAACACAAAATAAAATTGATACAAAAATAACAATTTCCCAGCAGGCCAATGACAGGAAGCAAAATCGGCGCATGCCTTAAAAGAGGAGGCTTCCTGGAGCAAAAAGAAACCCTTGATATACCTTGACTGAGCCGACGCATCTTTTTCTCTCAACGGCCAATCGGAGCACACGTGTTCGCTAAGGCCAGATGCGTTAGCAGTGCGTTGTGTTTCCAGCTCGTAGCTGCGTCAGCTGAAAATACCGGCTGAACACAGACATACATGGTGAACCCTCAAATTCCCAATTTGCTAAAAATGATTCCTGAAACTCTCCCAACACCTTGACTGGGAAGCACGGTTTTTTCTATTGGTTCAGGAAAATATTCCACTCCACAAAATAGTCGTAACCCCAGGAAATAAGAATTGAGTTTAAAGGAATCCCTGACTTTTTCCTTTCGGTACCTTAATTACTTTGCTTGTTCAACAAACAAAAAGAAGATAACAAGTCAATGGGGATCAGAAGAAATGTGTCAGTTACCTACGTCTGAATTTCTTGACAACAATTCACCTCCCAAAAACGTTCTTACGTCCCATAATGTTCCAACCAATAAATAAATAAAACAAAACAAATAAACACACAAAACAATGATAAAAAATAACAAAAGAATTACTTTTGATAATTGATAGGGGTAGGTAAAAACCATTTGTAATGCGTAACAAATAAAACTGTTAAGAAAAACATTGTTGTTATTTTGGAAAAGATTCGTTCCCTGGAGAAATAATTTAGTTTAACTGTTGTACATCAAAACCCCGAACTAATCGTAAGCACACTATTCAATGTATTGCTGTACTCATTATCTAAGCTTAAATTAGTTTGGCACAAAGCCAGAAGTACGAGCACCAGGAAGAACTGAACTCACTAACAATGGTCAACAAGACTTGCTCGCTTGCGATTATACTGCACGACGATCTCATTCAATGTTAATAGATGTACACCCGAATAAATAAAAAAACTAACTAAAACTCTCTCTCACACACACACGACTGATGGATTGAGGTTGGAAAATAGTGTAATCTCTTTCATTTGAATTCTTATCTTTGGATTGGACCTGGTCTCATGGACCCAACCTTGTTGCATCTCTCTCATCATGTCAGAACTGGTGAGTTTGAGTAGTTCAACCACTTCGTGATCGTTTTTTTTTTTTTTGCTTTGCTCATGCATATATGGGGCTGGTGGGAGATTTATTTGTGGCTGTGGTGAAATTCTGAAACTCTTCTTCTTACTCATTCACTTGTCTTCTTTTTGTATGTCGAAGCTGTAAGGGAATTAAGAATGGAAGGAAAAAGACATCTTTTGATTCAAATTTTATTTTGGGGGGTTTACGACTATCCTGTGGTGGAGAATGTTTGTTTGAACCAGTAGTCGTGCTCCATCAGTCAAAGCGTTTGAAGTATATTATGGAATCATCTTCGGCAATTACAAGTTTAAGAGTCCGTCGTGTGTGGCACCAAGAAGCCCCCCCCCTTTTAGGCAAGAACCGATTTCGTTTCCTGTCAGAGGCCTCCTGGGAAAATAATACTTTTGCATTTAAAAAGATATGTTATTGTCTTTTTTAAAATTTCTTTTTTTTATCCCCACACAAACACGTATGGGAGGCATTAAACTGACCATTGTATGTGCCACGTCCTGACAGCCAAGGGAATATAGTAAAACTCTGCGTGCGTGCGTGTGTATGAGAGAGAGAGACAGACAGACAGCAAGGAAGCAAAGTAGTTCTAATTATCTATTTATATTTATCCGACTTCTCACCAAATTAGATTTGACATGGAGTCAATTTATAGTGAGGGGCCATGCACAAATCGAGACTCGTACATGGCCTTCTCAAAAAATACTGGATCCCCACGAAATTCCACATTTAGTGTGTGTGTGTGGGGGGTAAGCAATAAACTTGTCTCAGCCAAATAGGTATTGCCATGGAAAAGGCCCTCAGAGACCAAGCAATCTGCTTAAAATGGCTCATCCAGCGCGAACACCAAGTGAGCCATAACCTAAACCAAGTAAATATTATCTGTATAAGAAAATGTCTACCCGAGTTTTTATGAATACAATAATGAGAGAGAGAGAGAGAGAGGGGGGGGATTTGGTTTGTTTGTAAATCAGAATTGGTTCCTAACCTCACAAAACTGGTACTTGTGATATTTGCTCAGACCTCTTGGATTTCGATTAAACAACATAATATTATACAACTTCAGATGAAATCTCTTCTGATTTAGAGATACATTTCATACCTAGTCACCATCAAAACAAATTAAAGAATAAATCAAAACACTCTGGAAGAAAATCCCAGAGCATTCATTTCGGTTGAAAAAAGATAACATTAACCGGATGTTGTCTGAACGCTAGCTTAATACAAAATGAATAAAACCCGTCGCTGCGCATCCGGCTAAAATGTTAAAATAATCTCACAAATAAAGAAAACAAACTTTTCTTTAACTAATCAGAAATCTTTCCCCCTCCTAAATCCTTTTGGAGCCGATACTTAGAAGAGCTGTACAAAAAGACGCCAGCAGATTTGAAAGCAATTCACCACCATCCTTAGACAAGGATAGAGATGACCACCGGCTAATAAACGAACCCACACCCCCACAACGCATTGGACCTACTAGAACTGGGTCACTCACACCATGCATACTAGACAAAGAACGAACTCACATCTGACCCCACCCAGAAGGAGAAAAATCACTATTTCTATCCGAGACTACGAATTCTACAACATACAACCTTTGTTTTACAATAAACAAATTTAACTCTAAATTTTTTCCCGTAAACATTTTCCTTGGTGCTATACGCTAGTCCATAAGAAGAATCACTGAGTCAATTCTGAAAGTGAACGCGCTGTTTTACTTTAAAGAGCAACATAACCGAAAATTAAAAGACACTCGCCACGAAAGCGGTAGGAGGCACTGTTAGCGAGCCATTGATAGTAAAACGGTTCCTCATTGGACACTCCACAAATCTGGGCGTGTAACACAAATTGTCTTTTTTCAATATATATCTAATCAAAGATCCATAAAGAAAGCACGTATTACTTACGTCCAAGTCATACTCGAAGCACTAGTTCCAGCCAGATCATTGAAGTTAAGCAAAGATAAGCTTGTTCAATTCTTAGATGGGTTGGACGCCTTGGGTGGTGTAATGGTTAACAAGCTATACTATGAAACCTTTACGAATGAATTCGAGTCTCATTGGGCGCCCCATTGATACGACTTTGTGTTATATCTGTGGGGTTTAAAGGCTTTTAGGAGGTCAGTGGCTAAGGGCAAGACTGTGTTGCCGTAAGATATCTGACTCCATATTTTGGTTATATTATTTTACCCCACGTTGACTGGCTGGCGCAATGCCTTGCCCAAAGAAAGTCAAAAAGAAATATACATAAAGAAGAGATAGAAACAGATAAGAGACGAAAACATTTCTTCGATACTTTCCTTTATTTACTTGGTGAATGGACTAACCAACGCTACGTCCCAAGACGTAGCGTGGTGCCCAAAACACCAGACAGCAAAATCGGTGTTGTCGGTTCGACGTCACTACCCGAAAAAGAGGTTCGGTTCACAGAAAACCTGAGTATTTATCTCTCTTCACCGGCTCCAAATTCGCCACTCCAAAATCCTTCTAATTTTGGCGCGACCGCTTCCCATTGGCTACTTTACTTTTTATTATTTTTCTTTTTTCTGATTTTAACCGGATGGATGCGTGGAGCCTTATGCGTGGCGACGCGTTTATACATTTTGTATCTGGCAGCCGACGAGTCAATATTCTGTTGGGAGTTTTACTGTTAATTCCTAAATCCCCACATATCTAAGCAAAAAGCTTAGTAAATTACCACTTAAGGACAAAAGGTAACTGAAGTCAGACGAAATTAATTCTGTATGCAAAGCATGGAATAAAACGCATGGTGGATATTAAAGAAATTTTGTGAAATATAAAATTTCAATATAAAGAAATTAAGGGTAAAATAAGATTTACAATATAAAGAAATTTAGTTGGGATAAAAACTTCAATATAAGGAAAGTTTAATGGGGAATAAAATTTGATATGAAGTGAGTGACACTAAAGCCAAGATTAATATTTAACTGGGTAATGTTTTTAGGGGGCTTTAATGTGTCATTAAACGGTAAGTTTAAACAGTAAATTTAAATGGTAAGTTTGAACAGTAAATTCCGCAGCTTTCTAGTTCGGATTCTGATTCGAAAAGATAACACAGACAATAAAGTTTTTAAAAGGGATTTTTATACAAAAGAAAAAAACGAGAAAGAAAGGAATAGGATAGATAAAATGTAGCAAATTTTTAGTACAATTTGCGGGAAACTTATCTGAGTGAGTGTCCTGGAAAAAAAGTTCTTTGAATTTGAGTATTTTTCTTTTCTTTTGTTGTTCATCGAAAAGTTTCAGAGTTCTTTGAATTTGAGTCTTCTTTAAAGTTCTTTTCCACAGAATTCTCGGTTGAACTTTCTTTTAGTTGAATTTTCTTGGTAGAACTTCAGTAATCGACTTTCATTTATTTTTTACTTTTATTTCTTGGAGAGCTCCATTCATGAAGCGAGTGTCGAAATCCATCTCTTAGCTTAAGTTTTCGTGCCTTTAGTTCGGGTCCCCGAATTCGTACTGAGGGTTCAATTAGTGGTTCTTGACAAAAAAGGAGGAAGTCACTTTTTGGTGCCACACAGTCTGGGATTATTTCTCCCTTTTCTACTCAAGCCAAATCAATTGCCGCACGTGGTCAGCTTGATTATTTTTTCTTAGAAATATCTTTTTATAATATTGACTATAAAATTAAATCACTGGAATAGGCAGGTAAGATTGTTTAGATTTAAAATCCAATTAAAATAGCAAACCATTTTTATACGCACACACACCCTTGTGCACACGCATACACATACACACATATTAAGCAACATACGGGATGTAACTCAAGGTCGATCTTTTAGCAAAGTTTAATAGGTCTGAATTCAGAGGTTTCCTTCTCCTACACCGGTTGCCATACCAAGGTTAAAGAGCCTAGTCTGCCCTTTTATTTACCCATAGCTGGAGGGAAGATAATTGGATTCATACATTTCCCAAGTGTATCTATCAGCACAATGCAAAAATGCAAACAGCCTCGTCCAGCATTAGAACTTGTGTTCCCGAATTCATTTCCTATGATGATAACAATTACATTACGAGAGCCTCTCTCGATATATATCAAAATGCCCTTTTCTCCCACATGTTAAATCTCAAACACATTTTCAATTTTTCCCAAGCCACTCTAAACCCATACATTACAAAAAATCCTCATATAGTTAGAATCTGAAGTCATTTCCATTAGCAATCATATTCCACTAAAACCTGCATTTTACCAGATTTCATCCTATTTAGCAAACATCATTCTACATAAAAATCATCTCAAAAGAGAAAATGGATAAAATTTTTTAACAAAAAAAACCAAGACAAAAAATTTTTCTCCAACAGTGCCTCTATACTTTTTCTGTGACAGTGGCTCCATGCTTTTAAATTTTCTTTTTCAATTATATATTCCAATACACATTTATATATATATATATATATATATATATATATAACATATAATATATATGTGTGTGTGTGTGTGTGTGTGTGTGTGTGTATGCAAAAATTCAACAAACCGTCATTTGGCTTTTATAGAGTTGCCAGCTGAAATAAATTTATAATAGTCAAATGACGGTTTGTTTTGTTTTTCAATTATATAGAAATTTGCTCTATATGAAATTTATATATTAATTATCATACATTGATCACACCTGGAGATTTATAAGAATCCTCTAATATATTCTCAAATAGAACCATTTCCAACTCATCTTTGGATATTATATATATATTGTGACATAATATCAGTATTTTAAACCCCAGTTTCAGTTTTTACAAGCTTTTAAGAAAAGAAAAAAGTACCAGTGAGCGAAAATGCATTTTTATAAAAAAATTTTCAGTTTATGAGTAAAAAGAAAAAAAAATCTTTCGTAATATCTATCAGCGAGCTAAAATATATAATTTTCTTCTTCCCGATTTCAAACTCCCACCAAAAGTGAGTTGTGTAGCAAATAGTGTCTGGAGTAATTCCGGTTTGCTTTTGCTCAACGTTGACAAACATCACACCATTATTCAAAGTACATGCGACCTATGACATCAGCAGCATACATCCACGTAAATCAAACGTATACGCTTATGAAAATCCAACACGTGACCAACGACATATTCCCGCGAATTTTAAGTCCATGACACAGAATAGCAGCGACGGGCAGCTGGATTAGTCATGTCGATTTGGTTTCGAAGAAGAATAAGAATAGAAAAAGAAGAATAATACCTTTTTCGTGTTACAGAAAAAACAACAACAACGGATTAAAAAGAAGAATCCTGTCAATTTGTCGAATAACCGGAACACTAAAAAATAACAACAAAATATCAAATTCTGGTATTCCGCTTAATTGTTATCGCCCCATATCAAGAATCATCACCTGATGTCTGCACCTGAGAAAAAGTCATAAGGATACCCAAGTTCCATTTATCCCACCCTGAATGAAAGCTTAGAACACTTTCGTCGTGTACCCGTTTGAACATTGTATGCGTTTGCAATCGACTTGAATTCATTTCGTCGTCGTTTACCTATGAAAATAACTTTCTTTTATATTGAATTCTGTCCGACCAAATTTTGGGTTACATTTCAAATTCATTACTTCAAAGTATTGTAAGTTAACCCCTTTTCTTGTTTTCTCATTAACTGATATTGTCTGTATAAATGTATTCTTCGCTCGTTGATTAGATATACATATATATTAGTATTCCCCTCCCTCGTCAAGTTTTGTTCTTTTGTTCTAGATTTTCCTTCCTGTATTTATGTAAATAAACCTTGTGATATTTAAAACTTTTAAATTGTGTTGTCTTCTGTGTTTTCGCAAGTGTGTTTATTGGTTGTCTTCCCTCGTTTTTACTGGCGCCTTGAGAAGGAGTTTCTTTCCCCTGCTTTTCTTTTTGTTTATCTTTTTTTAAATTTAAATCCGAGACGAACATTTTTTTTTTTACTGTTCTTGCTATGTAACCGTTTTTGTCGTCCCAATGAGCATGCGTGAATAACAATATACTTGCTATGACATTATACGGCCTTTGGGGCACCTCTGGTGGTGTAATGGTTAGCAAGTTAGACTCGCAAACCTACACGAGTGAGTTCGAGTCTCATTGGGTGCCCCATTCATTTGGCCTTGTGCTAAATCGAAGTAAAGACCTTCGTAAATTACGACATTATACGGCCTTTGGTTTTTTGGGTCGTGGATTATTTGATGCAAAAGCTATCCTTGTAGAAGATCTGTACTGTTGCTCTTTAACCAATGGCTTTGTGGAATAAGGGGCTTCATAACTTTCTCAATGGTATTTGTTCGAAAGTGGACGTTATAGAATCCAGCACATTAGTCACTACGCCAAGGGAACTTCTCTATGTTAGTATAGTAAGTAAAGTAAGTTGTAAAGTTGGCGACCGTAGTCAAGAGCGACCAAAAGGCTCCTTTTTCAATAGCTACTACACCGAGGTGTAGGGGAGGGCGATAATCCTTTTCCTTAATTGCTCCACTTTACCTTTGATACGTACCTTATATTGCTGAGTGTTAAGCAAGGAGGTATCAAGTACCATTTTTAAAGTCTTTGGTATGACGCGACCTAGTATTGAACTCAGGTCTCCCGGACCATTGGCAAACACTCTACCCATTAGACCAAGACCCCTTTTTTACCATAACTACCAGGTTCTCATTGACCCCGAATGGTAGTACCTGTTAGGGTCTCTTCTATGAGTCAAATAGATCTGATATATTGTTTAATCTATTTTGAACTACATTTCTTAAAACATTTTTTTAGATTGTACGAGTCCTACAAGTTTTATCACTTGATATCAGGTGACGAAAGAAGTGGTATGACACTAAACTGAATCTGATGAAGGTCCCAATCCAGGAGTTTGAGGTATGTGGAATACCCTTTCATTTGTATTACTGTCAGATGCACTCGGGCTCATAGAGGTAGTACCTGTTAGGGTCCTATCTACAGATAAAATCGTTTACCAAGGATTATGATTATTTCTATTATTGTACACTTCTTGCGAGTTCCTCACACCGGCATTAGCTGATGGTCTTTTACTGGAGTCTGGGTGACAGCAAGTCTTCTCAGGTCTCCAGAACTCCTCTCAGTATTCTAGCTAATCTTAATGCTGTAGTTTAGACGATCTCGATCCGTCTTCCGATTTTCAACTCTTCTAGCCATCTTGTTACAATGTTATTCTTTTATGTTGTTAGTACTGTCACTGGTCGCCGTAATTAGTCTTTCTTTGCTTTTTAATGTAGTCTTCGAGTTCTCGTATTAATGCATCGATGCAATCTTTAATGCTGGCGAGTCATCTTCTCCTTTTTTTCGTAATATATATAGTGTCACGTGATATCCCACAAAGACGATAGAAATAAGATTAATACTATCCTCCCGTCGGAATGAACAGTGGCAAACCGTTAAGAAAGAATGTGGGTCGGGGTGAAGACCAACAGATGTTTGTACTCAGTAACCTGACTTGGGTGATATCTAGTTGCCCTAACAAAATCGCCTGACCAGGGGGGGGGGAAGGTAGAAGCCAAACGATTGGCTGGGACCCTAAAACGGAAATGGGAACTCCCTCCCGTCAGCGGAAATAGAAAAGAAAAAAGTCAGTTATTGGAAGGGGCTCGTGGCAGACAGACCCATAGCCATTACTCCGGGTGAAGAAGACTTAAACATATCTTGGACACGAGGGACCCAAGTTCCTCAAGCCAGTGTTAAAAATAGCATAAAGTCTATTAGCCCGTGAAAGAAGAAAGATTCTCCAGTGGAACCCCGTCGAAAAATAAGATAAGTAACTTTGGGGCTATTTCTCCTTTATACCCAAATTTTATATACCACTCTCTCTCTCTCTCTCAATTTGAAGAAACGAAAGAACAGAAAAGAAGAAAGACATTTATGTCCATGGACTGTTCAATTCATTATACATATTTGACACTTTGAAAGTGTATCTCTTTGTATAGTAAAGGATTCATGTATTTTTATGTTACCACGTGGTCTAAGTTTTTCTTTGCAGTTCTGCTACGAATTTGTTGGGTCACATTTCCTTTTCAGCTTCTATTCGCCTTATGTTATCTTGCTTAGAATTGTCCTATTAATTCCTTAAAAATATCACACGGGAAACCGGAGTTGCCGACTACTACAATATAATATTATTATGACTAAAACCTATAGGTCCATATATTCTGTTGTCTAGGGGAGGAAGTTTAGTGGCCTTAGTGGGTGTGTGGATAGTGTGAAATTTGGAACCCCTTGCCAGCGGCGGTCAGTCTGTCCCTAAATTAATCCCTCACGTAATATGCCAGGTCTTATATGCCTGAGAGAAAAACTCTGAACGAGGACTTATTCTATAGGGGATCAAGTGCCAACCTGCCCCGTCTTCACACGTGCAAAAATAAAGTCCCGTTTTGGGATTTTAGTCGATTTGCCGTCACAATAGTCTGTCTATCTCATCTCTTGGATATAAGGCCTTGTGTATCATCATCTGCGTTTTTTTCTGGTCCATTTGTCTAAACTTTTCCTTCTTCATTTTAAGAATAGTCCCGAGTATCTTACAAGTGCAACGGCCAGATGTTTATCGCTTTGATGAGATTTTTACAGCAGTTTGGTATCGAGTAACTTTCTCATACATCTGAGATACTCTTGTTATTTTTTTCTTTCATCTCCGCTTGCTTGATAGTTTCCGTTTCCAATATTCCTGAGTACTTGTAATTTTCCTTTTTCCAGGCGTTCTTATTATTTCTTGATTTGATAGTTCTATTTCTTCCGTTATTTGTCCTTTATCACTTCTGTATATTCTTTTTGTTTTCGTGAGTCTCCAATTATTTTTCATTTTTTGCCAACAGCTTGATGTCACCCATCTACATCAATTGATAAATCTTTTCTTGCGATTTAGTAAATTTGTAGTACCCTGGGCATTTTCAAAGTATATGCTAGAGTGGCATCATTGCTGTTACAAATTGTAATGGTGAAAGCGCATTTCCCCCGACAATGCCTCTTTAGATTTTCACCTCTCCTAAAGTTTTTCCTCTTGGTGTCAATTCTACTTTCCAGTTTTTCATGGTTTGGTTTGGTTTAGTTTGGTTTGGTTTTATGGCACATCAACCATTGTAGGTTATTTAAAGCTAAATCCGTTCCATTTCAAACAATTCAGTTTAGTATTAGTAAGCAGTTTAGTTCTATTTGACCAATAGATAGGAACCTTTCAGGTGCTACCACACCGGGGCAGAGAGGACCTGGGACCGATGGCAATATGTGTATTCTGCAGTCTCAGCTGGCTGGGCCACCAGTCTTTCATGCCTCCAGTGATGAATTTTATGTTTGTCGGATATCTTTAACATTTTTAGATATTATTATTATTATCATTATTATTTTAGTCTTTGAAAGATTTTCCCAGCGTTATAATTTGTGGTTTTATACTGAAGTCTGAGTGATAGCAAGTCTCCTCAGGTCTCCAGGACTTTTCTACGTATTCTAGCTGATGTTTTGAGAGTTTCGGCCTGGATGATTTCAATTATTACATAGATCTGTTCCTCCAGTCTCTTTTCTTGATTCTTGGGGAGTGTTCCAAGGGCACCCACTACAATTGGTATCACCGTCATCTTCATGTTCCATTAATTTTTTTAGCTCTCTGGCAAGGTTCAGGTGTTTGTCTAACTTTTCGTCTTCCTTCACTTTGACTCTGTGGTCCACTAGAACGGCTGAATATACTCTATAACAAGTTCTTTTCTTCTTGTTAATAAAAACTTGGTCTAGTTTTGTAGCCTATATTGGGTAATTCGTTTGTATCTCAAAGTCCCAGAGAATTTTATGCGTCTCATTTTCTAAGATTTACTCTGGTTTGTGCTTATACCATTTGTCACTGTGGTCAAAGTACCTGTCGATTAACTTTCCTACCCAGTCATGCCTACTTTTGTATTACTCTGTTGCATAGCTTATTATGTGATAAACCGTTTTATCTGTCTCAACATAAACTACATTTACTATGTTGCTGCGTATTATCAATTGTTGTTTCAATGCAATTCGGTCTTATAGCATTATTTTGTACTGCTATTAGTAGAAATTCAGTTTCTCTTATCAGGTTTCCTCTTCCTAGCCGTGTCCCGGTCATTTTGTGTAATTTTCATAGTTTGGCATTTGTAGTATCTGTATCGTTGTTTTTCTTCTTATTTTTGTTTTTGAGATTTTATGATTGTTGTTTTCCTGTTGTTAATATCAGTGACTGGCGACTGTAATCTATTTCTCTTTGCTCTTGTTTATATACTCTCAGAGAAGATCAATTGCTTCATCCACAAAATCTTCAATGCTGTCTATGTCATTCTTTGTGCACCGTCATCAGTTTTTTCTGTGGTCAATATTTCGGAGTTCCTCCCTTTATTTTAAGAATAAACCAGAGTATCTAACAAGAGAAGCATATTAGTAAACAAAGAATTGCTTGCAAATTATTAGTATTTGATACTAATTATTGAAACCATAGAATTGTGTACAAATTATGTTTTAAGAATAGTTCTAAAACTATTGTTTAGAAATAATTATTTACTAAGTAGGAGATACTTTATTGAAATCATGTAACTGCTTAACTAGGAATAAAATATCTCAATAAGGATTAATATACTGTAAAACCAACCAACCTATATATAAGATACGTATCAAGGGTAAAGTGGAACAATCCAAGGAAATGAGTTGCGCCCTACCCTACACCTCGGTGTAGTAGCTATTGAAAAGAGAGCTTTCTAGTCGCCCTCGACTATGGTCGCCCTCTAATATCCGTGCTGGTGGCACGACAAGATGATGATGATGATGATGATATATATATATATATATATATATATATATATATATATATATATATATATATACTTACCGTTCCCGACTAAAAAAAAATCTGTACATGCTAATTTCCTCCAAAATATATCCTTTTATATCCTTTGATTGAAATTAAAAAAGAATACTTGTGTCGTTATCATTCGTAATTTAGAAAATGTAAATTCTATTGTTGATGTTATTTTGAGACCAACAGACTAAATCAAATCTATCTGTGGTATTACTACCCTTATCTGTTAAAGTGTTTCTACTAATGACCACTTGATAGCGTTGCCAAAGTAGTTAAGGAAGACAGCGCGAAAGTCTTATCCTCCTTCTTCACCGAATGGTCTAAACTCAAGGACCTGTTCTAATGCCTCTCCGAAGAATGTTTTCGCCCCAGAAAACTTCGTGTCACTTAAAACATGAAACCACAAAATGGTTCACAGCATACAATATCCTAAGCTTACTTGCTTCTCAAATAGGTGTCTCACGAACTTTAAATTCTCTTCAAACTTTACATACACGTAGGAACATTTCTCTATACAGATCATCATTCCTTAATTTTGTATTCTTTTAGGTTTGCTCAGGCAATAAAATATATTGTTTTTACATGTTTGTTTTTACATTTGTAGGGAAGCAATAAATAATTGTCTCCCTTGAGAATGATTGTGTTCGTTGGGTGCCTCATGGAATGTCAGGTGATAGTCCAGAAATCCATTTTCGACCTCTTTTACCTAAGTTCTAGAACAAGGGAGACGTGTCTCAGACCCTGCCAGGGAATGGTAAAGTCATGTGGGTATTTTACTTTCCCTTATCGAGTTTCTATTTCTACAAGATATATTCAAATATTTAAGGCGTCAATTCCTTCACATACTGGTTTTTCAGAATATGAACCCTTTAAAAGTGTTGATTTGGTTTCAGTCCTATTTATGTCGTTTTGATTGACCCTTTAAGAAGCAAGTACTGATTCGTTTTAATGCTGTATTGAATTTCTTCTGAGAGTGAACAGACGACTACACGCTTAAATTGTTTAATATATAAGTTACATGTCATAATATATACAGAAAAAGTGGCCTCTATGTTTTTGATGTCGATAATTTCCTGCCAAACCGGCTTTTCCCGCTTAACGTTTACCGGAAACCGAGCGTAGGTCAACAGAAGATATTTTAACTTTGAAGGAGGAAATTCAGTTCGAACTATATTTAATCTAACGACGAAGAGAGGGAGAGAGAGAAAGAGAAAAAAATCAATTTCAATCTGGTTATAGGTACATAAAAGATCGATAACAAAATCATTGAAATAATTCTCATTCCCCTTCGCCGTCGAATTATATATTCAGGAAAAGGAAGTGTGCAATGTTTTTTTCCCTACAAACTACGGACGAAGTATTATGGTTCTACAGTTGCCCGGATGTTACTCAGTCATTTAATATATGGCCTCGAGCAAAGTGTGATATTGGAATGTGTGTGTGCGTATGTATTTGTGTGCGAGAGAGAGAGAGAGAGATTGAAGGTGGATAGATTTGGTGAGAAAAGAACGGGAAATTGGCAGGCGAGATTTTTTAGACTTTGGCGTGCTTTAAAAACTGCGCAGATTACAATTGAGCGAACTTAGTTTCTATCCATATTTTTTTAGATTAGATTCGCTAATATTTGTGAACAGCAAGAACCAGACGATAATGATTTATATCTAAAAAGATGTAAAAAGAAGAAGAGGAAACAAAGTGTGAAGAAAAAATCCAACCGAGAAGCATTTTTAGAAAGAAAGAAAATAAAAAGAAAGAAGAAAAGGAAAAAAAAAGTAAAGGAAAAAGAAATAAATGGTCGAATGCATCTAAAAAGGAAGTGAAAAATAAAAAATAAAAAATAGCAGAGGAAAGAAAATAAAAGAAAATAAAAAAAGGCGTGAAAAAAATGTGAAGTTGAGGTGAACTGTTAAAAAGAAAAAAGAGTGAAGACAAAAACAGAAAGACGTAATGAATCTATGGTCGGATGCATCTACGAAAGAAAGAAAAAAAGAAAGAAATATAGTGCAGTTAAAAAGAAAAGAAGGAAAAGACTAAGTAAAGGAGACAAAAAAGAAAAAATTGAAAGACGTAATAGAATGCATGTAAGAATGAAGAGAGAAATAAAAAGACACCGAAGAAAGAAAGAAAGAAAGAAAGAAAGAAAGAAGGTATAAAGAAAAAAATTGAGTTAAAAAGAGAAAAATAAAAGATAACGTAAAGGAGACAAAAAATGAAAATAAACGTAATAAATCAGTGGTCGAATGCATCTAAGACGGAAGAGAGACAAAAAAAAAAAAAAAAAAAAAAAAAAGAAGCAGAAAAAGAAAAGGCTGCAGAGAAAAAGAAAGAAGGAAAAAATTCGCAAAACAAGACGTCCAAATGATTTAAACATGGAAAAAAAGAAAGAAAAGAAACTTAAAACAAATAAAAACAGTCTGAAGGGTGGCAAAACCAAAATTAAAAAAGATGTCTGAACACCAGAAAGCAGACGAGCCAGAAAAGAGATTTTTCTTCCTTCTGACGGCAAACCCAATTAAAATAACAAGCCAGTCAAGAAACCAATTTATAAATTCACAAAATACACTTAAACTACGTTTGTTGTAAAAAGGCGACAACATTCTTTCATCGTCATTTTAAAAGCTTGGTGAAGACACAGAGATATTATACGTTTTTTTATGATCGGTGTACCTGATCGTTGAAATTTTTCGCTGATTGACACATGTAAAAATATGTTTCACTATTATTTCTTTCATTGTAATTTCAGTTGCATTTTTTTATCGTAATCTCTATCGATCAGCGCAGATTAGAAATGAAGAATGAGCCGAATTTCCGAACCTCGCTAGGATCACGATATAAAGTTGCGATTATAATTGGCTGATGGATTGATTGATTGATTTTAACGGCATGTCAACCTGTTTAGGGTTATTTTATGTCTAGAAGTTAGGGAATTACTTTCATCGTACATTTATATTTACATTTATTGTGTACTCGTTTCAAAAGAGATTTTTTTGCACACATTTTTCCTATCTAATACAAATAATTCATACAGAATTATATCGTCTTCAAATTCCTATTGATGAATATTCAAGTTTGTTTATAAATATAAACCAACAATGAATTTTATTCTGTAACCTTTCGGCATAAAATAACCTCAGACAGGTTGACATGCATGTGCAACAATGTGGATTTGTGAGATTTATTATTGACAGCATTCAAATTAAGTTCTGAACCGTTAAACACGTGGATAAATACAGTAGGTTCAACTAGTATGATTGTCAGCTATTGAACTCGGGGCCAGTCTGAGACCATTGGATGGTTTCAATTAGGTGACCAAACGGTTCAAGAGTTAGAAATAAGATAATCTATTTGTAAGAAATAAGTTAATCTATTTGTAAGAAACCCTCAAAGCGAACGGTTGAATGCTTCATCTTTCTTACTGATCCTTCGTTTTGTCTGATGGGTGATGAAACTGTGGTCACTAAGAAATAAAAGTAATATGTACTCATAAAATTGTAGTCGCGTTGTCATTCCTCATCCCTGCAGAGAAGAATTTAGAACGCCTGGAGATAATGACTAAAGACAACGAACAAGAACAAAGATGGCGACACGAAAAAGTAACAAGAGGCGATAAGATGACTGAAATACGAAATGAAGTAAAGCGAGTGGATGGAAGCTGCCAGATCGTTGAGTAAGAGCTATATATAATAGAGCACGATATACACCAGATAATCTGAAGGGGAATGCAGCGTATGTAAAAATCGATAAGTCAATCAATCAGTCAATTGTTACAACTCCCCGCCACCATAATAAAGTGGCGGAATTATTAGTAATTTTTGCTTTGTTTTGCTAGAATTGATCACGACTTCTTGATCGTCAATTTTATGATTGTTAGAAAGCAGTGTGAATCGAAAATAACAATCTTGGAATGATGATTTGGAAGTTTCCATGAAAGGTAAATGAAATTAAGATGAAATAATAATGAATTGCAATACTCAATTAAAATAATTTATTTTTATATAAAAATATTTATTTTTGATGCTTTGATTAAAAATAAAATAATTTCATTAAAAACATAATTTTTTCTAGTCATTAAACATTGAAATTATTTCAACATTTTTTCTTCTGCTCGCTAATCTGTATTTCTCTTTATAAGCTAGCAATCGTTCCTTGTCACATGTAACTTGTACAGAAGATGGGAAATGCAAAGAAGTCCCTCCCATTGCATAGAGAGGTTCAATGAAGGGAAATTACTTGAAATGGCGCCTAGACACACTTATAAATTAATAGCGCATGTACTCAAATTGAGATATTTTATCAGTATTTTTCATTTTAAAATAAATTCAGTAATAAAGTTAATTCCTGCATTGTCAAACAAACAAACCACATATACTCACTTATTTGGCCGGGTGCAAAAACACTGTTTAATGCAATAAGACGTACACATCAGTAAAGGCAGAGACAAACCATCACAAATTTGCAGATTAAACCACATAACATTTACTCAGACGAATAAAAAAATGATATAAGTGGTTGCTAACTCAGACCATATGCTCATTTTGCCATTACCGTGAGTGGAATCTCTGGTCTGTCTTTGTCCATCTGTTACGAATACTTCGATAAAATAAGAATAAAGGCAACAGAAAAGAAAACAAGACATGAGGCTTTTTAACAAAACAGTGTATTAGCAAGACATGTCAACATTTGCAATAAACATGGTGTTAATTGTAATGTAAAGTGTAGTTGCAGAGTAATTAAATTATCAATAATAGCGTATATATAGCATTATAAGAATTATCAATAAGTAATGTGTAGGTTGTAGAGTAAAAAGTTATTAATAATTACTACAGGCAGCAGAATAAAGTCTTATCAATAAGTACTAAAGGTTGTAAAATAATTGTCCTTGCGTGACTTATTTTGTCGCGCGTACTGTGTTCTACCCTCTTGTAATTTCGACTTTAGCGTTGTCAACGGCTCCGAAGTAGATAGCTTCTTGCCTGTATCTTCTCGGACAGTTGTAGCAAAAGAGAGCGAGATTTCTCTTGCAACTGATTATATACTCAAAAACTAAGGCTAATGAATGCATGTCTTGTGTTTTGATTGGTCGCTGACAATGGCCATAACTAATCACACAAACTCTCTTAAATGCTGGTTTAGGAGCCGTAACTGTGGAAGGTCTTACGTTATTTCTTTTACATCGGACGAAGCAGATCCACAGAACCATCACTACTCACAGTTCTCTAGTGGAGTAACGCAGTGCTTTGATGTATTTTAGATTCCTTTCACTCAGAACATACGCTGGATTAAACCACATAACATTTATTTAGTCTTTTTGTTTGTCTAGTCTACTAAAGTCCTTTTTTTTTTTTAGCAATTTTTCCATGTACATACCTTTACTCTTCTTGTGAAATGTATTTCATTTGTTATATGTATGTTCATTATAATTTATTCACTTATCATACATTCTACTTATTCTTTCAACATTTGCCTAATGTCGACGACTAATTTCAAGTCCACGTGTCAACAACCCAAGAACAAAACGTTCAATTTAACACCGCGTGAGGAAATAAAACAATTGTCAAGGCTAGGTATATTTCATCTGTCACCCAAGCCTACTATCTTCCAGTTACTGGTCACTCCTTTAAAACAAACAACTCACCCATCACCCCTGTATAATCACCTCACCCAGCACTTACATAGTCCAACATTTACTTCGACAAATAATACTTGAGTATAGAATTCCTTCACAGACAACAATACTTACTAAACTTCTTTAGAGAATTTTCTTCATACAGAAATCCATTTTAACGTCTTGAAATTAGAGTTTGGACAAAATATATGAAAATCGACTGTTGTTTGATTAGCTTGCAAGAGACAGCACACTTCTTCTCACAAAATTGACTTCTCTATTCTCTATTTTTCATTTTTTTGATGAATTATTCTTTTTTATAGTACCATCATATGTAATATCAAATATATTCTGACATATTAACAATACGATTTCATATATCATAGAGTCCTGGATATGAAACTAAACTGTGTCTGGTGATAAGGTTCCAGCTCTGGAACTTTGGAGAATGGTGGACTACTCTACCATTGGCATTTCTCCTAGGTATACTCTAACCCGGATTAGTAGTACCCGTCAGGGTCCCATCAATGGATTCAATAGATATGTTTGAAATTTATAAGCATTAGATATGTATGCTTGAAACCGTGTAAAGTAAATAATTACTGATAAAAATGGGCAATTAAAAATGCTATAGAACATGGAAAATATATTTATGTTTACGATCGAATGTTTATAAATGAATAAAAAATCGGTATTAAATAACCTATAAGGAGTTTATATGCCATTAAATAAGTAAACCGAACCATCATATATTATCTTTATCATCATGTCACGCTGTTGACACGGATTTCTCTGATTCTCACTCGCCATTCGTCCCTATCAACCACCGCTTCCGGCCGGTCTTCTAGACTACACCTTGCGTCCGTACAGAGCTGTTGTATGTAATTTCTTGTTCGTGGGCCAACACTGGCAAATCCGTGAGAAGGGGTCCATAAGAGAATGTCGCTTATGATTTCGTCCTTACTTCTCCAGCAGTGTCCCACATGTTTTGTTTGTCTTGTTAGGTGGTTTTAGAGATAGGAGGTAAGTGTCCGTACAGCTGCTGTTTCGTGGGATGTTGCTTCCAGCATTTGTTGCATATATCTCGTAGCATTCTTGAGCAATTCCCGTCCAGCTTTTTCTCTAAACGTTTAGTCAGCTTCTATATGATCGATAACCTATCGATAGCCGTCCATGCCTTCGCTAGGCGCATATTGATGTCACTTACCGTCTGCGGTTAAGATGCAAAAGCAAAAGCTTTGTGGGATTAACATCCCTTATCTGCCGAAGATTTCGTCTACAATGGTCATTACTTCCCTTGTCAGTCAATTAGTTCTGCTGAAAACCACTTGGCGGCGTGGTCAAATTTGCATATAAAGGTCAGGCGCGAACACTTAATCTCTTTTGACCTCAGAAATGCCTTGAGACTGATCTGACTTTGATTCCTCCGTGACATGGGTTTTCGCCCCCAACAACTGCGTGTCGCACTGTACGCGACAGTACTAAACAAGACATTTCTTAATCATGTAAATTTTTATTCAAAACTTCTATTTTCTCTTACGTACGTACGTATACTAAAGACTCTTTTAAACTACACATTAGAACATTTCTGACCATATACTCTCTATGTACAAGTTGGTGTTTCATTGTCATTTTTGTAATAATTCTATTAGGCAATAAAACATGTTGCAATTCATTTGTTTTGAAGTGTTATCGTATTTATTCTACACGAAGAAATATACCACATTTCCTCCGCTAAAACTAGTTAGTTCCAATTATTACCCAGCATTCTTTTGAAGATAGCGCCAGTTATTGTACTTAAATGTTTACGAAAGACAATCATTAGTCATCGGTACTGTTGCTCCCGCTGCAGTCTCATAACCAGAAGAACAATACAACAAAAAATGTTATCACGCGCACGTGTGTGTGTGTGTGTGTGTGTGTGTGTGTGTGTGTGTGTGTGAGAGAGAGAGAGAGAGAGAGAGAGAGAGAGAGAGAGAGAGAACTAAAGTAAAAAAAATCGGTTTTATCTAATATCATGAATGTTTAAAAAAAATACAAACCCACAAACGAATATGGAATATTAGTAAAGCAGGTGTTCAAGTCATAAGCAGAACCGATGAACGGATTTCTCTCTCTAGTCTATTGCGTCAACTCTGACCTGGAATGGTAATACACGTTAAAGTTCCATCTATAGGTTAAGTAGGTCTGTTTAGATATAATTCGTATTCTATAGGAATACATGATGCCATATAATCATTTCTATTAAAAGTAATTACTTGAAGCGATAATTGTTTACAAAAGATTATTATGAGTTACTTAAAACTATATAATTGTTAGTATTTGATAGGAATACTTTAGGTATAAACAAAATTTTGCTTTTTTTCCGTTAAAACGAATTAAAAGATAAAAGTTTTTATTTAAGGTAGTTTTTTTTAAAGATCATCATTATTATATGTAAAGTAAAAGTTAGCGACCATAGTCGAGGGTGACCCGAAGGCTCCCTTTTCGATAGCTACTACACCAAGGTGTAGGGGAGGGCGCAACTCCATTCCCAGGATTGCTCCACTTTACCCTTGAACCGTACCTTATAATGCTGAGTGTTTATTATATTATTATTATATGTATTAAAAGCTAAATAACATTATATAACGAATTAATCTTAAATACATTTTAAAGACCAAAAATTGACAAATTTACTCAGGTAGAAGTTACGAAAATAAACAATGCTATTAGAATTTTTAAATACTTTAAGAAGATTTTTTGAATGAAATTAGTAACTAGAAGCGTTAATAAAGCGATTTATGTAAAAATATTACTTACTCGTTGATAACTATATCAATTATTTAAATCTAACTATTAGGTTAAGATTAATGACAAGAGACCTAATGCGTCATTGTGCAATCTACATATTAATATTCGTTTTCGTTTCATAATAATCACGGAAGGCCACACCCACACACACACACACAATTGAAAATCGTTTCGGCCATAGTTTATTTTCTGTATTTGATCTTGTAAAAGTGAGCCCGTTAATATAGGTTTAAGATGTACAGTTAAGAAAACGCAATAGAATAATGATTTTAAATTTATTATTAAGTCATTATTAGAATAGTGAAATGATGATAGTTTTTAATTGCCTATTTAATAAACAATTAATTTACTTAGATTTTATGTACGATAACATTAAGTACGTAATTAAAAATGCTAAGTTAGCAGTATGTAAGTTAAAATTCAAGATATTAAATTCTACTTAAAATGTAAGATATTAAATTGCCTTCTCCTTTTTTTAATCAGAACAAATATCGATTCAGAATTATTTGCCTTATAATCTAAAAGAAAATTATATTTTCTGTTAATTCATAGAAGTAAAAGCTCTTAAAACATCTAAAATATTTTTTAAAAATTTGATATTCACATTTGGGGTCCTATTTTCTTCCAACAACTCCAAATTCAATTCTTTTTCTTTTTCATGCACATGTTCAGATTTTTATCTTTTAATGATAGTATATGAAATGATAGTATATTTAATGAAAGTATATGTTATATTCTATATCTCTACCAATTTATTTGCCTGAGGTAGGGGTAATGTTAAGTGACATTAAAATCAGCAATTTTTAAAAAAATAAAATAACTAATGCATTATAAAATTCATTCACTGAAAATTTAATCATAATCGGATGATTCCTTAATGGTGATTTTTTTTCAATTAGGGATAGCGATTTGTTTCAAAACAAAAGGTCCATGGCGGCCATGTTGTTAATATCTAGAATACTTGAAATCATATAACTATAAAAGTCTTAAGAATCACCTACACGAAAAATGAAAATAAAAATGTACAATGAACACCATTCTCTAACCTCTAAGCATAAAATAACACTAAACGAGTTGAAATGCCGTTAAAATAAATCAATCAATTTCTGCTGTCTATGAAGTAAACAAGCTGTTTAGATGTTCGTTTACTTTCTCTCCTAGTTTTTATTCAATGTCTCGGATATCTAAATAACCCATGACTTTCCTATTAGAAATACATTTTTTCTTTCTTTTTTACTTTCAATACTTTTTTCTTTTTATCTTATTCCTCAAGGAGTCTCGAATTTTAAAATGAAACAGTGTATTTTCCACGTTAACGACCCATTTTTCTACTTTCACGCGCGATTCTTTTCCTAAAAGATATACAGTAGCGTAGCCTACATTTTCTATTTTCCATTTGTGCTTCAACGAACTCTCTTTTGGAACTGACTACCGTTTGATCGCTAATTCGTGAAGCCTAAAATACATCTCGCAGCTGTTTGTTAGACTTTGCTTAACATTAGATAAGCGGTCGAGAAATACGAGTTTCTTCGCATTTTAAGCTGGACGACGTGTTTACTTACCACCGATTCGTCTAAAAGATAAACCAGTTTAAAAACTGGCCATTTTTAAGAGTGATGGTGGCGTAACGATTATAGAAACGGCAAATGGAATCGGGAAGCCGAATTCAAAATTCGACCGAGGAAATTTTTGCTGACTTCGTTCTCATGCTCTTCTTCCTCTTCTGTAACATGTAAAATAGTAGTCTGCCTTGGTAAGGCAACCAGTCGTGGAGAACAGGTGGAGCAAAAATAGTTGTAAAATAAAAATCCTGAGAATAATAATAGTGAAGATGTTTCATCCAAAATGCAACAATAATGATGGAGTCAAACTTGAAATATAATAAGTCTGAAAACACTTCCTCTGAAACAATTTAGAAATAATAACTATTTTTAGTTCATAATAAGAATATGCAAAACGAATTTGCAGACTAAATATCAAAGGCTGAACCATTACTTTTTTCAAGAAAAACAAAAGAATAACTTTTCTATTTTCATTTTCTTGCATGAGATATTGAAATGAAGTATTTTTATTACACCAGATAATATTTGGTTTAACATCCTCATCTTTATTTTTAATCACAATATTTCTTCCAGTATATTCCCATGAAGGTTGATATGCCATTAAACAATTAAAAAAAAACCTGGTATGTTGTTTGACTTTCCTCAAGTATATATCACTTTAAAGAACAAACTATCACAATCTAGTGCTCACAGAACATTTTCAAACGAGATTAGGGAAACCAGACTGATTTTATAATATAATAAAGGAACAGTGGCGTGTTTTACCACAGACTGAGAAAAAAGCATATGAGATGGACGTAGGATTCCTGAAAATTCTTGTAAGAATATTTTTTAAAGGTAAGAATTAATAAATTTAATCATACGCAGTGAGCACTTAAGTCTTCTTTCAGAACAATCTTGCTTGGTCCTAAGAGTATAAAAAGTGAGAAGCTAGATGTTTCGGATTTTATCAAATCAGAACGATGATCCTCATTACAAAAATGAAAGTATACTTCAAAGTATAGGGAAAACTTTTTCAAAGAGCCAAAATGTTGTTCTTTGTAAACAAATTTTTGCTTTTAAAATCTATGATCCTCACGATAGTATTGGCAAAGATTTCTTGAAACCAGCAAAGCCTATGAGATTTCAATGAACGCTGGGATGATGATACTACTCACAAACTCCTATTGAAAGAAACACATTTTAAATAATAGAAGACTTTTTTTGTATATGCAAGGTATATGTTACACAATGGAGTAGTATATATGCCATGTTTAAGTACATCGGAGTATTCAATAACGTATTTTGAGTAGTCCTAGTTTACACTTGCATGTTCAATCATGTGTTGATCAGGTTTAGCACAATAGTAGTGGTGTGTTTTGGTCGTTGAGCTAATAATATAAGTATATAGTAATGGGATAACATAACAAATGATTTATCAACAGTAAATATCTAATGACAGAAGTCAATTTTGATATACAATGCAAAGCAACCATAAGATACTCAATCCCATGTCGAGTCATACCAAATGCTCAAAAAATGGTACTTGTTGCCTCCTTGTTTAACACTCAGTATTATAAGGTAGGGATGAAGGGTAAAGTGGAGCAATCCAGTGAAAGGAGTAGCGCACTTACCTGCTCCTCGGTTTTGTAGCTAATGAAAAGAGAGCTTTCTGGTTATCCTCGACTATGGGTCGCTAACTTTACTTACTTATAGATATTGTGTAGCGAGTCCGTCTTCTTGGTTTCGATGGTTCAGATATCCCAATATATTTAAGATTAAAGCACTATTTCGAATGAAGAAAATAAATTGATATTTTTTTAGAATATATTTATCTAATTTTGTAAGAAACATTAACAAATAATTAAGACATCGTAAGTGAAATCTGTTGGGAACAAATAAATAAATAAAAAATTAAATTTAAAATAATAAATAGATAAAAAGAAAACTATTAAATTTGAAGAAACTCCCAAGGGTCTCTAACGGAAAAGGAGATGACGCATGCGTAAAAGAAAAAAAAGGATTTTCCTCTTGAAAAAGGAAAGGATATCATCTTTCTCTTTCAGGCAGTGTCCGTCGAACCAACAACACCATTTTGCTGTCTGGTGTTTTGGGCACCACGCTACGTCCCAAGACGTAGCGTCGGTTAGTCCCTTCACCAAATAAATAAAGGAAAGTATGGAAGAAATGTTTTCGTCTCTTATCTGTTTCTATCTTTTCTTTTTGTATATTTCTTTTGGGACTTTCTTTGGGCAAGGCATTGCGCCGGCTAGTCAACGTAGGGTGAAACAGTGTAACCAAAATATGGAGTCAGATATCTTACGGCAACACAGCCTTGCCCTTAGCCCCTGACCTTCAAAAAAACTTCAAATCCCACAAACCTTTGTCCCTTTTTGACAGTACTTCGGCATGTCTGAAGAAAGAAAAAGGATTTGATAATACTGTGTCTATTTGGCAGTTAAAATGCGTACATGTATCTGTGTGACTGAACATGGTAATTGTCAGCTACGAAGGCGTTGAAAATTCACGACGTTAACTTCTTGTCGTATCAGCGAAAGGTGCATAAGCTGAGCGATAATATGATGTACATTCTACAGTGAGCCATTTCTTGCATTGACTTGCTTTTTCTTATTTTTTAAAGTTTCCTAACGGTTTCTTAAGCGAAGAAAGAACTATCCCAATCGTTGGATTGTGATTGCTCTTGAATCAGTTTAGTTGTCATGTCGTCTGTTTTCTACAACGTTCGAACAATATCATCAGCAATCATATGAATATCTAAAATCGGCTCCTGATGAGTCGTTTTTATTTTGGGTGCCCAAACAAAACAGTTGGGCTCCAAATTCGAAATTTGCAACCGATTTTTTGATTTGCTAATTTTTTAAATGCAATAATATATTTAGAAGATAATTTGGAAGATGTAATTCTTATAACTGGATATTGAAAAGAAATTTTAAAATGATAATGCTACGTCATGAAATGAATGAGGGAAAGCTGTTGAAAATACTAAATAGGTTTATAACTTGTCGCAGTAGAATATCCTATTAAAGTGGGTCTCAACGTGATATTAAAAATCAAACTTGGAAAAAAATAGGATGACTTAGAAATGAAATATTGATACAGAACTGCTAAGCAGCTTCACTTGTTACTCAGTGAACACTAGGGAGGGAAATGATCATGGCATAGTGGCTAACGTACTAGACTGTGGCATCGTCATAAGCGAGTTCGAACTCTAGCCGCGCTATCACTTTCATATTTGGACTAATACCTTTGGGAAATATATGAACTCCCTTATCTCTACAAGCTATTCGTTAAATAATACCGCAATTGTTCTTTTACGAGGATGGCTTTAGCATTAAATAAACCATGTAGATTGATATGTTATTAAAACAAAGAAATCAAACAAAAATCAATGGAGACATGAATGAAAGAATTTAAACTTGTAAGGGCAGTGGGTCTCCATTTTCTATGAACTATTTTTTCTATTTGATACCAAAGCCGCGGACATAGTAGTAATAATAGCAGTAGTAATTCTGGACTAACATAAATATAGTCTTGTAACTCACATTCATTTAAAAAATAAGTAAGCATTATAGTAAAGATATTTCCTCTTAGCTGTGGATACATTGAGAAATATGAAACTCACTCACGAGGCAAACCGTAAAAATAATTTAAATAATGACACAATTTTTTTAAAATGGAAAAAAAAAATGAGACGGTAGTTATTTCCGATCCACAATCCCATCTGAAAGAATTTAATGGCAAGAGAAACTCTCTGAAACAACCTAAATGGTTGTTTCAGAGAGTTTCTCTTGCCTGTTAGCTTTTGTATCTAAGATCAACAGTTTTTGTACCAATCTAGTGGAGTGATATTTGATAAAATCGATTTATTGATATATGATATTATTGAGGTGATTTTGAGCAAGAATCAGAATCCTGGATATTCCCTTTACAAATCCTGGAAATAGCACCATACGAAAGAAGCAGTTGTACTACCACTTACCTCCCATCTCGCGAACCATCCAAGACGAGTAAAGCATGTTAAGCATTGATAGAGAAGTAAGGACGAATTCTTCGGCAATGTTTTCCTATGAACTCCTATACATAGACAGACCAGTGTTGGCCGGCCAGGAAAACACATTCATTGGTTCTAAGCGGACACTGGCTGCCGTTTCTAGGATTGAAGTGCGATGGCCGATTGGGGTCGAAGGCAATAGTCATAAAGAAATCCATGTCGTCGGCCAGCTTTGATTTTGATGATGATGATAATATATATATATATATATATATATATATATATATATATATATATATATATATATATATATATAGTATTTATAGCTACCGTGTAAACTAGGCAAGAAATCATAGGAAATTTTCATATCTTCTTTTAGTTCATGTCTAGATTAAAACTTTTGAGAGTCAATTGATCAACCGTACTTGTAAAATCATAACAATTAGTTAGAAATGGAAGCGAAATTTAAAATATCTGGCGTTGGAAATTTCTGAAAGTCGTTAACGTCCGATGTAGGGAATATCTAAAAAGCGTGTCGAAACGAACGGAAGTTTGAAATAACCGCATTGCTTAGTAAGTCTTTGTTTTAATTGAAAACAGGGATCGAGGAAGAAAGAGTTGTCGCGGACAGAGCGAAGTGGGAAAAAATTGTTGTTGTAGATAGAATTGTGTTTTCCTCAAGAATCTAGCAAATGTACAAAGAAGCCGCTGACTCGATTAGTAAAATTGTCAAGTTTCGCAGCAGCTCAATTACCTTTCCTCATTAACCGTATTTTCGACTGCAAGCCAAAAAGACGAACTTGGTTTATGAGTTCACTAAAGAAGAAGCTAAAAAAAAAAAAAAAAGAAAAAAAAGAAGAAAAGACAAAAGGATATCAAGTAAGATTCATTAGCTTTATTTATGCCTTGTGGCTTTTTCAGGACACTTTATTACTCTAAAACAACGCATCATAGCTTCTGAATGTCAAGTTATAGCTTGAATCTAGGATTATAATATACCTGGTGAATACCTCATGAATAATAAAAGTTATAAGTTATGGACTATACATTATCACAAAGAACATATTTTACAAAACTTTATAAACTTGCAAGAAAACTCTGATTCAAGCATTCTTTGACTAATTAGACTTCATAAGATATTACTCATCATACGTCGGGTCACACCACAAAAAGAAAAACTTAGTCAACATTCAATTCAGTACAAAGCTTACGTAAATTCTATACAAGCAGCTTCTTCGCAAGAAGAGTTGAAAAGTGACTCCCCCGCTCCAACCGTGAATGTTTTCCAGCATATGTCCTTGAGCTATTTAAGCCCAAGGAGGTGCGTTTAGTGTAACGGTTATCTCCAAGAAAATGGAATCAGCAATCCGAGTTCAAATTCTCGACAAAGCTGTTTGTTTTTCACATAGCCTTGGGAAAAGTATGAATCCAATAATTCTCTCCCCTGCAATGGGTAAACAGAAGACCAGACTCGGTTCTTTAGCCACAGTAAGGCAACCGGACTAGGAGAAAGATGACTGTAAATTTAAGCCAGCTGTACTCCACTTGAAAATTGAGCTTATGAAGAATCTTACATGTTTCAGTGGGTTTAGGTGAATATATATTTAAGTCCAAGGTCAGTAAGTATATCATTGATCCCTGGACGCCTGGGTCATGTGGAATATCTGTCTACTAGGGTTTTAGTGAAACTTAAAACCGAGCTTTGGAGAACCGCAAAAACCAACAGTACAAAATATAAACCAGACATGGGCAACCGTTTTCAAGAAACATTGCTCCGCATCAGGTGAACCTCAATACTAAAAAAAATCAGGGTCATTTTTCGTTTAAGTTACCGCAGTCATTTTCACTACAAAAAAACCATACACTTAAGCATCTGGCTTAGAAGTAAGAAAAAGTTGATTTTTTTCTCTTCAGTAAAAATATCTTTTCTCTGAAAAACAAGAAATTTAATGTTTAGTTGGGCAATCCCGAAAGCCCTACGGTCCAAGTTTGTTATCCAGTTTTCCCATGACGGATATAAACAAAAAGGAAGAGATGATTTTCGGGAGAAAAAATAATGCCAAAGTTTAGGTCAACAATAATATTTATGTATACGTTCACAATATAACTATAACAGTGAGAGGTTGTATCTTGGTGTTTTCAAAATGAAGAGAAAAAGTCTGTTTTGTTTTGCTTGTATATCAAAGAAAGTTCTTCGCTGAAATGTGAAAACAGATTTACTTTTTGTTGATAACATATTTTTGTGAGAGTATGTGTGACTGTTTCTTTTGATTGCTGATAATACGATCGTGTTGAATGCATACGAGTCACGTTGGTTTGCAAGGCCGGAAAGTGACTGCTGCTAATAGGTTCAAAATGCATTTGAGTGTCGTAGGTTTAGTCAGGCAGGAAAGTAACTGCTACTGATATGGTCAAGATGCGTGCGAGTGACGTGATCAAACAGGAAAAGGAGAAGGTGAACCCTATACGCTGTTTTGCTTCTGGTGCTAGGAGTTTTAAAAAATCTGACTAATATGCAGTTTCTTCTCTGAAATCGGCTCCCAGCGGTATGTAATTTTGGAGGCTTTTGATTAGTCCAATAATATCACGCGGGATGCTTACTATTACGTCCGCATGATATCATGGCGGAATTTCTTTAATAATATACAACTTTTGTTTTTGTGTTATTGCATTTAATTGGTATGTTAATAGATGTGAGAACGTTATTTCTTATTGGTTTGTTAATAATTTGAAGTGTATATCAACGATAGAATTTGATTTCTATAGTCACCCATCATTCATCCTTACATTCACATTTCCATCTTCACTTATACGCTGACTCTCCAATCCTTTTTCGTATTCATTTACAATGGGGTTTATGTTATTTTTGGTTGTTTTTATCTGACTCCTTTGTTGCATTGCTCTTCTTACCCCATGTTAATTTGTTAGCTTTCTCTTCTTGGTCTAGCACGGCAGTAAAGGAATTTTTGGAAAGAGGACAGGAAAAAAAGATAGGAAGCCAAGATATCTTTTATATTTTTTTTAACTTTATTTCTGGGTTTAGCAACCATTCAGTGGGTGTGAAATCATTCCTGAATCCAAATGAAATAGTTGCGTCTTCCTGACAAGGTGTTAAAATGTCTTAGTCGTTTCCGGGTTTATATGTCATAAATTTGGTGTTTAAGGCGTTAAAAATGTATTTGACGTTTTTGGGGAGATATGTCTAAACTGGGTGTTTTTAGCTCATAGTTCGATCGGTCCATTTGAAACATTTTTAATATTTTGGCTATATGTTAACAGAGACGAATGCTACTAGTGAACGGTTACTTAACGCGCCGCCTTAAAATGGTCACGCAACCTACTACTAACAGCAAGGGAGATTGAGGCGTTTACTCTTCGCCGTCCACTGCTGAAAAAGAAAGGGATTCCTTCTTTTCCCGCGACGGTTCTTTTTCTTTTCACGCATGCGTCGCCCATACTTCCTGTTAGGGGCTTCGGGGAGTTTCTGCATTTTTTAAAAATTAATTTTTTAAAATTCAATTTAATTTTTTTCATTCCCCACAATACATCTCATCACTATATCATAGTAATCGTAATATTTATTAATAAGTCTCCAAGATTTTTTGTAATTTAAATTATAAAAAATATTTTCATAAATTTTTGATTTCAAAGTCGAAGTTCTGCAAAGCAACGAAGAAGTTCCGGGCATTAATAGAGAAATTATTTTTACGAAAAATGTTATTTATTATAAAGTTTTAAACAAGTAAAAAATACTATTTTCTATAATTTAGTTTGTAATACACACACACACACACACACACACACATATATATATATATATATATATATAAGTTGACGGACCGAAGTCGAGGGCGACCCGAAGGCTCCCTTTTCAATAGCTACAACACCGAGGCGTAGAAAAAGACGCTATTCCTTTCACTGGATTGCTCTACTTATTTTAATCCGGACCTTATAATGCTGGGTATTAACCAAAGAGGCATCAAGTACCATTTTTTGAGTCTTTGGTATGACTCGACCTTGGATTGAACCCCCGTTTCCCGGACCATTGGTTAACACTCTTCTCACGAAAACAATGGGCCGCTATATAAATATGGGGTACATGAAATGTTTTATCGTGGTGGTGATTAATTGTTGATATTGTTGGACGATTCTGAGGTTTGTATACTGACTCCTTCTTCTTACTCCATTCACTTCTTATATTCTTTTTTTGTTGGTTGAAGCTGTAAGGTATCCTTGTCTTTTTTCTTCTGTGCTTAATTGCACAGAAGAAAAAAGACAAGGATTCCTTTAAACGCAAATTTCATTTTTGGGGCTTACGACTATTCTGTGATGAAAATGTTTTTCTGAACCAGTAGAAATAGTCCTGCTCCCCCAGACAAGGCGTTTGAAGAATTTCATGGAATCTTCTTTGGTAAATTACAAGTTTGAGGGTCCGTCATGCTTCTCTGTGTCTAGTGGGTAGGTTCGGCAGGGGCTGCTACTAGCAGAAGAAACAAAACACGCTAAGTTCGGGACTTTGAAAGCACGTGCGTTCCCTACTAGCAGCAGATCGAAAAAGATCCATCTGTCTATGTCAAGGTGATAAAAACTTCTAAGAAAGAATTTCTTTTTAGGCGCCAGAAAGCTCATTTTTAAGGCATGCGCAGATTGCGTTTCTTGTCAGAAGCCTCCGGGGAAACTTTTACTTTGGGATTTATTTAGAATATCTTTTTGCATGTTATTGTGTGGCAGGGGTAATTTAGCCCTGAAATAGGGATAATAATAATAGTATTAATAAAGATAGATATGCTGTAAAACAGAAAACGGCAAGTGAAAAAAACATGCGTCTTCGAAAAAACACAAGAGGTTGATAGGGCGTGAGGACTTTGGTAAATTAATAAAAATAAGAATGCCATGCGAAATTACCAGTAAAAAGGTTAATCCTTTCTTGTTTGTTGATAATGATTGTTCTAAAGAGCTTTATTCGGAAAGTTGGAAATATAATTCGTATTGATTACAAAAAAAAAAAAGTAACGTCTAAAAATAAACGCTATTCTCAATAATAGATGTTTATACGAATTGTTTATATCCGAAAGTAGGACAAAAGAAAATCACGACATGAAATTGTACTTCGGGCAATGTCAGAAGTTGTCACACGCGCTAGAGGAAAGGTGATTTAATTATGCGTGGCATCACGTGATTAGCGGGAGGCGAAGATATTCTTAATAAATAAGCCTCACCTCGAGCCGATGTGAGAGTTTTTACTTTGACAGCCGGGGCGATTACTTCCGGTCCGTACCGTGATGGTTGACGTGTAAGAGACGGCTGAGCCCAAGCGTGAAGAAATAATTTCTAGGCGGATATGACGTCATCCATCGAGAAAACCCTTCGGAGATTGAATCAGGCGTTCTGCGTGCGATGTGTCGTTGATAAACGAAATCACTAGACAAGCTGCTAAACTGAAAAAGGTTAAAACAAAACTACCTCTCTCCAATAACCAACACTCGAGGTACTGTTTGTATATTAGAGACATTTCAATTCAATTACTTTTTCCTTATGAACTGTGTTTATTTCATGTATTGTTGCTGTTATTATCTATATAAAGAAAAACCCTTTCAAAAATCGGATCGGTTTGGTTATTTTTTTCTGATGCTAACACGATTCCAGCCCGACGAGCCTGCAGGTGGACCAGCAGATAATCTTTAGACCCGATAACCGCTCAACAGGATCAATCAAAAAGTGGGCTGTTGAAAAGATCCCCAGAGAATTACGTCTAACCTGTAACACTGAACCCTACTGAAACACGGCCGAAATTGTGAAGGACGGCGGTCCAGTGGGGTTAGGTTACAGCGTTACATCACTGGTGAAGTCGTTGTTATAGTGACCGTTGCAGTAACCAAGGATCGTGTTACATTAACCGTTGCTGTGACAAGGATGGTGTTACATTAATGGACCCGTGACAAGGATCATGTTACATTAATGGTACCGTGACCAAGGATCGTGTTACAATTGTCTTTTTTATTTCTTTTTAATCCCTAAAGAAATTCAGGGCACTCTATGCTATCAGTATGACTTGATGATGATACATAACGTATCTATTCGTATCCGGTTCCGGGTTTTACATAAAATTGTGTCACCAAAACAACCGCTTCTTCCTACCACAAATGTGTACGCACGCGCGTGTGTGCTGTCAGTTAAAAGGAAGGCAGATAGTTTATGTCCAAGGCTTCCTGTTTTTTTGTGTTTGCTTGTTTGTTGTTGGCAATGTGTTTTCTATGTAGGCAACGTCAACAATTCTTTTTATGTTGTTTACTTGTATGCTGATACGTATTTAAACAATTTATCTCAGACAGGACATCATCTGTAAGAGCTTTGGTTAACAAGTTCAAAATATTCAGCAGTAGCATTTTTTGAAAGCGAGATGAGCAGTTCTTTGATCTGTTCCATAAGTTGTTCGGAATTTTTAACAAATGTTAGAGGTCTTCCAGAAAATAGGTTGATTACGTCCACTAGAAAACCAGCTTAACATATGGTATGTTGTACTCAGACAAATGATTATGGAACGTAATGGAATATTTCCTTTATGCATCTTTTAATAAGCACAAACATGTGGAGGTATGTTGTGGCGTTGAGCTAGTTGCTTATGAAATGTTTTTTTTTCTTTGGGTTTTTTTTTTATATCTGTTACAATTTTGTTTGTGTTACTAAATTTGAGTCTTTTAGCTGACTATTGCTACAGTCTTCTGTTAGGTTATTAAGTTTATTCACGTACTCTGACGTAATACCCATGTCTTTTAGTAATCATTTCTAAGTTTAGCTTAGTTAACACAAAGCTAGAAATATAGTGTATCCAATGAGAATCGAACTTACCAACAATAGTCAACAAGCCTTGCTTGCTCATGTGAGGTGCTCGAGTTGGTTTCTTTGTTTAATGAAATATCAACCTTTGTGGATTATTTAACACCAAAGCCATCTTTGCAGAATAGTGATATTCAACCCATTGCTGGAAGGCAGGAGATAAAGGGATTCATAACTTTCCCAAGGGTATTAGTTTGAAAGTGAACATAATATCCAAAGATCTAATGACAAATTCAATTTGTTACTCTAGAAAGACTTTCCATCATTAAGCAGATCTTTTTAAAAAGCAGATATAAACGATGATTTTGCGAGTACGAGGTGCTCTAATTATGACATCCAATTCAACGACATTCAGTTAATTTTTATCTAATAGTAATTTTTAAGATGGTTGGATTACTTTGGTTTAATTGTTTATCAACCTTCGTGAGTTATTTAGTGTTAAAGCCATCTTTGTAAAAGAACAGTAGTGCTAATATATAAACCATAGATACAGGGATAAGAGGGTTCATACCTTTTGCAAGTCTTTAAGTCAGAACGTAAACGCATTATCACGTCTGGAGTTCAAACTCGCTTTCTATAATGTCGCAGTACAAAACATTAGTCATTACGCCGCAGAGACTCCTCCTTTAGAGGATTGATTTATTGATTGATTTTAACGGCATGTCAGCCCGTCTAGGTCTATTGTATGCCAAGAGGTTAGGGAATCTCGTTCATTGTATGTTCATATTTACACTTTTTCATACTGCCTGATCGAATGCGAATAATACTTAAACATATCTATTTGACCCATAAACAAGTACTACCATTCAGGGCAGAGTAGAGCTGGAAGTAATGGCAATAAAAGGGCTCTTTACACTCCTCTGATCATTAAAATTGAGGCCTTACCATTAGATGCTGTTCATCTTTATACAAGGACACCCCTTTTTTGAGTGGTCTTTCTCCTATGATAGGGCTATAAAGTTTAAGCGACACTATTTTTCACTTTTTAATTGTTTGTGACCTGCCTGGAGTCTGCCCTTGGTTTGGATAAAACATTAAGTGATTGGTACTGTCGTGTCTAAATAAGATATTTACTTGATGACTGTTGCGAAAGTGGGGCCTATATTAAGCACATATTCTTTCGAGGCGCTGATTTGTCGACTGCTGATACTGACAACCGCTTTGGTGGGCTAATAGATTTGGAGTGTTTTTGGTGTTGCGGTTACGTAATTAGCGGCATGTTTGCAACGTCTTCCTTTTTTCTTTTTTTTTTATGGGTTCGTGTTTATACGACATTCTCATCATCACTCTTCATCCGTATCTGATCCTGCACATGCTATGTGGAATTCTTTCTCTCGCTTCGTAAAGAGGTGCTGGCAATGATTGTTTTAAGTTTGGCCAACAGCTGTTTGTAGAACATACCATGCAGTTGCAGCAATGAAGAAATCTGATACACCTTAAAAAATGTTAATAAAAAAATCTTCGGAAACTATTTTCCGAGGAAAAGCAAGAGAATCAAATATCATCATAATCATCAACACTCTAATCAAGGTATGCAGACAGCAGGAATTCATTCTCTCTCTCTCTCTCTCTCTCTCTCTATCTCTCTCTCTCTATCTCTCTCGCCATGCATTCCTATCAGCCATTGCTCTTGTTAAGTTCTCAAGACGGAACCCTGTGTCTGGACACAGCTGATGAAATTAAGTTGATCGGCTTGCACTGGTATGTCCATATTCAGGAGTTCATAATAGAACCACGCTTATGAGTTCATTCTTACATCTTCTGCATATCTTGCTCGTCTTATTTGAATGGTTTGTGAGATGGGGGGTTAGAGGCCGAACAGCTGCTGTTTTGTTGGGTACTGCTTCCAGGACATGTTTAAAAAGCACGTAGAATTCTTGTGTACTTCTCATCTAGGTTTTTGCTTGGAGCAGACAGCAACAGACATTGGTCTCTATGTAGGCTCAGATAAAAACAGTTCATGTGTTTTAATCAAGATGATGGTATCTCCTCATAAATAGCAAGCTTCTGAAATTAGTAGACCAGTTCATATACCACGGAAGCAATATCTCAACTGAAAGCGATGTCAGTATACATATAGGTAAAGCGGACTGCAGGTGACTGGTTGACGACCATATGGAAATCTGATCTCTTTGATAAAAGAAATAGGAATTATTCAAAGCTGTAACTGTGTAAGTACTATTATATGGTCGCACCACTCAGAGTCAAACGAAATGTAAGGAGAAATCAGGTATATCAATCCATATATGAAGAGATAACAGAAAATATCAGTCCCTCTGGAATAAAATAAAAATAACTGACAAAGAATTGTGTTAGAAAGTCCGTAAGGTGAAAGAAGCTGCATATATGAATTTGTAAAAACGTAAATTTTGAGATCTTAGCAATAGATGGGTGCTTGTAACATTTTTGTTAAGGCTCTTCATATCAGGGATAAAAGCATCTTGACTGGTTTTCTTAGTCTCGCTTGAAAATTTTATGTAAGCCCGAACTCTGATAGCTGGTTCTCTTAAGCAATATATACCTCAGAAAAGCCAAAGAATATGAAAAGGTCTTCGTGACGTTGTGGCTAATATGCTGAACTGCGACATCGTAGTAAACGAATTCGAACTCCAGTCACGCTATTAAGTTCACTTTCAGACTAATACCCTGGGGAAAGTTCATCATCAAGTCACGCTGATAGCGCGGATTTTCCTGACTCTCTCTGTCTGTCGGTCTGTCTGTTCCAATCATCCATCGCCCCCGGTGGGTCTTCCAAACTATATCCTGTGTCCGCTGATGTAATTAAGTTCTTACTGGTCGGCCAACTCTGACACGTTCATGTGTTGGGGTCCGTAGAAGAATGCCATATGTGAGTTCGTCTTTGCTTCTCCAGCAGCGTCCCGCATATCTTGTTCGTGTTACTTGGATGGTTTTTGAAATGGAAGGTTAGTGCTGTTTTGTGGGGGTGTTGCTTCCAGAATTTGTTCAAAATAGCTTGTAGCATTCTTGTGTTGTTTCCATTTAGCTTTTTCTCAATGCATTTTGTTAGCGTCCATATGGTGCACCCATACAGTAGTATTGACACAGATTGGAATAAATCCGGTTATTAGGAAAGGTATGAACATCTTATCTCCTTAGCTATTAAATAGTACCACTACAGTTCTTCTTCAGGGACGAAAATCAAATAATCTACTGAGGCTGATATGCTATTAGAAAAAGAAACCAAATCAAAGAATAAAGTGGAAAAATCATTGTGATAAAAACAGGCATTACTCTCATGATACTTAAGCGATTGTAGTAGTTCTTGGTTTTTAGACTTTTTTTCCTAAGTGCAAATCTTTTTTTTCCACATGGGTTCCTGTTTATGGCACAACTGCGTCTCATATCTGCTTTAAGTCTCACTATTTATGTGTTGTTTTTTGTTTTTGTCTTTTGTTTGTTTTGGCGTTAAAACTGAAAATCCTGATTGACACAAATAAACAAATAAGTCGTCGGAAATAGAAGATTCTTCCTCGTTTCATTACTTCGGTTCTTGTTAATACCTTCCATCTCCCTCCTAGGTGTGAGTTTCCCTACCTTATAGTGTGCCCACCTCCTCTTGAGAAGCATTGGTTTTAAGTAACAATGACCCAATAGATGGTTATGGTGCGATGCAAATGAGTTACCGGTTAAAGGAAGAGGCAAATGAATTGTCGACTTCCTTCCCCAACTGATAATCAGGTTCATATGTTGTTTTTTTTTATGTGAGTTCAGGATTTATAAAGTGAATCGTCCTTTTCAAAAGTAACTCTGCATTACACTGCAATAATTCTACTTGATGCTTTTCTTTTCTTTCTTATTCTTCCCGAATTACATTATTTGATAGCAAGTAAGATCCTCCATTTTCCGAAATAAATCCCACCAAATCCCTGTTCTTATTTGCGAATTTGATGCATCAGGTTCATTAACGTTTATCCAGGCCCCATCGTCTTCTAGTATTTGTATAAAGCCTAGTTACGTAATATCAGATGTTAATAATTAGAAAAGCCATATCAAGTATAGATTGGGAAGAGGTCAAGAGGCAACCAAATACGGTAATTCTGACCTTGTGCTACATCGTGTACCAGACTAGTTTGTGTAGATAAATTGTAAGTCTACGATTCATCTCCTAAGAACTGGCAAGTTCTATAGCTTTTATAAATTCAAGTCTATTTATTTCTTTAGATTTTTTGATGAAGCATTAGGAGTTATTATTTTACTTTTTGCGAGTTTTCCACACCAGTTTAAAACTGATGATTTTTCATTGAAGTCTGATTAATAAGTCTCTTAGGTTTCCCGGACTTTTCTAAGTATTTTAGCTGATCTTAATAGTGTTGTTATTTGAATAATCTCGATTCTTCCTCTGATCTCCAGTTTCTTTTCCAAGCCTTTGAAGGCAACTCCAAGAGCATTGATTTCAATTGGTATCACTGTCACTTTCATGTTTCACTGATTTTCTGCTATCTGGAAAGATCCAAGTATTTGGCTATCATTTTGCTTCTCTTATTTTTCCTCAATGTTTAGCTGGAACGGCAAAATCCACTAGATGATAAATTTCTTTCTTAATTAAGTTTGGTTTTCTGGCTGGGATTTGCTAAAACTCCTTAAGAATTCTATGTGTTGTATAGCCACGATAATCATCTCAGTCACAACTTTACATATGCAAAAACACAGGCGGACTTACTGTTGCTCACGTACGAACGTTTATTAACTTCTTGACTTTTGAGTTCGGTTCTTCGACACGAGGAGAGAGAGAGACACAATTCTTAAAAGTCTTTCGTATCGTATTATGCTAACAAAACTCAAACGCTCGGCTCATCTCGTGGTTTTAGATCTTTCATCTTCGCTGGTTGGGACCCCCAAAACTTAACCGTATGTCTCAACGGTCGAAACCCAAACTTCTCAACACCATGGTCGGAACTCAACTTCTACTGTCCGTCTACATGGCCCAAGTCGACTACCAACTCAACCGGTCCCCATTCAATAACCAACTGGACTGGTTCCCAGTGAACTACCAACTCGATTGGCCCACAGCCGAGACCAAACTGACGTCTTTTTCAAAATACCCAAATTATCAGCCCATCGCTTCCGGGCATGACGTCATTCACACTCCAGTCCCATTTCCTATCTGGGGTTTATTATGACAATTGTGATTGTTATATCCTCTGCGTGCGAGCGTAAACTGTACCCAATGTCTGTGCACCTGAACTAAGAGCCGAATAGTTCAAAGCCCAACCAAACTGAATGGTATAATATAATTAACGAAAAATGATTTATATAAAAAGAATCATTCCTTAATTATACAAAATATGCATCTCATCATCTTGGAAGGATTGTGGTTTGTGCATATACCATTTAAGAATATGATCACCTAATTTCTTGCACGATTCCCACTTGATCACCTTTCCCATCTCGTCGTTCCAAGTCTTGGATTTCTTTTGAACCAGTTTGCAGCCTTCATTTACTATTTGAATGACTGCTTCATAACCTACACTTGCTATTTTTCTGCGTATTATCAATTTTTGCTTTGATATAATTAAGATAATTCTTATGACATTATTTTGTGCTACTATTAAAAGAGATTCCGTTTCTCTCCTGAGGTTTCCCTTCTTTACCATATCCTAGCCATTTCGAGCTCAATTTTCTTATTTTGTCGCTTGAAGTATCGATACAGTTGGGTTTTTTTTTCCGATTTTTGTTTTCTAGAGTTTGTTGTTCTACTGTTTGTTCTTTAGTTGTCTGTTGATATTGCTGCTACTGGTTACAGTAATCAATCTTTCTTTACTTTTTGACGAGATTTTTGCTCCAGATTTTAGTTTTGAGAAGTTTTCTTATTCTTCTGAGGTATTCTTTTCTTACTTTTTCTTTCATCTTTGTTTGCTTGATAGTATCCACTTCTAATATCACTATGTATTTGTAGTTTTCTTTTTCGCCAAGTACCCTGATGCTTTGCTGATTTAACCGTTTTATTTCTTCCTTTTTTTCTCAGTAAGTCTCCCTGAAAGATACCTCTTTGGATTTTAACTTCTGTTCAGGTTTCTCCTCTTGCTGCTAATTCAACTCTCCACTTGCAATTAAGTTTACGACTTTCTCTGAGATTTAAACATTTTCAAACGTTATATTATCTACGTTTGCGAGATTATGTCATGTCTTTTGGTAGTCTATCTATGTCATAGCTACATTTTTTCGTCTTATTATTTCTATTATTGTTATATTTTTAATCTTTGAGAGTTCTTCATACTAGATCTGACTGGTGGTCTGTCATTGGAGTCTTAGTGACCTGATACAGATAATCTGACTTTCCCGAGATAACATGAGATTAAGTGTAAACAAGAGCTTTTTCTTTATATCTGGCCCGCGATGCACCCTGTTCTTCACAATCGTAAAATCAACGACTCTAGTGAGTTGCAATAAAAAAAACACAATTAAAACTAAAAGATTGAAGGAAATAATAATAAAAATAACCATGACGATTTGCAAACGTGTTGGGTTCTCGCTTTAGCAGTTTTCCATGATGATATTGATCCTTTTATTTAGGAAGGAATGAAGAATTCTAATTAATATTTCGTAGTTATTCACTTCATATCTCGCCTTGTCGGTGGGACTTAGAATACGTTGACTATATTCTTTTCAGAGGAGTGAGGCCTCCCCCCTCCAAGAAGGGGCGTCCTAGGTATAACACTAAAGTGTGGAGTACTCTTTCTTTGCCTTTACTCGCAGGTCCACTCTGATCCGGAATAGTAGTATCTGCTCGAGTCCCATCTATGGGTCAAATTAAGATTATAATGATAAAAACATATTCGTATTCGACAGGATCATGAGCAAAAAAGAAAAAATAAACTTTTAAGAAACAACAACACAAAAATGTAAATACGAATGTACCATGAATGAGATTCCCCAACTTCTAAGCTTAAAATAACACTTGAAAGGTTGAGAAGTCGTTTAAATAAATAAACACATCATTCTATATCGAGGATTCGGATGATTTAAAACTTACGTTCTGTGCTAACACAGACTCCACAAAATTACCATTTAGTTGAAAATTTGACTGGAAATGTCTTTATTCTCTTGGTTAGAGCATCTTAAGTGTATTGCTGTAATAAACATTTCAGAATGATATGTTTCTGTTTGGCTACGATTACATACATGTATATGCAAATATACATACATGCATATGCAAATATAAGAATTTTAGTCTTATATAGATAACGAAGACTTTGCTCTAGTATTAAAGTTCTTTCTTTCTTTTCTTTCTTTTCAGCATCTTATTTAGTATATCATCGATGGCTTAGACAACATAGTTCTTATTCGTTGGTCTGCTATCGTCAATCCAGCTGTTACCGAAGATAATTATAAACGTACTGTCAATATCAGTGCACAGCAGATATATTACAATTTTCAATTTTTCTTTAACAAATATCATCTTACTTTCTGAATTCCACAAACTTTCTCGTTTTAAATAAACAAACATCATGAGATTTTAACGCCTCCCAGAAAATGGAGCCAAGCGGATGAAGGGTTAGTATGTTATAGACTGAGTCGCATCAGTAGAACCCCAACAAAAATATGACTGGAGAAACAGTACTATTGGTTATAGAAAATAAATACTTATATTAGTATAATTTTGGGGGTCTTACTTGATGATAAAAGTGTGTTTTTTTTCTGGCGCTAGGGATTAGGGTTCAATCCTGGATAAAATTTAGGGTTTTAAATATTGATTTTTAAGTTGAGCACGTCCCTTTTTCCTCTTGAAAGATTTCATTATCATCATGAAAGCGTGCCGACAGCACGGGTTCCTTTGAATCTCCCCCCTCACTCTCTAATCATCTATCCATGTCGACCATAGCTCTTGGGGAGTCTTCTTGATGACATCAAATGTCCGCACAAAAATGATGAATGCAAGCTTTTACTGGTAAGCCAACACTAGTGTGTCCTTGCGTTGGAGTACATAAGAAAACTGTTAGGGGCAGCCTAACGAACAAAAATATAGAGTTGCCCCACTTCGAATTGTGAGGGAACAGTTTCTTTCTTTGACAGTTACTTTTTCTGGGAATGACACCGGAAAAGGAGGGCAGTGATAAGAGATGCGGTGAAGACACATTGACATCATTTGATCGTAACAAGACTTGAGCTAAGTGACTCTTTTTGGGTAGAAGCATTTCTCTTCTCTACTTTAAATAAACCCTTGTTAAATTCCAAGCACCCGGGTCTGTGTTTTCGTTCACTGTTCTTAAATTATTTGTACGTAAAAACGTAATAAAAACGTCGCTTATGAGTTCGTCCGTACTTCATCTTCGGTGACCAGCATGTCTTGCACGTCTTTTTTGGATAGTTTGTGAGATGGGAGGTAAGTAGCCTTACTCTCCTTGTTTTCTTGGGTGTTACTTCCAGCATTTATTTCAAACAGTGTGTAGAATCCTTGTACAGTTCACATCTAACTTTTTCTTCAAGCGTTTCGTTCAAGTAGTGTAACAATAAAACAGTAATATCTCGGATACAGCTTAGAAGAATTTCCGTTTTATTTTATGAGACATCAAATTTTCCTGTGGTGGTCAACCTCTCAATGGCAGCAGTCCTTGCTTTACTTTTACATATGTTGACATCGTTTTCAGCTGATGAGATGTTGCTACCAACATATATGAACTGGTTCACTAATTTCAGAGACCTTGTAATGGTTCATCGGTAGTATATATTTTTTTTTACCAAGGACAGATTTGGGAAACAAAGAAAAAAATCGTACTCTAAAAACCGACCAAACCAGACTGACTGATGCCAACTCCCAATTCAAAAACCTTTAAAGCAGTAGAGACAACAGGGTTAGGAGCACACGAACGCAAAGGGATCACCATACCACATATTTTGTAATTTGTTGCCATTGAATGCTAATATGATATATACATATACATATATATATATATATATATATATATATATATATAAGAAAATTTTGTTGCAACTCAAATTTCTTTGTTACTTTTATTGTTTGCTTCTTTCATTGACGATTCGTTTCACTTGAAAATTTCTTTCGCTACCTTCCAATACGAACTCGGTAATCGTCCGCACTAAAGGATCCAAACTTTACTTAGAATATTTTAAAGTCAATCAGCAAACACATAGATTAGAATATTCTTGAAAAAACGGATCAAACACTAACTTGCCGAAAGATTTTTCATAGAACAAAAAAAAAAAAACTTTTTAAAAATAGGCGCCTCAATAAATAAGTAATTTCTACGATTCTCATAGGTTAGATCAGATTACGATTTGTATTTACTCATACATCCGCACATTTGAACTTTAACTGACCCACAACAAAATCTATCCGCGTAAACTTAAAATATATCATTTCGATCCACTCAAAGAGTATAAGAACCTAAGATTTTTAGTTCAAAGGAGAAGCGGTACATGGTGGCACACGTTGAAGAAAAAGTCAGACGCACTCAAATACACTAAAACGCCAACAGTGGGCTTGAATGACCAATAGATTAAGTGACTTATACATACCTTAACTCACACATACCTGCACACATACATGTATATGTATGTAAGTCCAAGTTGACCTCTAACTTTCTCCCTATTATTCTTTACTAAAAATATTCTTGTTTTTACATACATACACACACCTTTATACATTGCAAAATTCATGAACATTACTACCTTTGTATTTTTGTTCTTTGTCCAGTTCTGATAAAGTAAAAAATTGTTTGTTTTTTAACATTCTTGTTTTTGTCAATTTTCTTTCGTCTACGTTTGTTTGTACAAATTGGGTTGTATATTGTGGAACTGGCACTTGGAGTTACATCTTAGAGAAATACTGATTCCTCCACACCACCAACAACCTTCACGTGACCCAAAAACAACTTCATCGCCATCACTTCTAGGTCTACACTGACCTGGAGTGGTAGCACCTGTTAGGGCCCCATCTATAGGTAAAAAAAAACTTAAGAAACAACAAAACACGATGTACAAAATTGGACGTACAAGGAGCACACAATAAGTTTCCAGACTTTTTTTCGTATGGGCAGTTTTATTGATAGTACACACATGAAACTCTAGCCCCCTTCGAAGTAATCTCCTCCGGCTGCAATGCACTTGTTGTACCGTTCCAACAACTTCTGCAAGGCCCCTTGGAAGTCCTCTTGTGTGAGCGTGTCAATGACCTTCGTCACAGCCTCTTTCATCTCCTCAATTGTCTCATAACGACAGCCTCTAAGTTTTTCCTTAAGCTTAGGGAATTAGCAAAAGTCACAGCTAGCAAGGTCTGGACTATAGGGAGGGTGAGGAACTGTCTTGACGCCCATCTTGGTCAAATAGTCTGTAACAAAGATGGAGTTGTGGACTGGTGCATTGTCCTGCTGGAAATGCCATTGACTCGATTTGAAGAGTGCTGGCCTCTTCCGACGGAATCTCTTCCTGAACTCCCGTAAAACCTCAACATAGTATTCCTTGTTGACTGTCTGTCCAGTGGGAATCCAGTGCATGTAGATCGTGCCAGCGCTGTCAAAAAAGGGATCATCAAAAGTTTGTGGGTGGATTTACTCTGTCTGGCCTTCTTGGGTCTGGGAGAGCCAGCATGCTTCCACTGCGAACTCTATCCCTTGGTCTCTGGGTCATAGCAGTAGATTCAGCTTTCATCGCAGGTCACCAGAGGATCAAGAACTGCGGAATCTGAATTGATCAGTTCGACCATCTCCCGGTTGTCATGACAACGTCTTTCTTTCTGATCTTCTCTGAGGACCCTTGGGACAAACTTCATGCAAATCTTCCGCATCTTCAGTTCCTCGCGAATAATTGTGTGTACAGTTCCCACACTGACATCAAACTGCGCACTTATTGTCTCTATAGACACACGACGGTTCTTATCCATGAAATTCTTTATTTTGCCAATCAACTCTGGTGTTCTGTCTTTCTTACTCCTCCAACACCTCTCATCATCCCCCACAGATTCCCTGCCTTCCTTGAATCTCTTATTCCGCTCAAAAACTGATGCTCAATTCATGCAAGATGCTCCAAAAGCAGTCTGAAGCATTCCGTACGTTTCTGTGGCATTTTTTCCCCAAGTTTAAAACACAATTTTATTGCATATCGTTCTTCTAAAGTGTCCTCACGTCCAGATTGCATTTTTGAAATTCACCAGCTGTGAGAATCAGGCTTTAGTAGGGTGTATTCCAATTGCTGCTGTAGCTGTTCATTTGAACCTGAAATCATAAAAATTGGCCAGTCTTCTCATAAGATGTATAGCAATAACATAGTGAATTTTCAAGAGTCTACGACAATTTTAAATGCCTGTACAAAAAACGTCTGGAAACCTATCGAAGGCACCCCGTACAGTAAACGCCTTTCCCTAACCTCTTGGAATAAGTCAATCTTTTAAGGGATAAGAATGCCGTTACAATCAATCAATCAGTCAATCATTTAAAAGTGGAGTGAGCGCGCAAAAGAAAAAAAAGGAAAAAAACAACAAAAAACGCAGACTATTTGTCGTGATACACGATCCCTCTTTGGACTACCTGTTGCCTCCCCTTTCTGCTCCCTTTCTTCTGGAGGGGACAATTTCTAACCCTTCACCACTGGCACCGGTGTTTTTCCCTTCTTTATCTATTTAGACTGTCATGGATGACCAGCGTTATTGACCGCTCCTATTTTCTTTGAAGTCGAACCTTCGCTATAAGTTCCTTACTTTCAGTCTCTTCACATAGAACTTACTTTATTTTCTTTCCCTTAGTGTCTCTTAGCTTCTGTATTTTATTCTGTACCCTTAAGTGTGATTAAGCATTATTTACGAACATTTTCTTCCCCATGAATCTGATACACAACTTCCCTTTTTTCATCTCTTATTTGTAACGCATTTAACTATTGTTAACTATCTTCTTCCTTATTTAATACTTTCCTTGTGTACAAAGCCACTACCGAGCTGATTAAATTCATAATAACTCTGTGAGACATTTACGCTAAATATGCTTTCTTTACTGCTTTCTTTACAAACCCTGTTTCTGTATTTTTTCTGTTTTTTCTTGTTTCAGTTTTTAATCTCTTTGACGGTCAATAAACCTGTTGATGAGTAGAATATTATCTTCAGAGTTTTGATTTAGGAGAGGTGTTTAGACTTTCCGTCGTAAGACCACACATGTTTTGTAGGCACGAAATATCGGGTCTTTACGGGACGGAACACTTTATTTCCTGGCGTCGATCAGTAGTAAATCGGGTTTCTGTAAAAAGGCTGAAACACTAGACACGTAATCATTCGTCAATCTCATTGAAATGTGTCAAAGTTCATCAAAACAAAGACCAAACTAGTGCGCACGCACGTGCGTGTCATCATCGTACATAAATTAATACCACTTATTGAAAATTGATATCTTCACGTATTCGTGATCACCAGTCAATACTGCATTCTGAAAAATAACGAGTATTACAAGAGGGTGGTACATGGAAAGTACGGAATATAAAACTTATTCGGATTTACATTATAAAAGATCTAAGAAGTAGAATAATCAAATGTATCTTTTACAATATGATTATAATATACAATGTGTCACACTCTTGAACTACCCGTAATTTCCAGTGTTGCATTTTATGATGGATTATTCAGAAATTTTCCTATTTTCTACTCCATTCCTGAAGACACCAAAACATGTCATTGGTCCTCCTAAGTATATTGGGGAGATTCTGTATGAGGGAAAAGATCCTGGCCACCAAAATTTTTACTAATTATTGGTTTCGGGCAACGAAGACTTGTGAAGAATCATGCAACATTTTTTTGTTTAAGCATCACTACGTTTTGTAATAGTTAACAAACTAGTCTCACAGTCTACTTACCATTGAGTAGTGAATTTGATATTCACTACATGTCCTAACTCACGGTCTTGAACCAAATCTAAGTTACGCTTACTTTATTTTTGAGACAATTAGCAGCCAACGCCGGCAAACATAATTGTTAGGGACAACAATTTATACTAGGTTCACCGATTTGGAATATAGTTAACGAGAAGAATGTGTATTTTTCTGTGTAATGTCAAGTGTAAACACCAGTTCTTATAAATTAAATAGAAAATTGGAACCATTGAATAAAAAAAAAATATCGGTCCATGATCACTTATGATATTGTGAGACTGAGTCATTTTAATAGAAAAATAGTTACGTTAACTTGATTAATATTGCAGAATATAAAATTCACTGGAGGTCTGAAACTATGGATTTTGAACTATATGTATTTATGCTAAATCAAACTTATAATTATACACATTTATGGAACACTATATTATATATATATATATAAGTTGGCCGACTGTAGTCAAGTGCGACTTGAAGGTTCCCTTTTCAATAGCTACTACACCAAGGTGTATGGGAAGGCGTTAACACCTTTCCTTGTATTACCCCACTTACCCTTGATCCGTACCTTATAATACTGAGTGTTAAGTAAGGATGCATCAAGTACAATTTTTTAAGTCTATGGTATGACTCGACCAAGGTGTGTGCGTGAGTATGTATTGGTGTAAATTTGTGTGTGTGAGCGTGCGAAAACGAGCACGATATAGAAAATAAGATTGATATGATTCGCAACTGGAAAAGCATCATCAGAACGAACATATTATTCGACAAAAAAAAAAGAAATCTCCTCAAGGGAGATAATCGGGCTAATTATATATATATATATATATATATATATATATATGTATCGCTTAGATTTACCGTAAATTGCAGTGTATAAGTCGACATTTTAAACATGGTTGACTTATACAACAGGTCTAAAATACAAACCTTTGCCACAGAATGGTCAACGAATGGTAAAGGTTTAGATTTTAACCCTGATGTGTAATTCGACCTCTGATTAGAGATTTTTTAGGCTTAAAGGGTCAACTTATTCATATTTACCAACCCCTCCGCTCGTGAAGGATATGACACAAGGTCAATTTTTAAGCGGAGTTTAACAGGTTTGAATTCAGAGTTTTCCTTCTCCTAGACTAGTTGCCTCACCAAGGCTGAAGAACCAGTCTGCCCTACTATTTACCCATAGCTGGAGGGAGAATAATTGGATTCATACCTTTCCAAGGGTATTAGTGCAATGTGAAATGCAATCAGCCTGGTCCAGGATTTGAACTCGTATCGCCGTGTCCATTTCCTACGACAATAACCATTACACCACGGGCAACTTATACTCTGCAATTTACGGTAATTTTGATTCATTTTTTAAATTTTCATTAAATAAAAAAATGTTGCTGTTTATGTCTTTTCATCATCATCATGTCGCGCTATCCATACGGATATCCCTGACCCTCTCTCACCACCTCTTCCTATCGTCCATTGTTCCTGACAGGTCCTCAGCGCGTATTGATACAGAGCTGCTGTATGTAGGTTGGAGCTGGTCGTCCTGCCTTTGCTCAGTCCACAGGAGTACATCACTTAAGAGCTCGTCCCTCTTTCTCCACTAGTGTCCTGCGTGTCTGGTTCGTCTAGTTTTGATAGTTTTCGTAATAGATGGTGGGTGGCCGTACAGCTGCTGCTTTGGGGGTACTGCCCCCAGGACTTATTCAATATTGCTCGCAGCATTTTTGTGTAGTTGCCGTCAAGCTTTTTCTCTATACGTTTAGTTAGTGTCCATGTAGTGCATCCATTCTTCTTCTTTTAGCGACCATAGTCGAGGGTGACCCGAAGGCTCCCTTTTCGATAGCTACTACACCAAGGTGTAGGGGAGGGCGATGCTCCATTTCCAGGATTGCTCCACTTTACCCTTGAACCGTACCTTATAATGCTGAGTGTTAAGCAAGGTGGTATCAAGTTCCATTTTTAAAGTCTTTGGTATGACTCGACCTAGGATTGAACCCAGGTCACCCGGGCCACTGGCGAACACTCTAACCGCTGGGCCAAGTGTCCCGTAAATTTGAGTATTACTTTAGAGCGTAAGGAAAGGTGGTTGTTAGCAAGCATTACTTTTAGAGAATCTTATGAGTATTTGGTGATGTCTTAAGTTTTATGAAGATCGAAGGCCTTTTGTTAAAAGTTTAGATTAGAAGATCTCAGGTAAGAAAAAATTTTTAAGGCCCCCGAGGATTGTGAATCATTAAGTTTACTTTATTTAGATTAAGTCTAAATGTGGTTTTGATATGATGTTAGTGGAGATTTATATATTTGTGGTGTAAGGTACGAGGACATAAGTTACACAGTTTCAACTAAACATAAAGATCAAATCTTTGAATGATTACAAAGTATATTCAAATTTAATGTTTTATTTTTTCTATTCTTGAAAATTGATTTTTGAGTGTCAGTAGTTATTGAGTAAATATCGCTGTTCATGTTTTAATCTTCTTTAGCGTCGCTATCCAAGTCATCATAGATCTCCTTAAGTAATAAGGCTGTGACACGGAGGAAACGGATGACTGCACGACTCTTGATAATGTTCATCCTTCAAAACAACTTCTTATTCTCAATTTTGGGTTGTTATTTCTTTGACAGCAAGGAACAGCTCGTATCGGTAGTAACAGTAAATGATACGTACCCAGTAAGATGCAACACTCTAAAACAATAGATAAGTTATAAAAAAAGGCCAGCAGCTGGAAGAAAGACAAGTTGACAAAGTTCAACATCCCGTCCGGTACGCTAGGTATAAGATAAGTTTGATCTAGCATCCCAGACATAAAACAGCAGTTAATAAAAATTTAGCGAGGTCACTAGACTCAATTGGTCATTTAAGTGATTGCTACCCACGGAAGGCGAAAGTGATAGTCGTGATTTATTTCCTTTATCATTGCCCCAGAAACTGAACGGAAAGAATAAAGCAATAGAGGTCCTAACGCTTGAGACAAGTTTGTGTTTTTGTGTTTCTCCTCCCCCATCCGACAATTAGCCATTAGCGACATGACAGTGGTCGGTGACTTTTTTTACAGAGTCGGGAACTCATGTTAATTTTTATCTTGGGGAAGTCTGGTTATCTAAACCAGCTACTTTATCAACTAAGCTACGGGAGCAATTGGTATCGTAGAATTCTAAATTACAGCTACACACCCATCCCCTATGTCTCAGTGTCATGCGACATCGTAGTAAGCGAGTTCGAGCTCCAGTCGCGCTATTCCATTCACTCTCGGACTAATACCCTTGAGAAAAGTATGAACCTTCTTTCTCCCATCTCTAGTAATGGGTTAATTAGTACAACTACTGTTCTTCTACAAGGATGTCTTTGGCATTAGATAACCCACAAAGGTTTATATGCCATTAAACTAAGAAATAGAACTGAAACCGTGCATTCTTTCATCCTATGAATCGTATGGGAACTACACCAACCAAATCAATGAATCACAAAATTGGCTACAAATTTTCAATATAACGTCCGACCATTGAGTCTGAGTGCGCAAATAAAACTGCTGATAGTATACTCGGAGGTAGTTGAGAGCCGGTCAAATAAAAAATTGGTCGATTAAGGAACCAATCGCAATTAATCAATTATTTCATCGTTTTAGAGCCCATTTTGAGCCGACCGTTGAACATGAATAAAAAGAGGCTCGGGACAAAAATTCAGTGAGAACAGATAAGCCAGAAGCGACAGAGATATCTATGTAGAACGGGATTTCAAAGCCAAACAGTGAATACTGAAATTCTCTCTTTCTCCGTCTTCACACTCCGATACATAAACAGTCATCATGCTAAAACTTTAGCAGTCTACCAGTCGGAGAATTATTACTATGTAATTGCACAGACATATACGTACGTTTCCATCGCCCGACATTAATATTATCATCATCATCATCATGTCGTGCTGGTAGCACGGATATCCCTGACCCTCTCTCACCACTTTTCCCTATCGTTCATCGCCTCTGGCAGGTCTTCTGGACAACATTCCGTATCCTCACATAGTTGCTGAATGTATGTTCGTGCTGGTCGTCCTGCTTTTACACGGCTATGTGTGGGGGTCCATAAGAGTACATCACTTATGAGTTCGTCCCTGCTTCTCCAGCAGTGTCCTGCATGTCTGGTTCGTCTAACTTGAATAGTTTTCGTGATAGGAGGCAGGTGGCCGTACAGTTGGTGTCTTGTGGGGTGTTGCTGCCAGGACTTGTTGAATATTGCTCGCAGCATTCTTGTGTAATTGCCGTCTAGCTTCTTCTCCAGCCGTTTTGTTAGAGTCCTTCAACCTTTCACACACGGAAATAAATACAATCTAAAAAAACAATGTGTTTAAAAATTTTTTATAATTATTTGTTAATATTCATTGCAACATTTGTTTATTGATGTTGTGCTTTCATTTAAATATACAGGAAGCTTTGATGACGGAGACGTCTACATTTGCAACTAACTCGTGTCGTTATCTGCCTTGTTGGCGGAGTTTAGAATATCCTATCTGTATCCCCTACAGAGGGGTAAGAACCCACTCTAAAAGTGGAATCCTGGATATTACACTAAACTGCATCTGGTGATGAGGCTCCAATTCAGGAGATCTGGGGAGTTTAGAGTACCCGTTCATTGCCGCTATTTCCGGTTCCACTCATATTCGACGTGTTTGTATCTGTAAGGGTTCCATTTATGGGTTAAATAGATATATTTGAAAAGTATTTGTATGCCAAGATTGGGCTGAAAAGTTTATATGATGATAACATATCTGATGTTGATGACTTTTTTGACCAATGAGATCCAAGCTCTGCAACACCGACGGAAGAAGTATGTGGACCGCAAAGAAGACCCTGTTGAAAAATTAACCTCATTTAGTCACATTCCATGAGAGTATCTTTGTCAGCCTATGAACTTTTCAGCTGACCCTTCTACATAGGAATACTTGATATCATATAACCGTGTTCAAACACTCCAACTCGCCCCCCCCTCAAAAATACACAAAAAATGTAAATGTAAACGTATAATGTACGCAATTCCCCAAACTCAAGGCAAGCCCAGACAGCTGGGGCTGTAGAATACACTGACTGCATCTCGGTGGAGGGGTAAGACCTCCCCAGCGAGTGTCTTGATATGACATTTAACAATCTGATGATGAAGCTCCAACCTTGGAGATTTGGGGAATGTGGAGTACCTGTTCATTGCCATTGCTCCCAGGTCCACTCTGACCCAGAGTGGTAGCACCTGATAGGGCCCTATCTATTGGTCAAATAGAACAAACTGTGTGCAAACAAATATTGATGTTAAATTGTGACTGTTATATAGCAATACTAGAAACCATTTAATTGTGACAAAAAGAGCTCAGGCTCGTTTAAGAATGTAATCGACAAAACGTGTTTGCAAATCATATATATATATATATATATATATATATATATATATATATATATATATATATATATATAAACGATTTGGCATTAAATAAACCTATAATGGTTGATATGCCATAAACTAAAACAAACTAATCTCAAGGCATAGAATAAACCCAGACGATTTGACATGTCATTAAAATCGATCAATCGATCGATCTGGTCGTTCTTTCTACCATACCAAGAAACAGCGCATCGCAAGCAATAATAAAATCAGTTGACGCAAGCAATAATAAAATGAGATGACAAGGATGTATGATGAATTTATTAGACTTCAACGATACTAATTGCTATCGTAGATTAGATGTTAAAGCACCTTTTACATATAACCAGGCTTCCCCGTGGCAAAAGTGGACTTGAATTTGTATCTCCCCGGGATCGTATTGTTGTTTCCGATGCACGCTGTTCTTCTTTGTTGTAGATCAAACTAGAATTGAAAATAAGGAACATACTAATAAAAACAATAATGTTTGACAACACTTCATCTAAAAAGCTAAAAATATAAATAGATGAAATATACTGACTCTCAGATTTCAATTTTTTGAAATAATAAAAAGGAAAAGAAAAAGGAAAAAACTGATGAATGAAAAAATTAATTTCGCTTCGTTTTAAATCATATGTTGCAATTTTGGGTCTAATCTTGCACTTATAAAGTAGGCCATAACGCAGCGATTTAAATATCGACACTCAAAGGGAACAAATGACCCCCAACGGTTTTAAATGATTATTACTTCCTTTTTGAGTATCAAAACATATTTTCTTTCTTCGTATCTTATTTCTTTTTGCATGTTTTTTCCTGTTTGCTAACTCCTAAATAATACCATGACGTTTGAGTTCACAGTCTCATACTACACATGACAGGAAATCAAGAATTCTCTTTGCATTCATTTTTTTTTTTAATTTAATTTTTTTTTTTTTGAGACCTTATCTTTTACATCTAACAGTGTGCATTTTTTTTCTTTAGATAATTATAAGAAAACTTTTTCTGACAAAAATATAAAATGCTAACACGATAGCATTATTACACTGCCCTTTAAAAAAAAAGGAAAAGAAAGAAAAGGCTTACTAGGTTATCTGCCCATTTTAGAATGTGCTATTAGGAAATTTATATCGTTCATTCTGTGCGTGACTTAACCTATTGTAAAGGTGTGGTTTTTTTTTAAATTTTGTTTTTGAAACAACGCCATCTTTCTTCGGACAGATATCTTCTTTTTTGTCTTGTTTTAAGTAAGGTATAAATTGTTTGCGTATACTTTTTGATAGTGAGTATAAATTCTTCTAGCCAACTATGCAGAAAACCAAAACTTTCTTCAATTGCAACTTAAGATTTTATCTTGTTCTTGTAGAATATCTATGACTTGAATGATTTTTAATATCAAAAAGTTATGTGCATTGTGTTGATTAGTTTCTTTGTTTAATGGCCTATCAATCTTTGCGGATTATTTAATGCCAAATACATCCTTGTAGAAGAACAGTAGCGGCATTATTCAACACCACAGCTGAGGGTTAAGAGAGTTCTTATTTTTCCCAAGGGTATTAGTCTGAAAGTGAACGTAATAGCTCGACTGGGGCTCGAACTCGTTTACTACGGCGTCGCAGTCCAGCACGTTAGCCTCTACGCCATGAGGACTTCGTATGTCTGTATTCATCCAGCTCTCTACCATGTTGATATGTAGCACAAGACCGTTTTAATGTGTGGGTGGTGGTGGTGGTGGTGGTAGGCATGTGGCGAAGCGAAAACGCAGCTGGTTCCCAAAATGCTTTGAGCCCCGTCGACATTCCCCTAAAAAGAGGCACCTTTGGCGCCAGGCTATAAACCTGATCCTGCCGAAGCAGGTTGGGGGATAGCCCCCTGAGGCCAAGGGAATTGTCGGTCTCAACCACCCGACATGACTGCTAGGCTTTGATAGAAAACGCTTGGGCCGCATAACATTCGACACAAAGTTGGGCGTATGTAGCGAGCCTGGTCGTACAAAAGGGAGCAACGTTGAAGTCATCCTTCCTTCCTCTTCCTGCGCATGGCGACTGCGGTCCGAGTCCTTCAGGACCCCATCCCCGGTAAGTAGGCAATTTTTGTGCCCCATTCTTCCATAGATAGCAGTATGTTGTGAGTCATCGACCCCATCAGCTAGTTCTTAGCTTCCAGGATCATCCTTGCTTCTATTCTTTTTCGTACCCTAACCCTCGCTCCAGCCCCACTTTTTTCGGAAGATCTTGGAATCGCATTACTGTAATTCATGTTACCTCCTCCTCACTGCCTCCTCCCTACCTTTTTTTTGTCTCACTTGCTTAGTTCCCTCTCCCATTAGTAAAGGCCCGGTTGTGTTTTCGGTCTTCTCGGATACCGGAAAACAGTCGGCCTTCATATCATAGATGGGGGGGGGGGGAATGGGAGAGCAACCAAATGGGGGATTTTTTCCTTGGTTTTATTAAATTTGTTTTTGGAGTTTTTCTACCACTCCCATCATATTCGCTTATTGTATATATATCATCTTTGTAAATAAATTCATGCATTTCGCTCGGGTTTTTAAGTAGGTTTTCTTCCAGAGCAAGTGTGGTATTTTGGTGATTGCAGCGTGACTGTTGGCGAAAAATGATTGCTTTTATTGTATTGTGTGAATGGGTCGGCAATTGTGGCTAGTTAGGGCCCCTTAAATAACATAGTCTAGCATGACTGCTCCTCTTTCCCTCTTCAACAAAAAACTTTAGGACTCCATGCTTCCCAGAATTACGTGATGCATTCAATAAGTTTCCTGACTTTTTTGTACATGCATTTAAAATTGTCGTAGACTCTTGAAAATTCACTATGTTATTGCTATACATCTTATGAGATGACTGGCCAATTTTTATGATTTCAGGTTAAAATGAACAGCTACAGCAGCAATTGGAATACACCCTACTAGAGCCCGATTGTCACAGCTGGTGAATTTCAAAAATGCAATTTGGACGTGAGGACACTCTAGAAGAACGATATGCAATAAAATTCTGTTTTAAACTTGGAACAAATGCCACAGAAACGTATGGAAAGCTTTAGACTGCTTTTGGAGCATCTTGCATGAATCGAGCATCTGTTTTTGAGCAGCATAAGAGATTCAAGGAAGGCAGGGAGTCTGTGAGGGATGATGAGAGGTGTGGGAGGAGTAAGTTAGTCAATACACCAGAGTTGATTGGCCAAAGGGTTAGGGTTTTGGTTACTATGTTGAGGTTTTAAGGGAGTTCAGGAAGAGATTTTTAGGGAAGAGGCCAGCACTCTTCAAATCGGGTTAGTGGCATTTCCACCAGGACAATGCACCAGTCCACAACTCCATCCTCGTCACAGACTGTTTGACCAAGATGGGCATCAACACAGTTCCTCGCCCTACCTATAGTCCAGACCTTGCTCGTTGTGATTTTTGCTTATTCCCTAAGCTCAGAGGCTGTCGTTATGAGACAATTAAGGAGATGAAAGAGGCTGTGACGAAGATCATTGACACGCTCACACAAGAGGACTTCCATGGGGCCTTCCAGAAGTTGTTGGAACGGTACAAGTGCATTGCAGCCAGAGGGGATTACTTCGAAGGGGACTAGAGTTTCATCCGTGTACTATCACTAAAAGTGTCCATACGAAAAAAGTCTGGAAACTTATTTAGTGATCCTCGTATATGTCTTTGGCCTAATGAGTAGAGTGTTCGCCAATAATTCGGGAAACCCGTGTGTGATCCCAGGTCGAGTTATACCAAAGACTCACGGGGCTAATAAGAAAATAATATGTCTTTCAAACATCCAGAAGCTTAAAAGTCATGTAAGAGTTTTGAATTTTGAATTATTTTTCTTTTTGGAATTAATCAGTTCAATGTTAAGTACAAAAGTCATTTCATATTTTTTTTACTCACAGTCCGTGCAACATGGTAATTACATTCGATCGATCCAAAACATCTCTGTTCTTTTCAAAGATTCTTCTGTAACTGTCTTTTTGATTTAATTTCTTTGGCGCGAACCACTATGCTGGGAGATTAAATATTTTATTCTATTTTTATTTCTTTTTTAATTAGTTATTTTATTTTTCACTCACAACACAGATACTAACACTCTGGGTCAGAATGGACCTGGGAGTTATTGCAACAAAGGGGTGACTACACACTTCCCAGGTATCCAGAAAGGGAGCCTCGTCATCAGATACAGTTTAATGTCATAACAAGAACGCAACTTTTCTGAGGTTTGGGGTACCCTCTGCAGAGGATACAGTCTGCATATTCTTAGCCCTGCCGACTGGACGGGTGTATATTTGAAGGTTCTTAAAATAAGTTATTTAGAAAAGTTTGGTGAATTGACATTTTAGATTTTTTTTCGAGAATTTGGATTGTCTAGTTCACTCAAAAAACCGTTTTGGTTGTTGGCGCCTTTTCATGCGTTCTCTGAGTTTGTTGTGGCGCAGTTATTCCCTTACGTCTACGTTTACAAGTCTGACTTTGATTGACTCATGTTGGCTTCCTATTCTTTTATTCATGGCAAAAAAAAAAAAAAAAAAAATTCCACGGTCAAAAATAATCAGTTTTTTCTCCTTACAAAAAAAAATTATGATTAGTCCCAAAATATTCTACTTTAAAATTTTTGGTTGGAATTTTTTGCATTTTCTTCGTGCGAGATTTTTTTTTTCTGGATTATAAATTTGAAGATGACGACAGATTATTTGTCTACCCTATCAATTTCAGTAATTTCATATTCTACTTTAAAATTTTTGGTTTGAATTTTTTACATTTTCTTCGCGCGAGATTTTTTTTTCTGGATTATAAATTTGAAGATGACGACAGATTATTTGTCTACCCTATCAATTTCAGTAATTTCATTGTTTTAAGAATAATACAGAATGAGATTTATCTGTATATAAGAAAATAAGTAAACTCCATTAACATATCAGGTTAGAATCGAAATCACTAAAGATAATCTGTTCGTGTAGTTCAATAATCATTACACCACAACAGGGTACCTCATTGCTTCATTGATTTTAGTAGCATGTCAACCCGTCTTCGGTTATTTTATACCTGGAGGTTTGGGAATTGGGTATATTCATATTTAGATTTTTTCATCAGGGAGTAAGGGCAATGAAGGGGTATCCAAAACTCTCCAGATCTCTAGAACTGGATCCCTATCATCAGATGCAGTTTAGTGTCGTATTCAGGACACTCTTTCGTTTTTTTGAATGGGGTCTTACACCTCTGCAGAGGATACAATCCGTGTATTCTATGGTCTGCCAACCGGGTGAACTAGATTCCTGAGTATCTTTCATAAATGAAAGATTTCCTATATGATGTTATCAGAAAATCATACTATCTATTTATTTCCATTTTAGTACATTCGGTCCTGAGTTCACGGATAAAAAAAATTTCTTCGTATTAGAATTTTTAGTTTCTTTAGCTGAGTTTATTTCTTTACTTTCAAAGGATAAGCAATGTTTTTATACAAAACAGAAGTCCGGGGTTTGAGCTAAACACCTTTAAGAAAATGTAAGAAAAAAGAACTCTCGGTTAGAAATTTACTGAACTCAGTGATAATAAAAAAAAAATTCTTTTGGATTGTGAGGTAAAAATGATCGTTTAATTATAGAAGACCGGATCTTATTATAGTTAGCAAGAACAGAAGTTGTCATGCCATGTGAAGTCTTATATGAAGTAAACGTATCGCTAAAAATTAAAAAAACTCTATAAAACAAAGTAGTGATTTTTTTTTTTTTGTTCACCAGAAAAAAAAAAAATTTGAAAAAATTTTCTGTTTATATCTATAATACATGCCAGAGCTATTATCACTTAGAATACACCGACTGGATCCTCTACAGAGGGGTATGACACTTCCATGGGGTATCCTGGGTAGGACACTAAAGCTACATCCAATAGTGTGAATCACACTATTGGATGTAGCTTTAGAGAGTATGGAGTACCCGTTCATTGTCATTGCTCTCAAGTCCACCCTGTGGTAGTGTCTGTTAGAATCCCATCAATTGGTCAAATGGGTCTGTTTAAAAGTTTTTGGTATTCGATAAGAATGTTTGAAACCACATAACTGTGCTAACAAATGATGATTATTAAATCGGAATAATTAATTGAAACCGTATAATTGTGTATAAATTATTCCTATTAGATAGGACTATTTGTGCAAATTATTAGCATTAGTATATTTGTGCAAACAAGTGATTATCATATACAAATAAAAAGTTCTTTGAAAATGATTGATCATATGGAACGATTATAATAAAGTATTTACGAATTAATCAAATTTCGGCATTGATTTAACCCATAAGGGGTTGATATGCCGTTAAATATACCAAACCAAACCCAAACTATGGAGGCCATGTATATTAATGTCTTAACGACATTTATCAATTTATGAAACATAGATATTTAAAATCCCAAAGACAGGTTTTTAGTTCCTTTTTCAAGTTCATGAGTGAAAAAAAATGAAAGAGTATGGTTTCAAATGTAGAAAATTTTCATTTGGAAAAAAACAAAAACAAAATAAAAACATCTGATTTAATAATCAACTGAAGATATTGAAATGTCTTCATGAAAATGCAACTAGTTCTGGGGAGTCCCGTGGTCTAATGGCTGAACTGTGGCCACGAAGTGAGTTCGAACTCCAGTTGCGCTATTACGTTCACTTTCGGACAAATACCTTTGGTTAAGGCATGAACCCCCTTATTACCCCAGCTATGGTTTAAATAGTATCACTACTGTTCATCAACAAGGATGGTTTTAGCATTAAATAACCAACGAAGATTGACGTGCCATTTAATAAAGAAACTAAATCCAGTAAGCATTCTATTCTCAAACGTGATCATTTGTGAATGGTTTTAGTAATAACTTTTTACTTGATAGATACGTCATTTGTTCAACACAATCTAAAGTTGTGATTTTTTTTTCTATAAGATCCTTGTCTCGTTATACTTCACTTAAAACAGGCTTTCTCAAGCTTTTTACTTGAGGCACACTTTGTAAACAAATCAAATTTTCATTTAGCTCCAAATAAATTAATTGAATATTAGGATAATGTTTTTCTGGCAACTGAAGGACTGAAAAAGTATTTGAAAGTCCATAATGATAGAGAACTGGATATCGATCTTCGCGAAAACTTCGAATGTCACATCTGTAGCAAAAATGGCAAGTTGGGGATGTACTTTTTAAGTCACGTGCTCACATTAGAGAAGTAAATAATAGCAGAGATGGCTATATTCTGTCACAAAGGTGCAGTCCTTTTCTCTCTCTCTCTCTCTCTCTCTCTCTCTCTCTCTCTCTCTCTCTCTCTCTCTCTCTCCCCATATATAATTTAGAATTTTTGTCATCGAGTATTGAAAATTCGGCAATTCCATGGTTGTAAAGTGAATTCCTTTTTAAAATTACTATACTGTTTTCACTAAATAAGTAAGTAAAGTTGGTGACCTTAGTCGCGGGTGACCCGAAGGCTCCCTTTTCAATAGCTACTACACCGAGGTGTAAGGGAGGGCGCTACTCCATTCCCTGGATTGCTCCACTTTACCTCTGATGCTTACCTTATAATGCTGAGTGTTAAGCAAGGCCGCAACAAAGTACCATTTTTTGAGTCTTTGGTATGACTCGACCTGGGATTGAACCCTGGTCTCCCAGACCATTGGCGAACTCTCTACTCATTAGGCCTATGGCCTGGTAATTTGGGCAAGTTGTTACCCAAAATGCGCGAAAATATATCTTAAGTGCCCAGTAATCTTATAAAGCTGAGTTAATCTAAAATTTCTACATAATAAATGAATGCAAATTTTAAAATTTGTATTTATTTATTATGTCTTCCTGAACTTCATTAAATACAAATTTAATCGAAAAAACACAAAAAATTCTTACACTTTTGATTCATCAAAATGACCCCCTTTGGCCGCTATCACTGCTGCATAGATATTCTGCATCCTTTCCACCAAAGACGGGAGGTATACTGAAGATAGTTCTGCACAGTTTTCCTGCAAGAGTTACCATATATATATATATATATATATATATACCCAACCGATCTGCCACAAGCAGGATGTGCCTCATGATCAATTATTAAGCGGAGTACAGTTGATTTGAATTCGAACTTTTCCTTCTTCTTGGACGGTCACTGTATATATATATATATATATATATATATATATATATATAATCTCGAATTGAATCTGTTGTTGGTTAGTTGTATTATGGGACAGATTAACAACTGATACGACTGAAGACAAAACCTTTAACTGAAGAAACGCTGTAAAAAGAAAATAGCACAAAAAGACGAGTATACAAAATAAAAATAATTAAATGTTAACAACTCGTCTAAAAACACAAACGTCGCTCTGATACGTGAACCTTTAAATATGTTTGACAAATATTTGTTCTTCTAAGACTAGAGTCAGATTTAAAGGTTTATTACAACTAAGTCGCAAATAAATTTCACGATAATTGAAAACATATGTTTCCTGAGATCTGCAAGCTCTTCATTATTTTCCCATTATCCGTCCGTTAAAATCTTTAAAGGCAAGAGTCCGATTATTTGATTTATATGTTTTCGTCATTAAATTACAGATTCCAACCGTAGAGTGTTTATTATTTGGCATCTATCTACTTCCGTTGCTTCAAGCTGTTCGTGGCCGGTTGATTCTGATATAAACTCAACAAAATATTAATTTTTATGGAGGACTCATTTGCATAGATGAATAAAAAAATAATCATTTTTTAAAAGCATGTTGCAAAATATATTTATTGACCACAACCCCCGTCTGCTACGAACAGGATGCGACACGGGTCATTTTTTAAGTAGAGTTTAACAAGTTTGAATTCAGAGTTTTCTTTCTCTTCGGCCGATTACCATAACAAGGTTAAAGAGTCCAGGCTGTCCTACTATTTATCTATAGCTGGAGGGAGAATTGTTAGATTCGTACCTTTCTCAAGGGTATTAGCACTATGAGGAATGTAAACAGCCTCGTCAAAGATCTGAACTTGAATAGCCGTATCCACTTACTACGACGATAACCATTGAACAACAAGCATCTCTGCTGCAAAATACACATCTATTGGTTGGTTGATTGGTTTATTGGTTTCCTTATATAAGATGACTCTTTCTTAAAAGAGTTACAACTGAAAAGAATATCATTAATGACGACGGACAGCTATGAGCTAATAAGCAGTAAGCAATGGCTTTGTTGGTTAGTTAACTGTTTTTGCCTAGTTTGTTAGTTAACCACTTTGTTTTGTGGGCTTGTTGATTAGTTGATTTGCTAGATAATTTTGTCTAGTTGTTTCTTTGGGTTTGGGTTTCTTTGTTTTTAATGGCATATCAACTCTTTGTATGTTATTTAATGCCAAAGCCATTCTTCTAGAAAAACAGTAGTGGTACTATTTAACCCATTGTTGAGAAGATAAGGGATTCATACCTTTCCCAAGGGTATTTGCCCGAAGGTGAACGTAATAGCGCGACTGGAGTACGAACTCGCGTACTACGATTCCGCAGTCCATCGCTTTAACCATTACACCACGAGGACACCCCAGTTGTTTTTTTGATTAGTTGAAAGATTTGTTGGCTGGGTTGATCGGTGGTTGTTCAGGTAGATGTTTGGTTGATTGATTTGTAGGTAAGTTGATTGGTTAGAGACATCGTTGTCTGACTGGGGGTTTGAATAATTGTGTAATTGGTTAGTTAATTGCTTGGTTGAATGAGAGATTGGCTAGTTGATTGGTTGATTTGCGTCTGTGCTTGGTCAGTTAGTAGAATGATATTTTAGCTAGATTGTTGAGAGATTGGCTGAATCTTTAGTTAGTTGACTGGTTAATTGATTGATTTGACGGTTGGACAGATGGTTGCTTTGTTGGTTATTTGGTTGGTGGATTGGCCTAACTATTAGTTGACTGATTGGTTGATTTGATGGTTGGTTAGTTGGTTGTTTGGTTGTATGGGTGGCTTAATCATTAGTCGCCTGGTTGATTGATTGATTTGATCGTTGGATAGATGATTGCTTTGCGGGTTGGTTGGCTTAATCTTTAATTGGTTGATTGATTGATTTGCTGGTTGGATACATGTTAGTCTTGTTGATTGGTTGCTTGCTTAGTTCGTTAATTGGCATAATCTTTAATTGATTAATTTATTGATTTACTGATTGGATAGATGATTGCCTTGTTGATTGATGTTTGGTTTATTGGTTGGTTTATTTGAATGTTGGATATATGATTGCTTTGTTGGTTGGTTGGTTGGTTAGTAGTTGGATTGGTGGATTGGCTTAATCTTTTGTTGGCTGATTGATTAATTGGTTCATTTGCTGGTTGGATAGATATTTGTCTTATTGTTTGTTTGTTTGGTTGGTTGGTTGATTGACTAAATCATTAGTTAGTTGATTAGTTACTTGGTTGATTTGCTGGTTGGATATGATGGTAGCTTTATTGATTTGTAGGCTTGTCGATTGGTTGATTGGCTGTATTTTTAATTGCTGATTGGTTGTTTGCTGTTTGGATAGATAATTGCCTTGTTGATTGGGTTATTATTTGGTTAGTTGATTGACTTAATCTTTAGCTGGTTTATTGACTTATTCGTTGATTGGTTGATTTGATGGTTGGATCGTTTTGTTGTTTGGTTGGTTGTTTGGTTGGTTGGTTTAATATTTAGTTGGTTGATTGATTGTTTTGATGCTTGGATAGATAATTGTTCTATTGGTTGGTTGTTTGGTTGATGGATTGGCTGAATCTTTAGTTAGCTAATCGGTTGATTGATTGCTTTGCTCGTTCGTTGTTTGGTTAGTGGATTGAATGAATCTTAAGTTAGCTGATAAGTTAATTGTTTGCTGGTTGGTAGAATCGTTAGTTGACAAGTTGGTGGTTGGATAGTTGGTTGATTGGCGGGCTAATTGGGTTCATTAATATTCGGTTGGATGGCTGAATAGCGTCAGCTTATTCATTAGCTAGCTGGCTGGCTAGCTGGTTTGGTGGTTGATACTTCTTTGATTGGCTGGCTGGTTGTTTGCTTGGTTGATTGCTTTATTGGTTGTTTGGTTGTTTTGTTGGTTGAGTTCTTGCTTGGATGGTTTGTTTGCTGCGTAGTGGGTTGATTGGTTTGCTGGTTTGTTCATTGTTTGGTTGCACGCATAATTCGTTAATTGGCAGATTAATTGAATCGTTAGTTGGATGGTTGAAAGTATGGTAGATGGTTGTTTGCGAATTTTTGTTGATTACTGTGATGGTTTACGGGAGAGTTTATTGATTGACTGAATGGTTTCTTGGTTAATTGTCCGGATAGTTTTTTTTGTTGAATATTTGGTTGTTTAATTGCTTGGTTGAATGGTTGAATGATTTCTCGTTTGTATAGTTGTTTGGATGATATATTGATTAATTGGTTGATTAAAGTTTATATTTTGGGTGAGGCTTCAAGGAACTAACAACTTAGCATTAGCCATTTACTGAGCTTGGTATAGTTTGGCACAAGATAAGAAGAATAGAGCACTCAATCGAACTCACAGTCAATTAACTAGCTTAACTTGTTAACAATTTAACTATACAAGTTGCCTGTTTAGTTAATTAATCGTGGCTGACTATTTCAGTGTTGAACGTCAGTTCAGTTCGTTTTTTATACCTTGTTTGAGTTTGATGAAAGACTTTGTTGGGTCTGGTACAAAAAAATGTTAGGGGGCAATGAATAATTCTATCTTAGAGAGTGGGTGTGTCCGATGGGCGCTTCATGGAGTGTTACATGACTTAAGCCCATGCTCAGTTTCTTTTGCCTCTGCTCTTTGAATAGTAGAGACGTTGTCTCCTGTTGTTCTCATGGCACAATAAAGGTATATTTTTCTATCCCTCATCATCAAGTGAGCCTTTTTTTATTTCTGTACACCTCTTACATAATGCTTGCTCATAGAACAATAAGTGCCTACTTCTTGCAGTTGGATTACGTTTGTGCATTCTTTTCAATACTACTAGAAAATATATTAATGTATATATTAAATGTTTCTGCACGTGGAGAAAAGATTATCTCGCTTTTTTTTCCATTTATTCAGAGTTAGTATATCACGGATATACTAATGCAAATATTGGTGGTTAGTGAATGGGGACTCGACTAAATATCTTCTCTACCTCGTAGTAAATTTTTACGGATTTTGGATATGAAGCATGCCTCGTTTTTATGGCCAGGCATACATGTTCAGAATATGAAGCAAGGTGAAAAAATATAGGGGCTGATAATTTAGTACTTGGAATGTGAAACTGCTAAGAGCATAGATATCCGATTATTTAGAAATTGAAGTCTTATATGTTACTAAATTAAAAAAAAAGGTCGAAGAAAATTATGATATATATGTAAGAATAATATGAAAAAGTTGTAAAAAGTAATACTCGTAAAAATAATAATATTGATTAAGAAAATAATAGTAAAAACTCTGGATTCCAAATAATATAAGTATAGCGTGAAAAATCTAATCTGTGCCTTTGCTTAAGAAACATACCAAGAGTTCTTTTCAAACGAATTTGCTTCAGACTGTTGTTGTGTGAAGAGGAAGATAATGACAAACTGTTGCAATTTGTTTGTGAAATGTTTTCTGAAGGAGAATGTTTTTTCCTCTTAAGGAAATCGGATATCTGCGTTTTTCCCTTACCAAGCATGAATATTAGTGAGGTCTTTAAAGAAGAGAAAGATTCTATCAAAAGTTTCTCAAAAATGATCCCCGCCCACTTATGAATATATATATATTTCTTCTAAACTCACTGACAACTCCAAGACCTTTCTAACTCGTTAGCACCACAACAGACAAACGTCTCAGATTCACGTTGGTAACGTCTCCATTTTATTGTTACTTTAACCTTAAGCTTGAAGATAACCTTTGGTGTATGCGTGCATGTATGTGTGCCTGTGTGTGCGTTGGTTCCCCGAAAAGACAAAGGAGAGCCGAATATAAAGAATGAGGTAAGAAATATGATGAAGTGAAGAGGGGGGATTAAATTGAAACTGAAACATACGAGGATCCGTTTGGAGATGAGGACGAAAAAGAAAAAGTAGGAAGTAGAGACGTGTATTTAAGGGGTAAGGAGAACTGGATAAAATGGAAAAACAGTGAAAGAAAAAATTAGGAAATTTGGGAAGCAAAAAGGTTACGAAAAAAATTGTGCGTGCGTGTATGTGTGTGTGTGTGTGTGTGTGTGTGTGTGTGTGTGTGTGTGAGAGAGAGAGAGAGAGAGAGAGAGAGATGTGGTGGAAGACATAAAAAGAAGCTCAGGGGTCCACTCCATATGTTTAAGACGAGCTAAATAATTTCTCCTCCCAGATTTTTTAAGCTAAAATATCCTCTTTGATTAGTTCGATTTGAAGTCATAGCTTCGACAAGTTCTTTATTAGATCTGTTCATTTAATTGCCAAATGAAAATAACCAGATTAATTATACTTTTCAGTGATTAATAAATGTCATTCATCGAATTTAGCTTAGTTTGACACAAGGCTAAGAAATATACGGCACACAATGAGAATCAAATTCACTTTCAATGCTCCTCTAGCCGTAGCTTACTCAGTATTTCACTATGCAAATTGCCCTTAATGAATAAAGTAAGCATCATTTAGATGTAACTCAAAGATAAAAGTGTTAAAAATATCTCTCTTGTTAGTACGTGTTAGAACTACTGATAATAGAAATTGTTGGGTCAGAGTTATCTGTCCCGAATCCCACATTGAGTTAGGGTCAGGTTAACTGCCCCTTGTATTTGTTTACTCTCGATAAATAAAAAGAACACCATACGTGTTTTAAAAAGTCGTCCTCATGTTTTTGCCTTGTTGACTGAGTTAAAGTGTCCTGCCTGGAATTTAAGTAGGTGAATACCTGCACTTAAAAAGGTATGTCTTATTCTTATGTGGAATTAGGTTTGTAAATTCTCAACAGCAAGAATGTATTCACTTAACTCCTTTTCCATTGGCAGGATGCAACACAAGGTCAGTCTTTTGGCAGAGTATAACTGATTTTAATTCTGAGTTTTCCTTCTTCACCAGTGGCCGTACCAAAACTGAAGAAATCAGTCTGCCCAACTATTTATCTACTGCTGTGGAGGACATGATGGAAACAGCGTCGTCCAGAATTTGAACTCGGTTCAGTGGGTCTCTTTCATTAGACGATAACCGTCTCGCCACGCGCTTCCAAGGCTACAAGGATGAAGGATCTTGCGAGGACCAAACTTACTACTCGGTTGTAATTGATCCAGCGACACTAGCTCATCAACCATTACATCGAGTAGAGATGCCCTTTTAGAACGAAGCATAGGATAAATTTGACAACAGGGCAAGGTATATAGAGCACTCTTTGAGGACTCTGATTCAATTATAATCTGGAAACCTATCTCGTTAACCATTTAACTAGGCAAAGCATTTCCAACTATTAAATAGCGGGGCCGATTTTGATATTCTGAAGATACGTGAGTTGATCATGAAAACTGTTTTTCACTGGATATTTCATAGCGTCGTGTCCGTGTTCATTTAGACGAATGACGAAGGCATGGACAGCTATCGATTGGCTCTCGATCATATGGAAGTCGGACCTAACCGATAAAATGAAACGCAGTTTCTTCCAGGCAGCGGTTGTGTCGATACTGCTATATGGATGCACCACATGGACGCTAACTAAGCGGCTGGAGAGGAAACTAGACGGAAATTACACAAGAATGTTGAGAACAGTATTGAACAAGTCCTGGCGACAACACCCCACGAGACACCAACTATACGGACACTTGCCCCCCATCACGAAAACTATACAAGTTAGACGAACCAGACACGCGAGACACTACTGGAGAAGCAAGGACGAGCTCATAAGCGATGTACTCCTGTGGACCCCCACATATGGATGTGCAAAAGCAGGACGACCAGTACGAACTTACATACAGCAACTATGTGAGGACACAGGATGTAACCCTGAAGACCTGCCGGAGGCGATGAATGATAGGGAGAAGTGGCGAGAGAGGGTCAGGGATATCCGTGCTGACGGCGCGACATAATGATGATGATGATATCACAGGATGCTGAAAAGTTCTCGGTTCGACCATGAAAGGAATGATCTTTTTTATTTGAATTTTTCTGGAAGTTTTTAGACGTGTTAAAGATGCTATATACGATAATGAATTAAGGACCACAATGAAGGAATGATTAGACCATAACACACTCTTTATAAAAATATATCTCTCTTTTTATTTCTCTCGTAAGGTTCGAAACTCTGTAAGTATGAGGGAGATAGGGAGACGGAAGACACGGACACAGACTGGTTGAGGACTCGGAGGACTACAATATTTACTTTTTCCGAAGCTATGTTATGATTCCATATTCAGGGCCTTATGTCTTTGCTTCCTTGACGAAAGGTTCTCAACCAGGGTTCGCTGTGGGCCACTGCTTTCCCCTCCTCCACCATAGGTGATTGCGAGTCTGCGAGAGAGACTGTTCTGAAATGGGTACCCGTGTATATGTAACTTCATAACGTCCACGTATTCTTCCGGTTCTTAACCCACGTGATCTGCTTATACCCCTGTATTGCTTGTTTTCCGGTAATCAATTTTTTTTACACAGGTGCACCCGGTGTAGAGAAATCCCTGATTGACTGCTCAATCAAAGGTCAATATACGACAAAGAAACTTGATTAACAATGTTCGAAATATGTTGAAATATCGGATGAGTATATAGAATACAGTGTTGGTTTAATGGCTCTAGGACAGGGCTTCTCAAACATTTTATTTGATGCACCTCCGAGGGAGAGAGACCTCTCGGCGTGGTAACTATGTGTTGGACTCCAGTCATGCTATTACGTTCACTTTTGGATTAATATCCTTGGGAAAGATATAAACTCATTCATCTCCAAGCTATGTGTTAAATATTATTACTGTTCTACAAGGATAGCTTTGGTATTAGATAAACCACGAAGGTTGACAGGCCATTAAGCAAAGAAATCGATAAATACCTCGTAACTAAATCTAATTTCCATTCATTCCAAAATGAATTAATTGATTATTGCCGATATTCTTTTAGTCTCACTGGATGCCATTGTCGGGGTCAAAAAAATAAAAATATAAATAAAATAAAATAAATCCAAAAGTGTAGCAGTTCCCAGAAACCTCTGACAGGAAACGAAATCTGCGCATGCCTGAAAAACAGACTAACTGGCACAAAAAAAGAAACTCTTGGTCATTTAGCAGTGACAACTTAGATAGGAAAGACCGCCGTCTCTCCTGCTGCTGATTGGGAAAAACCACGTGTCCGCTTAACGGCACGCTGTCCCAATCTCCCACCAGTGGACCTTCAAACTGACTTCAGCCTCTACCATAGCACTGAACAGACCTTCTTTCTCACGGCCGCTAGCAGCGAACACATGCGCTGATTAGGTTTTGTAGCCTGATACCTTACCATGTCAGCTGCTAGCGAGCTGACACCACCGAAACAAACATCTTAAAAACACCCACTGGACACAACCATAGGCGTTGGGCATATCAACCACTAAAAATGGCTTGTACATTTCAACGCCTTGTTTGGGAAACATGACTGTTCTCTAATGGTTCGGAAGACATTTCCTCACTACAGAATAGCCATATGAAACCCATCTCCTATTTTCGTCTCTTTTTTTACTTCTTTCAGTAATTCTTTTGCAGTCTCCAACAGACACTGAAGAGTTAAATGGGGAAAAGAAGACTGAAAACAATAGAGTCAGATATCTAAACCCAAATACCTGCAACCTACGAAACCAAGTCAAATAACCCAACCAAATCTTCTAGTCCTCCATACCATGATGAGGGGGGTGAATTTTTAAAATGTTTACTGTTTAAAGATCTGAATTTTTACAAAAAGCAGAAAAGTTATAAACAGAACATTGAATCATATAATAACACTTAAATCAGCAAATGCCTAGAAATACTTAAATTGACTTAAAAAGTGAAGATCCGAATCTCTGCTGTCAGAGAAGGATATTCCGTTACAATAATTTAATTTGAATTTTATTCATTGAAAATCTTTTATCATAAAAATTAAAATGTCTGGCATTGTATTTTAATTTTTACTTTTTCATTATTTTTCTTTCTTTTTAAAATCCATATTTGTTATTCCGGGTATGAAATAACATTCTTTTTACTAAAAACATCTCATAACCTCTTATGAAAAGGGATATTTTAGAATTCAGTATTTTTTATAAAATAATACGTTTAAAATATAATTCTTTACAAATATTTTCTTTCGTAAAAATATGATAATATAGCGATATCGAAAATATCCGGATCTTTTCGGACAGAGTCAGATTGTTCGTTCATTTAAATGATCTGTATGTTTTGAACAGGTCGTATGTAATCGACACTCGTAATAAGTCATTCTGCGAAGTGTACACTATCTGGTAACTAGTCTACACGACCAAGCGATTTTTGTTCTTCTGATATAAAGAGATTTATAAATGCAAGTCAATAAAATCACTCACTGGTAAAAATATACTGACTCTATTTCCTGCAGAGGAGTAAGACCCCCCACCCCAAAAGGGGTGTCCTGGGTACGGCACTAAACTGCATATGATAGTGAAACTCCAGTACGGGACATCTGGTAAATTAATAGTACACCTTCATTGCCATTACTCTCGGGTCCACTCGATCCCGGAATGGTACTATTTACCAACCCCTCCGCTCGGGCAGGATATGACACAAGGTCAATTTTTAAGCGGAGTTTAACAGGTTTTGAATTCAGAGTTTTCCTTCTCCTAGACTAGTTGCCTCACCAAGGCTGAAGAACCTAGTCCGTCCTACTATTTACCCATAGTTGGAGGGAGAATAAGGGGGTTCATACCTTTCCCAAGGGTATTTGCCCGAAAGTGAACGTAATAGCGCGACTGGAGTACGAACTCGCGTACTACGATTCCGCAGTTCATCGCTTTAACCATTACACCACGAGGACACCCCCAATCCCGGAATGGTAGTACCTGAAAGCTATCCCATCTATGAGTCAAATAGATCTGTTTAAAACTACTTCTATTCAATTGGACTGTGTAAAAAAAACTTCTAAGAAACAACAAAAAATGCAAATATGAATGTACAATGAATGCGATTCCTTAACCTCACTGAATAAAATTACACTAGATTGGTTTCCATACCGTTAAAATCAATCAATTATAAAGTAAGACTGTTAAATTCTGCTGGTATATTCTTTTTTCTTTTGTTTTATGTTCAGTGTATTTTTAAAGGTTTGAAAATTATTTGTCTTCGATAGGAATACTTGATACGATATAACTGTGTGTAAATTATTTGTATTAAGAATAGTTACTTGAAGCTATAATTCTTTCCTTCCATTTTTCTATCAATCTCGATCACAATAGTTACTTAAAACTATAATTGTGTATAAAATAATTGCGTTATATATGGATATTTGAAAGCATAGAACCGTGAGCAAATTATTTGTATTAGATAGGAATATTTAATATAATATAAATTTGTGCCGAAAACACTTATAAAACAATTACATAAAAAATGTAAATATAAATGTACTATGTATGCGATTCCCTCACTTCTAGACATAAAATAACCCAAGACGGATTGAAATGCCGTTAAAATCAATCAATTAACAATTAGATTTTATTGACAATTTCTATGAAACGAACTTTATCCTTCTGAATTAACATTTTGCGTATGGTGCATAAAACTTGTACCTTTTCTCATTCACAAAGTTATTTCAGCCTAAAAAACGTTTCAATTGATTCACATTAATTTCTTTTATGAAAAGAAATCTAAACTGTAAAAAATATTTGCTCACTAAAAAATTGGGTGAACGCCTTCGATTGACAGAAAATAAAAATACCATTCCAAATATTTGAATATTTCTTCATTGATGTCTTCTAGCATCGATAACATTTGATGATTTGTTTGTTTTAAGGTATTCTTTGAAAGTATCACTCCTTTTTACTTGTGATGTGGCACCGTTCGTAAGAAGAGATGAAAAGTTCATTTTTGCATGCAGAGCAAAAGAATCGTATTTTTGAAGTAGTTGACCCTTGGAAGGATATTTAGTCACGACCCCATTAACCAAGGTCCTGCATTAGCATAAGTATATCCAATTATACACCAACACTGAATAAACGGAAAGAAAGACAAGCTTATTTACTCATATAGTAAGTAAAGTTGGTGACCTTAGTCGAGGGTGACCAGAATGCTCCTTTTTCGATAGCTACTACACCGAGGTGTGGGGGAGGGTGCCACTCTTTTCCCTGGATTGCTCCACTTTATCCTTGATACGTACCTTATATTGTTGAGTGTTAAGCAAGGAGGTATCAAGTACCATTCTAAAAATCTTTGGTATGACGCGACCTGGGATTGAACCCAGGTCTCTCAGACCATTGGCGAACATTCTACCCACTAGGCCAATGAGCCGAGGAACGTTTATATATACATGATATACGTACAAGGAGTATCAACAAGAATATATAAATGTGTCTGGACAGATGAAATATGCACATATCGTTATATGAACAACCAGTAGATGAAAAAGTTACGCGAACGCTAAAAGTCTTGTTTGAGTTATTTGGCTATTCATTGTCACGTGAACTTACATTTCAATGTCGTAGCGAACGATAACGTCATTCGCTGAGTAGTGACACCAATTCTGTTCAATGAATAGAGATAAAAAGGTACGTCTTAAGAGTTCAAAGAACAGATACATGAAGAAGACCATTTGAATAACAGAATAAAAGAGATCGATATAAGCAATGGGATTGTTCCATGTTCAATGGACTCGCCTACCAAACTCAAGGGAGACAATTATTTATTCTTTCCTTACAATATTTTACAGCAATAAAATTTTACAAGGTGGATATTTAAGCTGAAGGAGAGATATAAGTAAAGTAAAGTTTGGCAACCTTAGTCGTGGGTGACTCGAAGGCTCCCTTTCAATAGCTACTACACCGGGGATTGCTCCACTATACCCTTGATCCTTACCTTATAGTGCTGTGTGCTAAGCAAGGAGGCATCAAGTACCATTTTTTTTTAGTTTTTAGCAAGACTCGACCTGGGATTGAACCCCGGCCACACGGACCATTGGCGAACATACAACTTATAAGGCCAATATATATATATATCCTGGCCATTGGCCTAATAAGTATATATATATATATATATATATATACTTATTAGGCCAATGGCCAGGATATATATATATATATACGCATACATATGAGGGACCTCCTCATATATATATATATATATATATATATATATATAAGGAGGTCCCTATCGTAGTAAATGGACATAGCAACTCGTGTTCAAATCCTGGAGAAGACCGATTGCATTTCACATTGTTGGATTCATATCATTCCCTAGAGTATTTAGCGCTATTATCCATCCACCTATGGGTAGACTTGGCTCTTTAATCTTTATATGGCAACCAATTTTGGAAGAAGGCAAACTCTGAATTCAAACATGTTAAATTCTGCCTAAAAAATGACCTTGCGTCATATCCTTATGAATTAATTTCTCACTGGTTATCTGATGTTTCTTCCTGGATCCTTCATGCTAAGCTTTGTTAATAAAGAGGGCATTTTGCGTAGTGAAATGTTTATCGAGTTGGTAAGAGGAACTATTGTTAGTGAGTTCAATTCTTACTGCACACTTCTGGAATATAGTCGAAAAAATGGAATCGGCGAACCAAGTTCAAATCCTAGAAGCAGCTGTTTGTTGGTTGGTTGTTTGGATTTTATGGCATATAAACCTTTGTAGGTTATTTAACGCCAAATCTATTTTTATACAAATAGTTAGTCTTATATAAAACAATTCAGTTTAGTATGAGTACACATTTTAATTGTCAAAAACGTTTCTATTTCAAGCTATTCAGTTTAGTCAAACAGTTCTAATTAAATCAATTCAATTTAGCATAAGTACGCAGTTTAGTTCTATGTAATCTATAGATAGGACCCTATCAGGTGCTACCACTCCAGGTCAGAGTGGACCTGGGAGCGATGGCAATGAAGGGGTACTCCGCATTATCCAAAGCTCCAGCACTATTGAAACTTCACAATCAGATTGTTTAGTGTCATATCCAGGACACTCGTTGGGGTGTCTTACCCATCTGCAGAGGTTCGATCGAGGTATTCTGCAGCCCGTGACGACTGAGCAATACACAGAGTTAAATGTAAAAAGAGTTTTATTTCAGATAATTCAGTTTAGCATAAGTACGATATTTAGATGTGAAAACAATTCTATTTCGAGCAATTCAGTTTAGCATAAGTATGCAGTTTAAATGTCGAAACAGTTCTATTTTTAACAATTCAGTTAAGCATAAATATGCAGTTTAAATGCAAAAACCGTAATTGACAATTAAACTGTGTACTCATACTAAACTGAATTGTTTTAACTAGAACTGACTATTTGTATAGAAATGGATTTGGCGTTAAAAAACCTACAAAGGTTGATATGCCATAAAATCCAAGCATGAATTGAAATACAAATATTTACTTGCCCAGTTGGCTAGGACTGTAGAATAAACCGACTGCAAAGTGGTAAGACCCTACCAACGAGTTTCCTGAATATGACACTAAAAAATATGATGTTTAGGTTCCAGTAATACTGAAGCTTTAGGAATTGCTGAGTACCTCTTCATTGCCATCGCTCCAAAGTCCACTGTGGCCTGGATTGGTAGCACCTGATAGGGTTCTATGTATGGGTCAAATAGAACTAAACCGTGGTTTTGCTGGACAAGCAACTGTTTGTATTTCACTTCATGCTTATACTCTTCTGAAAGTAATGGATCCAAATATTCTATATTCAGCTATGGGTCAATTGTATAGCAAATTAGGTTCTTTAGCCTTGGTAAGGTAACCAGTCTAGAAGAAGCAAAACGGAATTTCACCCATCTTTACTCCACATAAAATTGACCATGTGCAATATCTTGCTCTTGGCGGAGGAGCTGGGTAAATATATTTTCTGGTTTTGTGATAAATTAAGCTAAGCTTAGTAAATGAGAACTATATATATATATATATATATATATATATATATATATATATATATATATATATATATATATAAATGGTTTCAATCAGAGTCATGATAATCTTTCGATAGCTGTATTTTTATCTCATCAATAGATGCCAACCTTGTAGGCAGTAGTTTCCTGACTAAACCATTTGATCCTGGCTGTTGACCTGTGGGGTTCTTTCATCCAGCATCAGGTGAAGCGAGCCGTTGACCCGACGTTAAGTTCATCTGTCTTTCTCCACATCAACTATGCTGCTTCCTATGGCTTCTATAGTTTAACCTGTGGATTGAAAAAAAGATTCCTTCTTTATATTCGTTAAGTTTTAACTTAGTTAAAGTCCATTTTTCCTCTCCTCTAATTCCATAGTTAACCTTATGAGTTTCGTTTTCTTACAAAAGGAGTTCCTTAGCTTTATTCGAAAGTAGGTCACGTGACTTCAAAGAAGATTCGAAATGTCTAGTATATTTCCTGTATTATAAAATAACACACTTGTAATTTTTTTTACTAAACAACTCATCCTAAATTCGCAGTACGGTTAAAATTAAAATATCATATCAATAATAATAATAATAATAATAACTACAACAGCAATTATTGATAATTTCTTAAATATACAAAAAAAAAAAACATGCGGTTACTCACAAAAGTTTTAATAATACTGGATCAGAGTTTAGATACCATTTTGGATATCAGATTGATTTCACTCACGCACAGATGCTGACAAAGCTAGACGGGAACCGTACAAGAATGCTCCGTGCTATATTGACCAAATATTGGAAGCAGATCCCATAAAACAGCAGCTGTACGGCCACCAACCTCCTATCTCTAAAACTATCCTGATAAGACAAACAAGGCATGTGGGTCACTGCTGGAGATGCAAGAACGAACTCATTAGCGACGTTCTCTAATGGACTCCTTTACACGGATGTGCCAGTGTTGGTCGATCAACAAGAACTTGCCTACTGCAGCTCTGTACGAACACAGGATGTAGTTTACAAGGCCTGCCGGAAGCGATGGATGATAGGGATGAATAGCGAGAGAGAGAGTAGGGGAAATCCGTGTTAACTGCGCGATTTGATGATGATGATGATGATATGTATATATAGAGCATTACCTTAAAAGCACTACATTTAAAATACTTTAAAACTATAACCAAACTTCTTATCGAATCAAATGTTAAAAAAGGTTCGATTTTCATGAGCACGAACATAAATCCTAATGTTCTCGAGATGAAATGTAAACAATCTTGAAATAAACACTCCCTGGTGATAGCCTCAGGGACTAATAAAATCTATTTACCAACATTAATGTGTTGATCATTACGTTAAAATACACACGCACGCAGATAACACGCACCTATATATGCATAAACGCTTATGTACACTCATGTGCACAAGTGCACATGTACACATCCATACACACACACACACACACACACACGCACGCGCACGTATACACACGCGTATTCACGAATGCTCATTACTTCATACGCCTGCACATATAAGCATGCACACATATGCATACACGCAAGCACACGCACACATACACTCATACACATGCATACGCATACATACACATACTAATTTACACACACGTTCACATACGCGTACATACATACACACACATACAAGAATACACACATGTACACATACACGCACATGCATACTTACGCATATTCACGAACGCACATTACTTCATACCCCTGCACATATACGCACGCATATGCACATACGCAAGCACACACACACACACATACTCATACACATGCATACGCATACATACACATACTAATTTATACAGACGTACCCATACGCGTACGTACATACACACACATACAAGAATACACACATGTACACACACACGCACAACATACACATGGATGAATACACACGCATACAGAAACATATACATCTATGAATGAGATGAAACGCTTGATTGAGAGAAGAATAACAAAGCAATAGAATTTATTTACCAACTTTTATGAGTCATTCTTTTTGTTAACATACACACACACACACATACACGTATATATGTATGTACGTAAGCGTGTACATGTTTGTGTATACATATATTGGGAGGAAGCTGTATATATTGGTACGTCTGTATTTTAGCGACAACGGCAAATATCTTTGCTGTGAATGATGTAAATGTGGTTGTCCAATAGGAGCTATTCGTTTCCCTAGAAATGTAACCCTTCTCTGCAAACAAGATTTCTGCAGATCCCATTTCCGACATTTCTCGGTGACAAAATAAAAAAAAAAACAAAAACAAAAAAAAAACGAGAAAATCAAATAAATAAATAAATAGATAAATAAATAAATAAAAATTAAAAAATTGACAACATCTTTTATCCTTCTTAGACTTTTTTTGTCTTTTTCTGTTTCTTACCGTTTCAGTATTTTTCATTTTCTCACACATACATACGCGTGTGCACATACATAAACACATACGGACAAATTGCAAACTTAATACACACACATACACAGAGAGAGAGAGAGAGAGAGAGAGAGAGAGAGGTGCAGTCATGCACTTACATATGCAAATGATTTTACTTTGAACTGGAATCAGTTGAAAGTCGCTGTTCCCACCACATGCCAACTGTAATTAGTCTATTTGCTTTTTGTCAAATTCTCATAACTACTCCTCTTGCTCTTACTGTTACTACTACTACCTTTATTTTTAATAATAATAATAATAATAATTATAATAATAATTAACACATGTATAAAATGGCTTTACATTTACCCATATATATATATATATATATATATATATATATATATATATATATATATATATATATGTCATGCGGGTGGTCTCACAACAGAGTAGTAAAAAATTCTGTTGTTAAGGTAACACGAGGCATTACACGAGTAAACAGAAAAAAGAAAGAATAAAAAAAGCATTGGATGAAAGAAACAAAAAAAAAAAGAAAGAGAGAAAACTTCAAAAGAAAGAAAGAAAGGAATGAATGAATGAATGAATGAATAAAAAAAGAAAGTTGAGAAGAATAAGTTGTAAAGAAAGATAAATTGGAAAAAGCAACAAAGAACAGGAAGTGACGTAGAGAAGAGAGGAGTCTCTGTAGCGTAATAGCTACATCCTCGAAGTGAATGAGTTCGAACTCCAGTCGTGCTATTACGTTCACTTTTGGACTAATGCCATAGGGAAAGCTATTGAACTCTCTAATCCCCCACCAGCTATAGGTTAAATAGTATCATTGCTGTTCTTCTACAAGGATGGCTTTGACATTACATAACCCACGAAGAAACCAAATCAAACTTAGAGAGAAGACTGAAATATAGAAATTTATTGTGAGAGAAGAAAAAAGAACAAAGAAAGTGAAAAGCATGTGTGAAACATTAAGTGTCGATGGATATCTAAATAATTCCACAATTTATGATTATTATAATTAAACGAGTCGGTGTCGACGATGTTAGTGGTCTTTAGTATGGGCGGTAACACGCACTAGTAGGTGTTTTAAGCTTTTAAGTGAATTATGCCAAGAATTGTTATGAACGTAAATCATTCTTTGAGAATGAGAAAAATCAGATTCTTTGAGACATTGAGACATTAAAACCAAATAGATCAGTGGACTTATCAAAACACACACACACACACACACATATATATATATATATATATATATATATATATATATATATATATATATATATAAAGTAAAAAACTTTTTAAAAAGATGAAGTCTAGAAAAGACCATATTTATGCATCAACATGCCTCTCCAGGGTGTGACACTAGGTCAGTTCTTTAGCGGAGTTCTTTTGGTTTGATTTCAGAGTTTTCCTTCTCCTTGACTGATTGCCTAACTAAAGCTAAAGAACGCATTTTGCCCTACTATTTACCCATAACTGAGGGAGAATAGGTGGATTCATGTCTTTCTCAAGGGCATTTGTGTGGAACCCTAATAACCTTGTCTAGGATTTGAACTCGTGTCACCGATTCCATTTCACAATGACGATAACCGTTACGCTAAGTACTCACTATGAGATGTAACCATTTACAAAGCTTAGCTTAGTTTAGCACAAGATAAAAATATTGACACATAATGAAGAGTCCCCGTGGTGTAATGGCTAACGTGCTGGACTGCGGCCTCGGAACTCCGGTCGCGCTGTTACGTTCACTTTCGGAATTATACCTTTGGAAAAGGTTTTAACCTTCGTATCCCCTCCAGCTACTGGTTAAACAAGGATGGCTTTAACATTAGATAACCCACGAAGGTTGATATACCATTAAACAAGGAAAAAAGCAGTTGTAGATCATAAAGTGAAACGGAAAGAGAGTGAGAAAATAGATAAATACCAAAACTACCAGACAGCAGGAAAACTTTTGGTACGTACTAAGTAACGAGCGTTCCAACAGTTTTCAGAGTATTAGGAGCGCAAAATGACAGGAAGATGCTATTTACCAACCCCTCCGCTCGGGCAGGATATGACACAAGGTCAATTTTTAAGCGGAGTTTAACAGGTTTGAATTCAGAGTTTTCCTTCTCCTAGACTAGTTGCCTAACCAAGGCTGAAGAACCTAGTCTGTCCTACTATTTATCCATAGCTGGAGGGAGAATAATTGGATTCATACCTTTCCCAAGGGTATTAGTGCTATGTGAAATGCAATCAGTTTCGTCCAGGATTTGAACTCGTGTCGCCGTGTTCATTTCCTACGGCGATAACGACTACACCACGGGCAAAATGACAGGAAGATATAGATCTGAGATGTTCGCTGTTGCGCTATTTAGAACAGCAAGAATGGTGAAGAAGATAATGAAGATTTGAGTATATTTTCTATCAGCCGATTTCATGCAAACAGAAATTTCTGTCGTGAAACTCCCCAGAATGCACTGACCGTATCTCCTGGAAGGATAAGAACCCCACCACCCCAAAAAAGTGTGTCCTGGATATGACACAAAACTTTATTCGGTGGTGGTGCTCAGGGGTGTGTAGAGTCAACCCTTCATTGCCATTACTCCCAGATCCGATTCGACCTAGAGTGTTTGTACCTTTGACTTAAATAGATTTGCTTGAAAATTACTCGTGTTTGGAATACTTGATAGCATATAACTGTAAATTATTTGTATTAAGAATAGTTGCTTGAAGCTAGAATTGTTTACAAAAGATTTTTTTGTTATAGAAACTTGAAAGCATATAAATGTGCGCAAACAAATGATTATCATTAGATAGAAGTGGTTACTTGAAACCATATAATTCTGTATGAATTATTTGTATTAGATAGGAATACTTGAAATCATACAACTTTGTACAATTTATTTGATACATACAACTTTGAACAATACTTGATACATACAACTGTGTGCAATAAACTCTTTAGAAACATCTACACTAAAAAAGTAAATGGAGGTGCCCGTGGTGTAATGGTTACCATCGTAGGAAATGGACACGGCGAGACGTGTTCAAACCCTGAACGAAGCTAATAGCATTCCACATAGGCCTGCTACCTACCCTTGGGTAAGGTATGAATCCAATTATTCTCCCTTCAGCTATGGGTAAATTGTAGGGTAGACTGGGTTCTTTAGCCTGAGTTAGGCAAACAGTCTAAGAGAAGGAAAACTCTTAATTTAAATCGGTTCAACTCTGCTTAAAAAATTAACCTTGGGTCACATCCTGCCCGCGCTGAGAGGTTGGTAAATACAAGCACAAAAATGCAAGTATAAATTTACAATGGACGTGCTTCCCAAACTCAAGATATAATATAGCTCTTGACGGATGTACATGCCGTTGAAATAAATCATTTGATTAATCTGTTAGGAAATAAGTGACAAATAACATCATTCTCGCTATTTTATATATAAAGGAACAGAATTTGTCTCACTGTTAACAGGAGGAATGGAATAAGCCAAGTTGAAATTCCGGATGAAGTACTTTGTGTTTATCTTGCAATAAAAGCACAAATTCCCTCCTCCCCAAAAGTCTGCTTTGTGATTTACTCGAAGAGGAGTTCACCCCACGTATACGAATTCTTCCTTATTTACCATAGGAGATATATGTTAAGAGAGAGTGATAACTAAAATTATTTCACAGTGGGAATTCAGAGGGGTGAAGAGCAAATTTGTATATGATCATCAGGGAAGTACAGATCAGGGAAGAATAATAATCTATGCTGTCAAATTTGATTAAGTGTGAGTATGTAGCTTCTGGGGTCGCTCTCTGGTAGTACGACGCGAGCAGCTTATGTGTCCCGGGTCAAAATTATAAAAAGAAAACTTGTATGATACTTATCATCCTATTTACCACCCCCTCCGCTCTGGCAGGATATGACACAAGGTCAGTTTTTAAGCGGATTTTAACAGGTTTGAATTCAGAGTTTTCCTTCTCCTAGACTAGTTGCCTCACCAAGACTGAAGAAACCAGTCTGTCCTACTATTTACCCATAGCTGGAGGGAGAATAATTGGATTCATACCTTTCCCAAGGGTATTAGTGCTACGTGAAATGCAATCAGTCTCGTCCAGGATTTGAACTCGTGTCGCCGTGTCCATTTCCTACGACGATAACCATTGCACCACAGGCACCTCCATGTATGATGCTTGTAATGATATAAAGTCCTTTCTTACGACTTCTGAAGATTGGAAGCACTACTGCAGCGTCATTATCAGTAGATGGATTAGCTTCATACAAGATTTAAGTAAAGAGTTACAGCTACGATAATCTCTCAAATAAGAAAATTGAAGCTGATCTATCTACTGATGATGACGCTGCAGTAGTGCTTCTAATCAAGGTCTGTATCCTTCCACCAAACAGTTCAAAGTTATGAGGAGTTAGTGACTTATATAAGGGAATAATTTGAAGGTACTATTTACCAACCCCTCCGCTCGGGCAGGATATGACACAAGGTCAATTTTTTAAGCGGAGTTTAACAGGTTTGAATTCAGAGTTTTCCTTCTCCTAGACTAGTTGCCTCACCAAGGCTGAAGAACCTAGTCCGTCCTACTATTTACCCATAGCTGGAGGGAGAATAAGGGGGTTCATACCTTTCCCAAGGGTATTTGCCCGAAAGTGAACGTAATAGCGCGACTGGAGTACGAACTCGCGTACTACGATTCCGCAGTGCATCGCTTTAACCATTACACCACGAGGACACCCCAAATAATTTGAAGGTAGGTAGTAGAAGGTACCCAAGTGTTTTGGGTGAGCATTCACGCAAAAAGTTTGAACACTCTGAGTGAAAGGACGGAGATCAAGAAAAATTCTAATCACTTATTTTGGTTTGGTTTGGTTTGGTTTCTTCGTTTGATGGTATATCAATCTTTGTGGTATAGTTAATGCCAAAGCCATTCTTGTTTGGTTTGGTTTGGTTTCTTGGGTTTTATGGCATATCAACCTTTGTAGGTTATTTAAAGCCAAATCCATTTTTATGTAAATAATCTGTTCTATTGAAAACAGTTCAGTTTAGAATAAGTACAGTTTAATTGTCAAAAACATTTCCATTTCAAACTATTCAAGCAGTTATATGTAACAATTCAGTTAAGTGTAAATACAGTTTTAATGTCGAAAAACAGTTCTATTTCAAATAATTCAGTTAAGCATAAGCACCCAGTTTAAATGTAAGTACGGTTTAATTGTCAAAAACATTTCTATTTCAAGCAATTCAGTTTACTCAAACAATTCAGTTTAGCATAAGTATGCTGTTGGTTCTATTTAACCCATAGATAGGGCCCTATCAGATGCTATCACGCCGGGCCTGAGTGGACCTGGGAACGATGGCAATGAAGGGGTACTCCGCATTCCCCAAAGCTCCAGCACTGCTGGAACCTCACCATCAGATTGTTTAGTGTCATATTTAGGACACTCGTTAGGTGGGGTCTTACTCCTCTGCAGAGGTGCAGTCAGTGTATTCTACAGCCCCATTCTTGTAGAAGGATAGTAGTGGTACTATTGGGATAAGTGGGTCCTTACCTTTCCCAATGATATTAGTCCGAAAGTGAACGATTAGAGTTCGAACTCGCTCAACAAACGATCTCGCAGTCCCGTCCGTTAGCCTCTACGTCATGGGGACGCCACCCTCAAGTATTTTGAAAAATATATGTAAAAATGACCACCCTCGACCAAAATTGAACCTAGTTCCTGGATTTTATTTGCAAAGTCACAACTAAGTGAGCCGATTCGTGCTCTGTTAATCGATTGTTTTCTTGTAAGCTTTAGGGTTTGTAAAGATTTGGGGTTTATTTATATGCCCCATAAATTCATGAGGTTGATTACGCAGTTTCGTAGTGTAGGTGTCTCTAAAAATTACCCAGTTACATCAGTTTTTACGTCAAGCTGTGTATCTCACTCAGACTTCTTTTAGTGCAATGAGGATTATTTTGGCAGCAAAATGGGTCCTCAGGAAACAAGCTTCCATACTTAAAAGGAGGTCACTACAATGAGAATAATAGCTGTGAATATTAATCCATGACCTACCTCCAGTCACATGATACAAAATCTTTTTAAGAGAGACTCTTAAAATAAAGTGCCAATAGAATAACCTTGTTGACTACAGATTTCAAGGAACGGTCTCGCTCTTTTATATGCTATAATTAGGTGACCTAGCTAATAATCATGAAGTTCTTTCTCAAGAGTGTCCGGCGTATGACACTAAACAGCATCCAGTTTGAAGTTACCCCTTTATTGTCAGTATCCCCTGGTCCACTTTGATTCGAAGCTGTTGTACTTGTTAGGGTGTACCCTATGGGACAAATAGATCTTTTAATTATTTGAATGGTCTCTAAATACATTAATACACTGACTTTTAAAACGCCGATACTGTGACTAATTATGAAGTGTTCACCAGTTGAAAATTATTTCAACCTACATTTAATTGCATGCAAACCATATAATTGTGTACAAATAATTTGTATTACATTTATATTCATATTTACCAACCCCTCCGCTTGGAGCGGAGTTTAATAGGTTTGAATTCAGAGTTTTCTTTCTCCTAGACTAGTTGCCTCACCAAGGCTGAAGAACCTAGTCTCCCCTACTATAACCCTCTCCTCCCCTACTATAACCCTCTCCTACCCATAGCTGGAGGGAGTATAATTGGATTCATACCTTTCCCAAGGGTATTAGTGCAATGTAAAATGCAATCAGTCTCGTCCAGGATTTGAACTCGTGTCGCTGTGTCCATTTCCTACGACGATAACCATTACACCACGGGCACCTCATTACATTTATGTTAGATAGGAATAATTAATTCAATATATACAACTGTTGATCTAACAACACTCGATATCATCTTTTCTAAGTCCTGATGATAGTTTATTAAAACCGAAATGTTATAGCGTCGACTTTCTTTCATATTAAATTCTTCACTTTGGATTACTTTATTTTTCAATTTTTCTTCATACGAGTGTTAGAAAATTATCAAACAGGAAGTTACTTGAAACCATATACCTGTTTACTAATTGGTTGGTTGAGTTTGACGGCGCATCAACCCTTGGAAGCTATTTAATGCCAAATCTTGTTTAGGGAATACTAGAAGTTATTTGTATTAAGAATAGTTTAATTAGAGTTATAATTTTTTACAAATTATTATTTTACTCAATGAGTTTTTAACTTCTGCGTTAGCTAATGGTCTTTCATAGGAGTTTGAGGGACAGCAAGTCTCATCAAGTCTCCAGCACTCTTCTCAGTATTCTGGTCGATCTTAATGCTGTAGTCTGAATGGTCACCACTTGTCTTCTGATTTCTAAGTCTTTCAGTCCTTTTACCTATTCTTTGGGGATTGTTCCGAGCGTACCAATTACAATTGGTGTTCCCGTCATCTTCATGTTCCTTATTTTTTTAAATTTTCTGTTAAGGTCTTGGCACTTAACGCTCTTTTCATTTTCTTTTAATTTTACTCTGTGATCAGCCGGGACGACAAAGTCCACTATTTGACAGGTTCTTTTTTTTTTGTTGACTATCACTAGGTATGGTCGTCTGGCGGAGATTAGGTGAGCTGTTTGTATATCAAAATCCCAGAGAATTTTCTGCGTCACATTCTCCAGGACGGATTCTGGTTTGTGCATATACCATTTGTTCGTATGATCAAAGTTGAATTTCTTGCACAATTCCCAGTGGATCACCTTCTTCGCCCAGTTTAGTCTAGTCTTATACTTTTTTGCGCTGAAAAAACAAAAAAAAGCCTTTGACATTAAATAACCCAACAAGAGTTGGCATGCTGTAAAACCAACCAACCAACCAACCTTTTTCAAGAGTTAGAGTCATTAATAGAAGAATATAGAAAATATGAGTATAACCTTATAACAATTTAATCTTTGAGAGATTAACAATGTGGATGGCGAATCAAATTAGTAAGTCGTAAATGATCTTTTTTTTTAATTTTTAAATCTCTGAGATACGTGGTGATCATCGTTATTATTCACTAATATATACCGAATAGTATTCTTATTTTGGTTGTTCTTATAATGAGAACATTTCGCTCGTTGTACCCACCAGACTTCATCAGTTGCTTGTCGCAGTCAATAATTTTCTGAGAATTTCAAAAGCACTTAATTCGATCAACGAGGGTAGATTCTTCAATTAACGTTTCGAGGATATCACCACCGAATTGGTGGTCTTGAGAGTGTGGAATACACTTTCATTGTCATTACTATCTCATCCCCACTGATACAAAGTGGTAGTACATGTTAGGGTCCCATCTATGGATCAAAAAGGTTTATTTAAAAGTTATTCTCATTCAATTGGACTGTGTGTAAAAAACCCATAAGAAACAACTAATGTAACTAATAGCATTCCTATTTAACATTAGTAATTCTATTTAAATATTCCGATATAATATAAATAATTTACACATTGCTGTATGATTTCAAATAACTAATAATGACAATACTTCCAAAATGATTAAACAGTTCCATTTAACCTTTTGATGGAAAGCTGACAGGTACTACTAATCCGGGTCAAAACTCTCATTCTTTTAATAAAGAATTTTTATATTCATTAAATGATAATAAAAAGACTTTGAGGCTGTATCAGAAATGTCTTCTTTGTTTGATTATTGTTATAAAAAAATTTTAGAGTAAAGGTAAATAAATAGATCGGATAAATGAAGTCAAAGTTTAGCTTCCCAAGGGCACCAGGAAATTTAAGGTCGGTACAGCGCCCAAGGTCCGAAAAAAATCATTCTACAACAGCGGTGAGCTTCTAACTTTCCTAAGAAAAGAGAAGTAAGATTACTTTCATTTGATTGGGTGATTGATTTATTTTAACGGCATGCCAACCCGTCTTGGGTTATTTTATGCCTAGAGGTTAGGGAATCGCGTTAATTGTACGTTCATATTTACAATTTTTGCGTAGTTGCTTCTTGAGAGTTTCAAGAGGAATTTATGAATTTCCTTATCTCCCCCAGCGATAGTTTAAATAGTACCTCTACTGTTCTTCTAAAAGGATGAATTTGGAAATAACCCTCGAATGTTGATATGCCATTAAACAAAGTAACATAACAAGTAACATTATAAGAGGATTTTTTCACCCAGTCTTATCGAATATGAATATTTTTTATTCAGTTCTATTTGACCTATCGATGGAAGCTTAAAAGTTACGAGCACTCCAGGTCAGAGTGGATCCGGGAGTAATCAAGGGGTGACTCCAAAAGAATTGAAACCTCTCCATCAAATGCAATGTCATGCCTTGGATATCCCTTTTTTTTGTTGGGTGATCCTGGCCAGAGATACATTCAGCATATTCTGAGCCTCTCCGACAGATCGTATTTTTACTTAGATTAAAAATAAATAAATCAATCAGTTGATACTATGCGTTAAAGGCGTCAAAGTTCAGGTTCCAAGGGCACCAAGAACCTTAGGGTCGATCCTGCATCCAAGATCAATAAAATAAAAAAATAATTCAACAACAGCTGAAAGATTCTGACATTCATCAGTCAATAAAAGATGAGTAGGAATAGTTTGGGGGGAAATGACAGCCAGGAAGAACGTAAGACAGCCATTACCATCACCACCATCATAACTGTCATGACCTTCGTTACTGCCATCATCATTTTGATATATCACTATTATTACCCTAACAATCACGATCATCATCAACATCTAAATGGCATCCGCTCCTTTGTTGCTTTGAGAAAACTGTTTATTTACCAAACATCCGCCAGGAAAACCTACTCAGCATTTTTTTGGTGTGTATGTGTGCGCGCATATGTGTTTGTAAATTTTGGTAAATCGGTCACCACCTCACTTTTTGTTTAACTCTTTCTTTTTCTCTTGAACCCCCTCTCTCCTCAGTTCTTTTCGTTTCGTTCTTTTTCCATCACATCAACGACTTCATACCCGCTGAATATCTTGATTGAGAAATCAGCTGCCATCAGGCATGATTCCTGTATAGCCAACGGCTAATAAAAAGACCCGGGGGTCTTCTAAGGGTGAAACGCTTTCATTAAGCAAACAACTCCTCGTCTCTGGAATACATCGGGGTGTTTTTCTCCTTCATCCTGAAATTTTCCGCCAGCCAAAAACGAAGCAAAGGATGCAAGCAAAGATGGCGAGCAACGACTAACGTTTTTCTTTGGCAAACGACAAAGGAAATGAACTCTGATGGCTGCTTTGGAGACTTTAAAAGAAAAGAAGCAAGCTAAACGTAGACCCAGTTGCTTTGCATGATGTAAGATAACATGCAGAGAAGCGATAATGTATTTCACATCTCCCTCAAGGAAATTAGGTTTTACCAACAGTAATTTTTGGGATGGGCTGCTCACAAGCCGTTTAGATTTTGTAAGGTTCCCAGATTTTATTAATTTATTGAACAAATAGTGTACTTTTATAATTGCTTCTTTGATAAAATGTCAGTCCGAAGTGAATTGTAGACTACTCGCATGAATGTGAGCAATGTACGCAAATAATGTATGACGTCACCTTTAGACGTGTTCTTCCAACTCAATATTTTTACAGACTGTTGACGGAACATAGAAAACGCTGACTTCCTCCTCTGCAGTGGGGTATGACTAAACTGCATCTGATGATGAGGTTCCATTACTGGGGATCTGTAGAGTGTGGAGTAACCCTTCGTTGCTCTAACTCTCAGGTCTACTCAGACCCGTAGTGATAGTACCTGTTAGGGTCTAATTTGTGGGTCTAGTAAATTTGTTATAAAATTATTCGTATTCAATAGGAATAGTTGATACCATGAAATTGATATTAAGAATACTTGCTGCTGAAATTGTTTACAAAAGATTATTATTAGTTACTTGAAACCATATAACTGTGTGCAAACAAATTACTATTATTAAATAGAAATAATTGGAGGTGCCCGTGGTGTAATGGTTATCGTTGTAGGAAATGGACCCGGTAACACGAGTTCAAATCCTGGACGAGACGGATTGTATTTCACATATTTGGATTCATACCCTTGGGAAAGGTATGAATCCAAATATTCTCCCTCCAGCTATGGGTAAATAGCAGGGCAGACTATGTTCTTCAGCCTTGGTGAGGCAACTAGTCTAAGAGAAGGAAAACTCTGAATTCAAACCTGTTAAACTCCGCTTAAGAGATAACTCTTCACCCCGCTTCTATCCCCTCCCATCTTCTTTCCTGTGTCTATTCTGATTTATTTTATCCATAGGATCTGAAGAAGTCCTGTTACTTTCTTTCGTGATTTTGAATTTTTCAAAAACGCATAACAGGATGAAAATAAATTTATAATCCTAATGTGACCAGTTTGTTGTTTTTTCTTAATGAAATTATTGCTCTGTAATGTCTGTTACATTGAGCTCTTTACCAGGAAAATTTAAATGTTCACTCTTGAATAGTTTTCTTGTCCTGATGGAATTACTCCCGACTCCGGTTTAACTGAACCAAATAATACTATATATATATATATATATATATATATATATATATATATATATACCACCATTACCACCACAGAAGAAAAGTTGAGTCAAGGGGAGTGACTGCTGGTGGCGTCACATAATTTGTGTACATTACTCACATTTCTGAAGGGAGTCCACAATCCTCTCTGTCGGAATTTAATCACCACCCACTACGATGGCAGAATGTGACACAAGGTTGGATTAACGCTGGGACCCCCTAAGGCAACGAAGTTCCTACTCCGGATGAGCAGGTTGAAACATTGCTCTAATCCCGTCGACATTGCCCTTACGAGGCACCTTAATACATCTAGACCTTACTCCTCTTTTAGACAATGTAGACAGGTGCTTCCAAGAGGGGTGGCCCTCCACGATTCCTTTCATACAAAAATCTAATGCTATCCAAATATATTTGTTTTTCGCATGTGAAAGGAAAGACAAATACACTTCCGTTTGTTTTTCATGTTATTAAGCATCTGAATTCCTTTCTAGGTTAAATATGATATATGACTGACCTTATGCACCACAGATATTTGTTGGGAAAGTATTAGTATAAATTAATTCAACAGAAATTTATAAATACTCTCTTTCGTCGGATAGATTTTATTGGTTCGCGTGTTTATTAGAATTAGATCATTTTCTAAAACTCGTAAAAAATATACTCAAGTATCTAAGCTTGAATTTAACAAAATGTTATATTAAATTATAAAAACTAACGGAACTAAATAAAAAGATTACACTTTTAAAAAACTATTCTAATTGATTTCTAAATAAAAACGACACACTAGAATGCTTTTAATACGCTTGAGAATAAAACAATAAAATTAGAAATCAATAACAAGAAATTGTTTTGGGCTGTAGATTACCCCGACAGCATCGCTGCTGAGGGTTAAGACCCTCCACCCAACGAATGTCCTGATAAGACACTGCTTCCTAGGTAGGTGAACTTGTCTACTACTTTTAGAGAGCTACCGTTTAGTGTGGAGATGTCGCCTCTTTGATTAAAGCACATATATTCCGTCTTGTGTGTATTGACATGGCGGCCTATGCCTGCAGCTGCTGGTTCCAGACTATCTTGTAGGATTTCGGCTTGGGCAGGTACATTTGCCAGAAGCGTTATGTTATCCGCATAGTCGGCGGGGTATCTTCTGCTTCTTTCCTCTGTTAGCTTGAAACCGTTTTCTTTCAATTTATCGATAGGTTTTCTAAGCGCGTAGTCTAGACATGATAAAGAGGCATGGGGCTAATGTGTCTCCTTTCAGTATACCTGCTACAATGTCGAAATAGTCTGTGTCTTCATCCGGAGAACGGACTTTTACTTTCGTGTTTCTATGTGGCATCATTACTTAGGAAGAACTTACTAAGGAAGAACATACTTAGGAAAAACCAAATTGGCTTCCGGAGGAAACCATTTTGGTTCCTCCAAAGTATGTTCTCAATTTAAAGTTCTATGCGGTTGCGTAGTAGAGCATTGTATATCTTGGCCGCTATGGATGTAAGGGTTATACCTCGGTAGTTCTTGGCTAATCCGAGATCGCCCTTTTTAGGGAAGGGTAGGATGCATCCCTTCGTCCATCTGAATATCGGGTTTTGATTATATACGGTATTACAGTGTCGTAGCAGTGTGTCGTCGAATTGTCTGGTCTTCCATACTTCTAGGGGTATTTCATCGAACCCTGCTGCTTTTCTATTTTTAATTTTTCTCAGTACCGAGTCGAGTTCTTCTTGTGTAAACAGTCCCAGTTTGATGGCTAATTGCTTACCTATAATTCTCGTGACCGGTTCGAATTGCGAGGCATACTCCTCATTCGAGGGTGTGTCCTCCGATCACTGAATTGTCACGGCAAAAATACGACTGAGCCTACGAAAGAATGCGACACGAACAACACCCACTTTATACTATGACTGGGCCCTGCTTAATAACAGGGATATTAGAGATAAATATGCGTTAGCACTAAGAAACAAATTCGATGCACTACAGGAGAAGACAGAAACACATACTCCGAATGAAGAATATGAGAATTTTGTCAATGCCCACTTGGAAGCAGCAGCGGAATGCATACCAACTAAACTAAGAACTAAACCTAGAGTCCCATGGGAGACATTAGCGGTTAGGGAAAAGCGTGAAGATGCGAAAACTGGCTTCAAATGCAATAGAAAGAATCCAACCAATACCAATGCCCTGAAACTTAAAAAGGCACCAAATGAAATAGCTAATACATACCTAAAAGAACAAACAGAATACATACAAAATCAGATCGATAAGATTAGAGGCTTGGTTGCAGGTAGACAATCTAGGATAGCATGGCAAACGGTAAACGAAGTGAGTAGAAGGAAGAGCACTGCGAAAGCTAAACTGAAAGCAACCAGCCAACAAGAAAGAATATACATGTGGAAACAGTATTTCGAGAATTTACACGGAAATATATATATATATTGTCACGTGGTCTACCACTGAGAGGAGAGAAACAAGAAATTTCCCCTACCCATCCGTGTTTGAATTGACAGGCCCCAAAGGTTGACCGTTAAAAGAGGAAATTAGAATGTAGGTCAAGCTATCTGTACTCCATAACCTCACCCGGGTGGATAGAGAGAGTAGTCCGAATGAGTCGCCCGACAGTGTGAGGAAGGAGAAAGAGCCGGCACCTTAAATTTGCTTGTGTCCGCACGTATTAAAAACCTTGTAATATTCTAAATATCTCCTCGTGTTGAAACTTATTCGTTGTGTTGTTTGCCTATCGAATTGCTTTCTTTTGCATGTTCCTTTTCAGCTTCATTCGCTTCAATTTATTCTCGCTAAATGTCCTATTCGCCTTTTAAAATATTACATGGGAAACTGGAATTAAAGACTACGATAAATAATAATATTATATCTAAACCTAGAGGCCCATGTCTTCCATTATGATAGGGGTAGGAAGACAAAGTGGTCTGGTGGGTGTGTGCAACGTGAAAAATGGAAACCCCTTGCCAGCGGCGGCCAGTCTAGTCCCAAATTAACCCCCACATTATCTGCCAGTTCCCCTACGCCCAAAAAGGGAATCTTAACTAGGACTTATTTTGCGAGGGATCAAGTACCAGACTGCCCCGACTTCACACGTGCGAAAAATAAACTCCCGTCCTGGGATAAATATTTTATGCCACGTCACAATATATATATATATATATATATATATATATATATATATATATATATCAACAGCTGTCAATATTATGTGACTGCATGTTTGCAAAACACTTATCCTATCAATGTTTTGATAAAGCGACCCTTTCGAATGAACAGACTAAGATTTCATATCAATGTCTCCGGTTTTTGTGTAGACAGAATATATACAGACAGAAAATGAAATAGCAACTCTCTAAAGAACCATACCAATTTTGACATGACTTCAGCGCGTTCAAACAGGGAAATAGCTCTTTCATAAAAGATTCAGTCTTCGGCATGGAATAACATATTGCATGATGGTATTCGCCATTTATCTTATGCATACAAGAGTACTGGACTGTAATATACAGTATATCAATATGGAATTTAAGTTCTATTGATATAAGCCTTATTTCAGAACCAATGCACTCACGGCACAGTCGGCTGGGGTTGTAGAATACAATGACTGCATCTCTACGGAGGGGTAAAACAATTACTAACTAGTGTCCTGAATATGTCTCAAAAATATCTGATCGTGAGGCTCCATTCCTGGAGCTTTGAGGAATATCGATTACCTCTTTATTGCCATTACTCTCGTGTCCATTCTGACTTGGGATTGAAGCAACTGATAGGGTCCCATTTATGGGTCAAATGAATTACTATTGTTCAATGGAATAATAAGTATTAAATAGCAATACTTGGAACCTCTTCACTGTCTGCAAAAAAATAATCAATATTAAATAGTGTTAGATAGCAATAAATGAAACCGCTTAACTATGTAGAAACAATAGCAATACGTATGTGCAAAATTTTTTATTCTAACGCATTTAAGAATCAGATTACTTAGGAATCATATTTAAATGTGTACAAACTAATAACTGACTTCAGATTAAAAGGTAACTGATACATAGCAATGCTGGAAACCATTTAACAGTGTGCAAAAAAGAATGAGCTCAGGCTTGTTTAAAAATGTTAACTACAAAATGTGTTTACAAATAATATATATTTAATATATATGTATAAATAGGAGATGACACTAAATAGCCTACAAGGCTTAGTATGCTATAAAACTCAACTAACCAATGCATTTATCGATAATTTAGTGTAATCCAGATATACTAACAGTATATTTAATCTTGAGTAAATTGAAACACAGGGTGTTAAACTCTTATTTTCCCTCAGCACACACCCATTCACATATACATATATATACAATTACAAATAGGACTTGAAAACCTTGTATTGGATTATAACAAAAGAATTCGTTCAGCCTTATTCGTCGAGAGAGAGACTTATAAAAATTTGGTCGTTCGTCTGCCGATCAAGGAGTAAGGGAACGAACCAACGAATGAAGAAATAAAAGGGCGTGCGAGCAACACGCTTCCGATAACAGATATAAAACTTGAAAGCAAAGTCTCTGCAACAATAAGAAAACTTAAATCTATTATGCAAAACTGAAGAAAGGAAATGGACGAGACGTTTAACTGGAAAGAAAAGTTCTTTGTGAGTAAGCCCATCTAAGGAAAAGTCTTATATATATATATATATATATGTATGTGTGTGTGTGTGTGTGTGTGTGTATTTCCATCTAATTTGAAATTGAGACTAAAATGCAAAATGTATTAACAAAATGTTAAAACTTTTTTGTATATAATTTTACTTATTGGAAAAAATATAGTTTGATGTTTGTTTTCAATAATAATAATAATGATAATAGTAATTTCTTTGGTGGCTAACCAGAAATAGTAAATATTTATTTTTCTGTTAACGATGAAATGTTACGCCACTTCATAAGTTATGGCTGCTCTCACGACGATGACAAATTACAAAGTAGTGAGACAAACAATTATGGCATTCACGGTATGGCGAGAGAAAATTTGTCCAATGAACAGAAACAGAAAAAAGGGGTCTTATCCATTGGATGAACGGTAACGAAGAGAAAACGATAGAGAATTCTAAATTCTCAAGTGACCAATGAACATGTAATGCCCAAAGGTACGCCCACAAATTTAAGAGAAGACAATGAATTATTGTTTCCCTAAACATCAATTTTGACAAGTATTTTTTCATCTTATTTTTCGCTTGCTTGATTATATATTTAAAAAAATTTAAATCTCAACTCACCCAAGTCGTCAATCTACGTCCATTAAGAACTGCAAGGAGTGGAAATAAAACATGAGCTCTCAACGAGATTCAAACTCTCGTCTCTTTTGCCCCAGGAAAGAATACCCTAAGCTATTATTATAAAGTGGTTTTCAGAATCCTATAAGTCATTCTTCACTAAATTCTTGATCTCTTTCAACGGTATATTTATTGTTGTTAGACATTTTTATTTTATTCTTTCTGTTCTAGTAGCATCTTCTATCTATTTTCAATTTTTTATGAACCCTTGTCATCCATTCATTTTGATAAGTACTTTCTTTCAAATTGTTCAGGGTTGACTATGTGAGGGATTTGCTATATAAATAAGTAAAAGTAAGTAAAGTTGGTGACCTAAGTCGAGGGTGACTCGAATGCACCCTTTTCAGTAGCTTCTACACCGAGGTGTAGGAGAGGGCGCTTTTCAATTCCCTGGATTGCTCCACTTTACCCTTGATCCGTACCTTATAATGCTGAGTGTTAAGCAAGGCGACATCGAGTACTATTTTTTGAGTCTTTGGTATGACTCGACCTGGGACTGAACCCTGATATCCCAGACCATTAGCAAAGACTGTAGTCATTTTTATATAAAAAAGAAGCAACTAGAAATTAAGATAAAAGAAAATACCGGAAAAAATTGATAGTTGTCAATACTTTATCAAAATGAATCGTATGGATAAAAGGAAAATGCGGGGATGACTATTTTTCTTTTGTTCTTGATCATAAACTATTTTTAAAAATCCAAAAGAGTAGATTCTTAGAATATTGGTTTGAAGAGCCAGCAATCAACTCAAGTAATTTGGATAATTAAGATATAATTCAACCATGTTGTATACATATTTATATTGCCTCTCTGCTTTAGGTAGGATTTAACACAAGATCGTTTAAAAATTAAACGAATACCTTCTCGTGACAGTGATACCAATTGTAGTTGGAGCCCTAGGAACAGTGCCGAAGACAGTGAAAAAGATATTTGAGGAACTGGAAATCAAAAGAAGAATCTAGACCATTTAGACTACAACACTTAAAATCAGCTTGGATACCTTGTAGAGTCTTGGAGATCTGAGGAAACTTTGTCTTGGATTTCAGTGAAAAACCACCCGTTAAAACTAGTGTGAAAAACTCGCAAGAAGTAGAATAATTATTATTATCACCAAAAACAATTTTCTTTTTCTTCGAATCTTTGTCTTGTCCTCGGATTATCTGAAAACTTCGACTGTGTAATTGTTTTTACGTACAAGGTGTCCCAAAATAGATACAATCCATTAATATGATAATGATTTATTACTGAGACAAGAAACTCCATATCAGCTGGTGTCAGTTTATGCTTGATCTGGATTCTGCATGGGTAGTGCTAAAAATCCTTCTTTAAGTTTCTTTGCAACGATGCACGTGAAAGACCAAGTTCTTGGGAACGTCTTCGGAAGGACTTTTTCGGACTCTTTCCGACAGAATCACCACATCCACATTGTCAGGACTTCTTGCAGTCAACTTCCTGCCAGATCTGGGATTTTCTGCCATCTAGTTGGGGTTGTTTACTGACTCAATGGCTTGAAATTTGCGTACCCAATGATAAATTTGGCTTTTATGGGGATAATTGTTAAAGTTAAACTTGCTGCGAAATTTTGTTTGCACAGTTTTAAATGATTTTGTTACCAAATAAGTGACGCAAAATATTTTGTCCTCTCTTGTCCAAGGCGATGTGATCGAGGATTAATAGTTGTTATAATATACTATTTTCAAATCTGAAAATAAAAAGAACTCACTATTATTGATAGAGTTATTAGCAATCACTTGGGTTTCATGTATATTGAGACACCTAATATATTAATAACACAGAAGGCCTTCATGTGAAGTAATAACGAAAGAATTGAGTGAGGTATCATTTTACTAGGCCATGTTCTTGTCTTTGGGTATGTTGTAAAGAAGGGATTGCAGTTAAATATCATCCACAATGTATTATTGCGTTAACAAGGCAATAAATACGTACACAAAGCAATCAAATAACAAATATATCAACGAGGCGATAACCACACACATTCAACATTATAATACATATACACAGAACTAAACACATATACAAATTAATGTAATTAAGACATACAGAAGTGGGTATAATAGATGCATTTACATGACTATGGTTACGAATCTGTTCTCGTTGCTTTCAAAATGACACTGCTTATTGATGGTTCAAGTCAGATGCTGACTATCGCTGCGGCCGAATATTGTAACTAAAGACCGACCTGGCAAAATTAAAGGTAAAGACGTGCAACAACAATAACATTGACATGGAGACCAGAAAAATAAAGTTAAAGGACACGTAAGAAAGAAACCTTTCTCTCTTTATTCAACGAGTGGGCAAACCCTGTTCGACACCCCAAAAGGCTGCTGACGGAAAGAATTCAAAAATAAAGCAAACACCGAGACCACATAGACATACGTGTAAAAAGTCCAAAAGAAAATGCCGTAAAAAAAAAACAAAAGGCAGAACTACCAAACCCCCATAATTTTCAATATCACATACCAAAAACGAAACCCTTTTTCAAGCCCTAAACTCTCTCTTTATATAGAGTCACCTCTTCTGTGTCTCGCCTCAACGACTCGCTTCATTGTACTGTTCCTAAAACACTCCCTTTTCCCAGTGTTTCTCAGTGTGCCGTCCACTTTCTTTTAAAAGGTCGGTGTCAACCAAAAATCTCTTTCTTTCCCTCAGCATAGTAGTTCTTGCCAATGTATGAAACCGGGAAAGGAAGAATTCCCATTCGTTGCAATCGTAACACTTTGTAACAAATACATAAAAAATATCACTTTAGAAATACGAATGATCATAGAATTTATAGACTAAAAAATCTTTGGATTGGTACCACGTGTCTTATTTTTTAAAAATTTATTGACAGCTTCTTTACGAACAAGTCCAATGCCTATTTCCAGTGATCTATTTGAAACTATTACTTATTTGTCGTTGAATAAAAAAAGGAAGAAGCGTGGCATCCGGTCAAATAGGGAGGGCTTGCAAAAATTCAGTGTGCTCACAAGTCAAGGTTTCTATAAATGCTGAGGGAATGTCAAGTGCTTCTGTAGCAGATCGGCACGTTAATAGGATGAGGCCTGGTCCCTCTTGAAAATCATTAATCACCCCTATCTCGGTAAATATATGAACTGGCATGTGTTTGAAATAACAGAATTTTCTAATTACAAGTTGAAAAATCGAAAAATGAATAGATTTAGATAAGAACTGTGAAAGTAAGATAATTCCTTTTCGAGAAATTCTATCCTAAACAAGCATGTTGTTTCTATAATTATTTTTCTTTCATAATCACTGTTTAAAGTAGGGATCATCACAGATTTAATAAAAATCCCACTGATCAAAGTGGGCTCTCCTCCGAAAAAAATGCCACAAAAAAAGACTCCAAACGAATGACAAAATGTATAGGAACGAAGTTCATTCATGGATCTTCATAAAGAAGATCTCACTTCCGAACATAATAAATGATCCCACTGACGTACACTTAGCTGCCCCGCAATTTACAAAATTAACAAAGAACTAATACGAAGCACGCTCCGAAGCCGATTTTCTTTTTTCTCACTACCGCATCAAACATGAAGGCAAATAAGCTAATGCTTTGATCACTAAACTTTCATTTCTTCTGCCGCAGTGTTTTACCGTAACCTTTACTACCAACTGGACAGATCTTTTCGAATTTAAGTATGGCTTGTTTTACATAAAGACGCCTTTCTATACTTGTTAAAACCGTTTGTTCGTCATTTATTTTTCTATCATTACACGACGAACGGTGAGTGATACAGTGATATCCACGCCAGGATAACTTTCTCTTCATCTCTTTCTTTTCTTCCCTGCATTGCCACCACCATCATCAGCATCATCATCACAAAGTCATGCTGAGTTCCCTGACTCTCTCTCATAATCCGTCCCTATCGTCCATCGTTCCAGGTAGATCCTCTAGACTGCATTCAGTGCCCAGACAGAGCTGATTTATGTAAGTCCTTGCTGGTCGGTCCACCAATATCGAGGAAATCTGTGTCACATTATTATACACAACTATAACATAATTATTCTATTAAAAGTTTCAATGGCCATCATTAGGAGTCATGTTTCAATTATACTATTGATTGACTGATTTTAATGGCAAATCAATCCGTCTATGGTTATTTTATGCCTTGAGGTTATGGAATCACGTTTATTGTATGTTCATATTTACATTTTTTGTATCGCTATTTTTAAGGAACTTTTTTTACACGGTCCAATCGAATACGAATAATTTTTTAACTAGACTGTTTGGCCCACAGATGAAACCTAAACAGGTACTACCACTCCGAATTAGAATGGACCTGGGAGCCATACCAATGAAGCAGTACTCCATACTCCCCAGATCTCCAGAACTGGAGTCTCACCGTCAAATGCAGTTCCACTCTTTTTATACAGAAAAAATATCTATTCAGAATTTTTTTCCCGAAAAATCTAAAAGATAATCATATTTTCTATTAAATAATTGCATTAAAACGCTCTAAATCTTGTTAAAATCGGATAATTTCTTTATTTTCAGTGATTTTTTTTAATTTAGGGAAAGTGATTTATTACAAAATAAAAGGTCCATGGCGGCCATGTTGCAAGTACCTACATTAAACAAAGGAATCAAACCAGTAATATGGATATGATTATTATGTGTTTATTACAAAAATTACATGTCTGCATTTTCTACTGTTTAAACTTTGAAGTAAAATCCTTTGACTTACGAAGTACAAATATAATGATTCGACCGAACAACGCCTGATGCAAGAGCTTTTCTTTCTCACACACACGCACACACTGCACCACCCCTCAAATCACCCGAGGCAATGAGTTACCCCGTCAGCACACCAGAATTGTAACAGTCTTGCGTCTTGGTTACTTTCCAAATTTGAGGGGAAAAAGCCGTATAAAGGATTTTATGTGCAAAAAATAAACGAAGGCAAATAAAACAACGTAGATAAGCGAGACGAATACAAGAGTTGTTTCTAACGAAAGAGGCACTAAAACCCACTAGATTGTGATTGAATTTGCTCAAACAACAAACTGAGTTATGAACTCATGACAGAAACAGTTCACATGTGCTTAAATCAAATCCCAACAAGTATCACTGACTGTGAGAAGCCATTTTTTCACAGTTGGCCTAGGGGTTAGAGTGTTCGCCAATGGCCCGGGAGACCTGGGTTCAATCCCAGGTCGAGTCATACCAAAGACTCAAAAAAATGGTACTTGATGCCTCCTTGCTTAACACTCAGCATTATTAGGTACGGATCAAGGGTAAAGTAGAGCAATCCAGGGAAGGAGTAGCGCCCCCCCTACACCTTGGTGTAGTAGCTATCGAAAAGGGAGCCTTCGGGTTACCCTCGACTATGGTCGCCAACTTTACTTTTTTACTATTATTTGGTTCTCTTCACAGACAACTGTCAGTCCACTCGCCTCCAGTTCCAAACTCCAAACTGATTATCTAAATGAAACCTTTTTCCTCACAAGTCTTCAAGCCCCACTTTTAGCCTCCCCCTGGCACTTCCAGTTACTCAGTTTTGCTTTTCCCTAGCCCCATAGCAGTCCTAGTCGGCGTTATGGATAACCTGCGTGGCAATAGTATTAAAAAAAAACTAATGGATAAATCTTACGCTCTTACATCTATACACATATCTGATATTTTACAAAATCAAATGACTTCTTTAAAAAAATCTTAAACGAATCATCTTCTGCTTCTCTATTTGCATACGACATTGATTTACTGAAATATTTTTTCAAATATTTCTGTTTCTTCTTTTTCTTCTCCCTGGTTAAACAATCGTATCCAGGTGGACCTTGCTATCCACGAAACTGCGAAATGCACCTTTATTCGCGATTAGTCAATTTTGAAAATCACTTTTAATAAACTAAAAATACTTCCCAACAATTAATGTAATAATAATAATAATAATAATAATTCTATCCTATTATAGTTGTTGCATTTGCTCCTTTATTTGATATACTAATATGGAACAAAATTAGTTTAATTTCCACTTCAGGATCAATAGAGAGAAGATACCTGAAGAACATCCTAGCAAAATATATTTCAAAGGGTTTGAATATTTCTAAAAAGACATATATACAAGTCTTTAACACAACAACAACAACAATAATAATAATGATAATAACAGAAACAATGAAAGGAATAAAACAGTCTAATCAGAAACGCATCAGAACTCTTGGAGAAAGAGAAAACTACAAATATTTGGGAACATTGGAAGCAGACACCATAAAAAATAGAAATGAAAGAAAAGATAAGAAAGGAGTATCTCAGAAAAACAATAAAACTTCTCGATACCAAATTCTACTGCAGAAATCTAATGAAATAAATAAATACTAGTGCATTTTCGCTCGTAAGATACTCTCGACCCTTCCGAAATGGACCATAGAACAAGGAAATTAACGACTATGCACAAAGCCTTTCACTCGAGGAACGTCTTATACAGACTATATGTGTCAAGAAATGAGAGAAAAAGGATTCACCAGCATTGAGGATTGTGTAGATACAACAATTCAGGGATAGGAAGAACGTACAAAAAATGAGCAAAGGAAGACTAACTAGAATATATGCAGAAATAACTGAAGAGCAAACAGAAAAAACAACGAACAAAAAAGTTTGGAAACAGAAATGAAAAGCAAAACAACTGTATAGATACATCAGCCAACAAATCAAGGAAATTGCACGCGAGGTGACCTAAAAAGGGTTAAGCAGTGGAAACCTCAAGAGAAAAACTGAATCTCTTTGTAGCCACATAAAATAATTCCATTAGGACTAATTATGTCAAAGCAAAAATTGTTAATACACAGAAAAATTGCAAGTGTAGGTCATGTGATGCGATGAAACGGTTAATCGCATTATAAGCATATGCAGCAAACTGGCTGACAAGGAATATAAGACTAAACATGACTGGGTCAGAAAGATGATCTACTAGGAATTGTGCAAGAGATTTAAATTTGACTATGCTGATAAATGATATTGGCATGAACCAGAATCTGCCCTTGAAAAAGAAACCAATAAAATTTTGGGGGCTTTGAGATACAAACGGATAACCCAATCCTGAACATAGAACCAGACATAGCATTAATAAAAAAGAAAAAGAGAACTTGTAATCTAAAAAAATATTGCTATTCCACCGGACCACTGATTGAAAATAAAAGAAAGCGAAAAGAGAGAAAAATACTTGGAGTTTGCTTGAGAGCTGAAAAACTTAAGGCACATGAAGATGATGGTGTCAATGATACCAACTGTAGATGGTGCCCTTGGAACGGTCTCCAAAGACCTAGAAAAGAGACAGAGGGAACTGGAAATTCGAGGAAGAATCGAGACCATCCAGACCACAGCACTGTTAAGATCAGCTAGAACACTTACGAGGGTCGACTAAAAAGTTCATAGGCTGACCAACACACTCTCATGGAATGAGACCAAATGAGATTTATTTTTCAACATAGTCCCCCTAGCGGTCCACACACTTCTTCCATCGGTATTGCTATGCTTGGATCCCATTGCTAAAAAAAGTCATCAACAGCAGATATGATGTCATCATATGCTCTTTTCAGCCTATAAACTTTTCAGCTTTTTGAACTTTCCAACTCGTTCTTGTAAAAGATTCACGGAGGCTGAAACAGACAAACTCTCACTCAGACTTCAGTGAAAATCCATGAGTCCATTGGCTGATATCTTCTGTTGATGACATTTTGGGATCTCAATCCACGAGTCCATAAGCTGATATCTTCGGTTGATGACGTTTTGGGATCTCAATCTACGAGTCCATAGGCTGATATCTTCTATTGATGACGTTTTGGGATCTCAATCTCTACAACCCCAATGTGTTATCACATACTTTCATCGTGGTATGATCGTAACACTGTAAAATCCACACCTAATATCATCCGACATTTTTTGCGAAATATCCGCAAGCATTCCACTTTGTTGATTGTTTGATTTTAATGGCATGTTAACCTGTCAAGAGTTATTTTATGCCTAGATGTTAGAGAACTGCGTTCATTATACATTTATATTTACATTTTTTGTGTTGTTTAGAGTTTTTTTGCACACAGTATTCCTTTCTAAGACGAATAATTTGCACACAGTCATATGACATCAAGTATTCCACTCAAATATTAAAAGTTATGTAGTTTCGAGTAATTATTTCTACTTGATAATAATCGTTTGCTTGCATACAGTTATATGGATTTTAGTTACTATCAATTATCCATAGTAAACAATTCTAGTCTCAAATAATTATTCTTAATACAAATAAGTTATATGGAATCAAGTATTCCTATCGAATACGAATAGTTTTTAAACAGACCCATTTGATTCGTAGATGAAACTCTAACAGGTCAGATTGGACATGAGAGTAAGGGCAATGAAGAAGTGACTCCTCACTCCCCAGATCTCCAGAACACGAAGTTAATCTTTAAGCAGCGTGTTGGATTATTCCCTTGGTATAGGCCATAAACAATTTCCTTTCTGAAATAAAGAGTCGTGGACTTTGCATTCTTCGTAAAATGAATCTTCTAATCACTATAATAAGCCTGACTCGTGTGGACCATGTAATTTCAGGTTTTCCTGCAAGGAAGGAGCATCTTTCTGGATATAATGCTGAACTGGATTGAGTAATCTTCGGGATTTGATACCAGTCACTAGTGAGTTCGTTCTCCGTATTATCGTTTAAATATGTCACACCTTCCAACACGGAGTACTGGTGGCTTGAAATCAGAATCTTCCTTCTCCTAAACTGGTTGGTTTACCGAGGCAAAAGAACCCAGTCTGCTCAACTATTAATCAATGGTTGGTTGCTTGGTTGTGTTTTATGGCATATCAAGCCTTGTGGGTTATTTAATAGAGGATTCTGTTTATACATATATATCATATATATGATTTGTTAATAGTTTGTAGGTAATATTTTTCAATGAGCAAGAGTTCGTTTATTTGTACAGTGTTAAATGTTTCAAGTATTGCTATTTAACATTTGTAATTCTATTTATCTAATTTAATATTAATAATTTGTTTGTGCACAGTTAAATGGTTTCAAGTATTTCAATTTTACACTAATAACACGATTCAACACCATTCATTGGTTTGCACCCAGTTAAACAGTTTCAAGTGTAGTAAATAAATAAATAGTTCTGTTTGACCCATACAGGTACTACCACTCCGGGTCAGAGTGGACCTAGGAGTATTGGCAATGAAAGGATACTCTACATTCCCTAAAGCTCCAGTATTGGAGCGTCACCATCAGATTGTTTAGGGTCATATCGAGGACACTCGCTGGGTGGCGAGTTTTACCCCTCTACAGAGATGCAGTCGGAGCTTCATGACTTTCCCTAGGGGATTAGCTCGAGGTGAAACGCAAACCGTTCCGTCTAGGGTTTGAGCTCTGGGTGCCGATTCTATTTTTTTCGACGATAACCGTTACGTTAAGTGTACGTTTTTGGTAACTAAATTACTTCATAAAATGTACATAGAGAAACATTTAATAATCGCGTAGACAAACTCTCACTCCTGTTGTAGATTTTTCTATAAATAATCTTATGTTGATTCTTATTTCCCATTCAGTCATAAACATATGGATTAAATTTTCTCTCAATTTGAGCATCCTTATACAATGCTTCACACACTTGGGAGTTTCCGTCAATATGTTAAGTAGTTAAATACATTCCAAAGAAAACAAAAAGTAAAAAATTTCTATTCGAGTAGATTGTAGGAATGTGGTTGGCGTAATGGTTATCGGCGCGGAAAATTGGATCGACGATCCGGGTTCAAATCTGTAGGAGGCTTTTTGTGTTTACATCGTCTCCATACCCCTGGGAAAGGAATGCATCCGTCTGTTCTCTTCAGGCAGGGAAAAAAGTACTTTGACACACTGGGTTTGCTAGTTTTAGTGGCTAAGCTGTCTAAGAGCTAACACTGAAGGCAGACAGTGCGACATTTTTGGTTGTAGCTCAATGTAAAGCATTTATCTATTGACTGCTCGTTGACTAATTCACTATGAGTGAAAAGAAATGTCGCTAAGAGCCCCACAACGGTGCATGATTGTGTAAAGCTTGTTTTGTAAAATATCACGATTAAAAGTGACTGCTTTATTCTATTTATATCATTGTATTGTGACACACAATTGCTCAAATCAACATGTATTATTTGTTTTTTTCTTTTTAAATATATAATTGAATTGTTTAAACATAGCCTCTATTTTGTAAATTTTCTGAAAATAATAGACCCTCTACAAGGATTAGAAGAAAGTGTTAAAAACAGGGTTGGGTGGAACTATAAAAAAAACCTACTTACTAGTGAAAGCACTGCAGCATTGCTGACCTCGTGCGAGTGCGGCATTATGCTTCATATCAAGTCTACAGTTTGCAGTAATATATGAGTAAACATTAATTATACAAGGGCAACTACCGCAAAGTGTTGCCTAATGAGCTTGTTACGAAAGTCATTAAAAAGTCATTGAAAAATGTCATAACTTTGGTTTCTGGTTAGTTAAGTTTCAGCTAAATCTGTTCTTTTTAGAAGCCCAGTCGGCTGGGGCTGTAGAATACACCGACTGCATCTCTATTGAGGATCCAGGATATGGTACAAAACAATCTGATAGTGAGGCTCCAGTAATTCTGAGGCTTTGCGGAATGTGGAGTATTTCTTCATTGCCATTCCTCCTAGGTCCATTCTGAGCCGGAATAGTAGCATCTGATAGGGCTCTGTTGGACCAATTGAACCGTCTGACATTTAAACTGTGTGCAGACAAATGACTTATACTAAATTGAATTGTTTGAAATAGAACTATTTCATCATTAACTGTGTGTAAACAAATTACTGATGTCTAATTGAATTGTTCGTGATACATAACAATACTTGGAACCATTTAACTGTGTGCAAATGAATGAGTAATGTTGTATAGAATAATTAGTGTTAAATAGCAATACTTGTAACCACTTGACTGTGTGCAAACAAATGATTAATATTCCACTCTGGGCTGAAGTGGTAAGGACCTGATAGGGTCATATCTATAGGTCTGTGCGTGCAAACAAATGACTTATGCTGAATTGAATTGTTAGAAATACAATTGTTTGATCATTTAACTGTGTGTAAACAAATATTTAATTGAATTTTTTGGGATACATAACAATACTTGGAACCATTTAACTATGAGCAAATGAATGAGTAATGTTGAATAGAATAACTAGTGTTAAATAGCAATAAGTAAAGTAAAGTTAGCGACCTCAGTCGATGGCGACCCGAAGGTTCCCTTTTCAATAGCTACTACACCGAGGTGTAGCGAGGGCGTTACTCCATGGATTGCTCCACTTTATCCTTGATCCTTACCTTATAGTGCTAAGGCAAGGCGGCACCAAGTACCATTTTTTGAGTTTTTGGTATTACTCGACCTGGGATTGAACCCCGGTCTCCAGGACCATTGGCGAACAAAGTATTTATGAATAAACAGGATTTGGCATTTAATAACTTACAATGGTTGATATTCCATGAATTATAACCAAACTAAATCTACTTTTTAAGATAAAAATTCTGTTTAGCTAACTTGACGAACATAAAGTAAATGCCCTCTTTATTATTATATTGTAAATCGAATCTCGGGCAAAAAATTTAAGAGCTTTGATGTTTTCAAAAATTAATACCCAAAAACCATCTAGGGTCTCATTAATAACTGTAAACAATGATTGCTTTAGTCTGAGAGAAGTTCTCGTAGTGTAGTGGCTAACGTGATGGACAGGGATATCATAGTAAAACTCCGTGTTTGAACTGACTTATGTTCACTTCTGGATTGATACCCTTGGGAAAGGTATGAACACTTTTATCTTCCACCTTCAGCGGTGTGTAAAATAATACCACTACTATCTTTCTTTAACGATAGGTTTGGTTATTAAATAACTCACGGAGGTTGATATGTCATTAAACAAAGAAACCTTAACTGAGATATATCTAATCAATCTTACTCTATGCGATGATAGAGAGAGGGACAAAAAAAAGGTTCTGTCATTATAGTCTTGTCTTAATCAAAATTCATACTTTTATGCGATGACATAGAGACGCACAAAAAGAAAGTTGTCATTTTTGTCTGGTCTTAATCAAAATTAATACTTTTATGCACTGAATTTAAAAGTAATTTTATTTTTATTGAATTTAACTTTCCCAGCTTGGAACAAATTTCATCCATTATAGATAAACTGCATGTGCCCGCTTTTTATTAGGAATTTGCTTTATGTAAATTTTGTGTGTGTGTGTGTGTGTGTGTTTAATTTCTATACTATATGTCTTTTACGCATAGAATTTGGAAACTGGTAGTCACGTAAGTCACTTTTTTTAAAGAATTTGTTTGTTAACCCTTTTTTATAAATCATTTTTAATCTGTTTTAGTATGTAACACTGTACAAGTTCTATATTTGTAATTCTATGTATGTCTCAATCGTCGATCATAAATTTTTGTTATGTAAAAAAACTTGTGTCCCACCACATTCTATCACCCACAACAAAGCAGTCTTGCATTTTTAGATGTAATGATACTTCTTTTATTTCTTTGTAATTAATACAAAGAAGGCACAAGGCCTTGGAGTTTTTTTGGGGGGGGGAAGGTAGCGGTTTTGCATTAACTATATATTCTAAGGGGACTTAGCTAGCCACATTCGCCGACCCATTCAACAGTACAATATATAACCATTCATCGATCGCCATGTGCTCAGCAACCACCAAAATACCACATTTACTCCATGAAAAAGGCCTACTTAAAACCCCGAATGTGATGTATGATTTTATTTACAATTTATGATTTATTTACAATGAATGTATATGATGGGGGTGGGAGAAAAAAACCCAAAAACAAAAAGACGAAACCAAGGAAAAGATTTTCCCCGTTTGGTTGCCCTCCCATCCCCTGTCTACGAAATGGAGGCCGACTGTTTTCCGGTGTCCGAAAACAAGCTGAACCTACCCTAGTGGGGAGAGGGATCCTAGCCTAATGAGGCAAAAACACAATACAGGGTTGGGTGCGGTGTAGGCAATTAAATTACAGAGAATATGAATTATATACATGTGAACTTTCAAAATCTTCGACAAAAGCGGGCTGGAGTGCGGGTTGAGGTACAAAAATAATGGAGATGGGGAAGATCTTGAGAACTAACGTCTAGATGACAGGGACGATGACTCACAACATACTGCTAAATAGGCTTCCAAGGGGGGGGGAAATAATGCCTACTTACTCGGGATGGGGTCCTGAAGGACCCGTACCGTAGACGCCATGGGCCGGCAGAGGAGGGAAGGATGACTCCAACATTACCCTCATTCTTACGACCAGGCTCGCTGCATTCACCCACCCTTTGTTGAATGTTATGCGATCCAAGCGTTTTCTATCGCATCTGATTTTGACCCTAAGCTGATGCCTAAAATACAAAACCAGATCACGATGAGAAAAGCTTCCGCTTGTTTCGCGTCGTCCGAATCACCATTCGAGCTACGGATAGGATCACGAGAAACACCACACGCTTCTCACCCTGAAACGGAGGAAGAACGTTGTCTACGACGTAACCAGCTTCGAGCAGCACGAGTTGCTTGGGTTCGATGCGAGCCGTCCACTCCCCGACGTGATCCCAAAACGGGCGAACTCGCTCGCAGTAGTAGAAGGCGTGCTCAACCATTTCTTCCAAACCACTGCCGCAGCGAGCACAATCGAGCATATCTGCCAAGCCCGCTTTGTAGTTCAAGCCGAGGAGGGGTAACGCATTTCGAACAAGTCGCAAGCTGAGCGAGAACTCGGAGTTGTTCAAGAAGCTCGATCCTGGCGCCCAATTCCAGTGAGAGCGGATCTCCTCCGCCGTCCAGCCGCGCCGCTTGCTAAGAGGGTCCGAGGCGGAACCCCCCACTAGCTCCCGATATAGCTCTTTCCGAGGCCGTGAAAGGTCACTGGGCCCAAGAAGGTTACGAAGGACCTTTCGGCACTCGCGGAGAAACAGTGCTTCGCTCAAAGTCTTACGTTGACCTATAGCCTTTGGGTCTGACTTGAGGCGAGGAAAAGTCTGTCTCCACACGGCGTCCCCTGTCAAGGATCGGCCCAAGTATGCTAGTCTTTCAGTAAGCCAGTGGCTCTCCAGATCAGGCATACCCAGACCCCCGTTGCGCGTACGTTGGATGCAGACCTGTCTACGGACCATCGGCTTTACACCTCTCCAGAGCAATCTGGAGAGGGATTGTTGAAGCGCCAGCCGACGTGCCTTAGGCAGAGGAAGTACAGCCAATCGGTAAAGGATCAAGGGGTAGACGTACACGGCGTACGCCTCCGCCCTGCCCTTTAAGGACAACCTCCTTGAAAGCCAGATTCCCACCTGAGCATTCACCTTAGCTTGTACTTCCGACGTGTAATGATACTTCTTTACTATTAACTTTTCAATGTGTATTCTATTTACTAACAGCTTTTATTAGGGTAGTGGTGATATGTAATTTGCATAAGGATTTTGAAAAAGTAGAATTTTATAATTAATTGCGCTGTGTTATTTTTAATTTGATTTTTCTATGTTCATGTATTAGCAACGTTTTGTGGATAGCTTTTATAAAAAAAAACCTCGTGGGCGGGGTTATGTAAGACAGGCCTTGTATCAAAACTCCTCAGCATTTAACATTCAATCAAAAGACAGGAGAGCAAGTAAAATTAATAATATTCATTTTGAACCAAGAGAAGTACAACAGTGAGTTTAGAGTGAGGAGCAAGTCATAAGTGTGTCGGCAAAGTGCGCAGCTTAAGTGATGGGAACGTGGGGAGATGAGTTCATAAGGATAAAGAGAATTATCCAAAGAGCGAGCGAGCGAGCGAGCGAGAGAGAGACAGAGAGAGAGAGACAGAGACAGAGAGAGGTGGGGTCTCCATTGTAGTAGATCCCTTTCTCTTTTTATTGTCAGTTGCTAAGGGTGATTCGGCCGTTTTCAAATGTTAGTCTACTGACGATTGCTGATTAAACTGGTATTCTTAGCAGTTGGTAATCTTGTGGTTACTCGTATATTTTGGTCTGCTGTGAAGAAAACGTCCTTAATGTTTGAGTCAAAAAGTGTTGTAGATTGTAGGTACTCGGCGGTTGAATACCGAATCTCAACAAGCGATTTTACCACAGTTGCCTATAATTATACCATTAATGAGTCGAGGAATGGATCTGCCACAATGATGCCAAAGACGGGCTCCTGCAGATCGATGTCGTGAAAACGGCAGGCGAGAACCTGATTGGTCGGAAAATAAATTGGAACGTCACGTACGCACAGGCTGCTACGTCAGCACGTTCTATAGCGGTCTGACTTCTAGGTATTCTGAGATGCGTTTCAAACGGGATAAAACTGAGGTTATTTGATTCATTGACCACAAACTTATTGTGTAGTAAGTGTAAGAAATAAGTAATCGTAAGTATCTAATTCTGCTTGCTCATTTGTTTATTTAGCCAATTACTTAATAATAAGACAAAACTCTTGTTGGATTTTCATTTATCGTATTGAAACAACCCCTTTATTTTGCCAGCCATTTTTTGTTACTAAACCACTCTGTTTTCTTTCCTTGAATTAACAATTTGGTCTCAAACAGTTGTTGTGTTTTCTTTTCTTCAAACTGATTTGCTTTCGCGCACTTAACTCCAATCCTTGATCCTGCCAGTTGGGGTTTTTTACCCAACAAACTTTCTGGGACTAGAATCCGTTAGAAAAATAGAACTGATTCTAAAAGAAAAAATAGGAAAACATATTAGATTCATGATACCAGAAACAACAAGAAATAAAGTGGAGAGTCCTCCCTCATCTATAAGGTTTGGCAAAATGTAGGATTGGTGAAAGAGAGGGTTGGCGAAGGAGAGGGTTGGCAAAAGTGAGGGTTGGCGGAAGGAAAGATTAGCAAAAGGGAGAGTTGGCAAAAGGGACTGTTGGCAAAAGAGAGGTTTGGTAACAAAGAATGGTTGACAAAAGAGACGGTTGGCACAAGAGATGATTGGCGAAAGTGAAGTGGGTTGGGAAAAAAGAGGATTAATAAAAGGGACGGTTGGCAGAAGAGAGGGTTGTCAAAAGGGTGAGTTAGGACAAGAGAGGGTTGCTGAATGGGAGGATTGCCGAATGGGAGGGTTGGCAAAAGAGTGTGTTGGCAAAAAGGTGGATTGGCGAAAGGCGGTATTGGTGAAAGAGAGAAAGAGTGTGAGAGTTGGTGAGAGGTGATAGAAAGATATGACGAAAGGAAGATGTAGTAAAAGAATAGGATTTTGAAAGAAGGGCAGGCAGAAAAGGCGTTAGATATCTTATTGATACAGTCATTTCTCTCCTTCTGTAATCTTGGTACCAGAAAAAACGAAAATGAGGGATAGCAAAAGGGATTGGGTGCTTTATTTTTACTAGTCAACTCTCGCTCCCTAATCTGTATGCAGCGGTTGAGAGTTTTGGCGATAAAAAAGGGGTAATGAAGGAAAAAGGATTGAATGCGTTATCATTACAATCAACTTTCCTTCTTTCGCTGATCTGTGTTCGAAGCTAGACGAAAGATTAGTGATGATGCGAAAGAAAGTATAGAATATAAATTTTTTTTAGTCTTAAAATAAGCAACAAAAACATACATAAGAACATTCTAGAAATTTTGGATCAAAATCGCATTAACATTAAAGTTACATTTTTATATTTTTCGACCAATCAGCTAAAAACATAGAATAAGAACATTCTAGAAAATCCGGATAAGAAACTAATTATCAGAACATTTTTAGGCTCTAAAACAAATAAGTAAAAATATGAATCTGATTGGTCAAGAAATATCTACGCACTTAAATTTTAGGACCTGCAATAAAACTATTTTTTGATCCACTACTAAAGTATAAATAACGAAGAATTAAATCAACCAGGTCAGTCATTCAATTCCTTCCTTCCACGGTCAAAAGTTCATTTCTTCCTACCAAAAAGACTCAAAGGAAAAGGCATGCGACTTTCTTTTATCAATGCAACATGTTGTCGCCAAAATCTTTAAAAAAAACACGTGCGGACTTAATGAAAGCCAAGACCCATACGTACGGTCCATCATTCATATACACACACACATACCTACATATGTAAGTAAAGACAATTATTTTTATCTAACTTACTTCGGCCAATCATGGAACCATTTATTTGATAGTCTTTATTAACATTTAAACACGCACACACGTGTGAACAATCTTATTTTCATTTAACTGACCATAACTGTATTTCTACAAAAGGCCACTCGCACATTATGTTTCTCGTTTATTTTCATTCCTGTTTTGTTATAAATATTAAATTGTTTGTTTCTTAATCTTCGTTGTTGTCATATTCCGTTTGTTTTACGTGCTTTTAAAAATTTGTGTTGTATTTGTGGTGGAACTAAGCGTGAAGTAATACCCGTAAAATACGGACGAGAACTCACTCTCACTCACTACCTGCCCCCACCACAAAAGACGTGGCGAAAGGTAGATGATTCGAAAGGAAGACGTAGCGAAAGAATGGGATTTCGAAAGAAAGGGCTAGAGAATGCTAAAGGGTTAAACATTTTATTTCATTGTTACAGCCAATCTTTCGCTAAGCTATGTCCAAAGTGTTGCCTACCTGAGTAGTGCCAAAAGAGAGATAGGGTTGAATGCATTATTCTACTTTTTTTTTTTTATTATCGGAATGTTATTACCAGCGACGCACGCTTTCCTCTAAAGTATGGATGATCAAAAGCGTAATAATCCGCGTTTTTTTAAATTATAAATTCACGGAAAACAAGGGTTGAAAGCTATAATGTAACAATCAACCCCACTCTCGTTAGTCTGTGTTCTAAGAACGACAAAAGAATGACGCGGTGAAAGAGAGAGATTTAGAACTGTAGTGACTGTTGTCCGATTTTTATTGAAACAGTTAATCCTGCTTATTTCGCAAATCTGCAAGATAATGTTTAAAATGACTGTGAACTACATTAATACACTGACTCTTAAAACATTGATATTACAACTGTTGTGAAATTAACCCTGGTAATCATTTTCAAGTCCGATAATCAAGAATTCCTCTTCTGAAATCAGCAACAACTCTACAAAAGTAGCACGCAATACAAAGTTCGAAGCCAAACAGCTTCTTCTGTGGCTCATGTACTTTTTGTGTGGCTGCACTCGGGGAAATTGCATATACTTATTCTCGCTTATTCTCTTTGCTCTGAGATCATGTTTCTTAAATTATAGCTTTGGAGAAATTTTCTGAGTTTTTCATACCTCTTGCACTCTAGGTATATGCGTGTGCGCCTCGTTCCCGGAGGTAAGCCATCCTCTCTTCTACAGCAACTAAGTAGGAAGCGTTTATTTGTTAAAAACTGTCTTCAACATAAATTGATCCAAAAAGGGTTGATATTTCGTAAAATCAACCAAACAATCCATCAACCAGCAACCAGGTGCTTGAGATCCTTGAGGTGTTAACTCCCAAATGAAATTGAAGTCATTAGAAGTTACCAGCAAGGAACTTGAGTTTCCATGGGTACAAAAGATGGGAGTGTATGAAATGCTCAATTGGAGGTCACGAGTTCAGCACAGAGGTCAGAAACAAAAAAAAAAAAATAACTAGAATATATAGACGCAAGCACAAACGAGACTTATCTTGAAATTTATGCGCATGCTCTTCTGGAAAAGTATTCCTGAACAAATCAGACTCTCAAAAAAGGTCGTGATATAGACATGACTGAAACGTTGTGGAAGAAAGCAAAAACAAAAACAAAACAAAGACGAGAAATTTCCTCTCAACGAAAAATATAACTTACTGTTGCATGGGCGATGAAAATGTTGATCCTGCAAACGTTTATGAATATTGTGATTGACAACAAACTAGGCAAGGATGACAAAGACAAGAGGGTCGATTTGAAATGTCAGGCCTTTATTTCACGAGTCGTGCGAATGAGAGTCTGAGCTGTATTGTTTGCTTGTGGACTGATCCTTGACTCAGAGGGTCTGTGGTGTCAGGCTGGCTTCTGCGTCATCGTCTATTGGTACCTGCAAAAATCCATGAAAAGGATGGAAGATGGGCAACAAAGCCTGAAAAGTACTGTTAGGGTGACTTTCAGTATGGTGGTCCTGAAAAATTATGTTGTTATTTGAGAGTGCTGTTGTGATTGATCGAAACCTGGCATCGATTGTGCTGAGTCTGCAGCTGTGATCGGTTGGATTCTGCGTCATTGCTAGCTGTTAGAAGAGGCACCTGGTAGGGGGTGTGCTGTTACCAATGGTAAGGAGTTCTCCCAACTCCCTTGCTTCCGGGCACGAATCCCTGCTGCGCACTGAAGTTCGTGTTCAGTGACTGCTTTTGAATAACAGGGAAAGGTGGTGTATCAGATTGTCGACCACGTGCGTGAGGGGCAAAATTCTGTATTATCGAAATAGGGAATCTCTTTTTTAAATATGAGTAATAACGAAATAAATCACTATACTGACCAGAGGAACTTACAAATGCATCCTGTTTTCTTTTACAGTTAGAAACTGTCCTCAAGATGGCCTGCCGAACCAATTTATTTTGGAAACAGCCTCTGTGTTAGTAAGGGAAATTTTCTCTCACCAACGAAAGGGTGACGTTATTGTTGATGCTCGGGCACGTCGTTTCTGGCAGTGGCGAAAAATTCCGTTCGTTAACGTCATATATGACTGCCTTTTTTTCAACGGGGATTTTAGATTTGAGTAACCGGAGGGCTACGATAATACCATAGTTTAAAGTAAAGTAAAGGAAAATAACAATAAAAATCCCGCAATTAATGGGTAAACACCACATTTTCTATATATTGAAAAATATTTTTAGTGGGGCTTTAGTGGGTAATTTCAAACTGTGTATTCCGCAGTTTTCTAATTTGGATGCTGATTAAACAAAGTTTTAGAAAACAAATTTTATATGAGAGAAACAAAAGAAAAGAAAAGATAGAAGGAAATAAACTGTTGCAAGGTTTGTTGTGATTTGCAGGAACTTACCAGAGAGAGAGAGAGAGAGAGAGAGAGAGAGAGAGAGAGAGAGAGAGAGAGTTCGTTAAACTAATTTTTAAAAAAATTTTAGTTATATTTTGTAGTTTCATTAAATTTTTGGTTGATTTTTCAGGCTTCGTTAAATTTTAGTTGAGTTTTCTGTTGAGTTGACTTTTAGTCGAATTCTTGGGTCTTGTTGTTTAGTTGATTTAGGTGGATTTTTTTGTTACGAAGACTTTTAGTTGAATTTCACGGATAGCTCCTTGCTAATTCAGTTACTTTTTAACGATTAAAGGAGCGAGTGACGAACACCTTTGCAAATTTCCAAGTTGCTATCGAAGAAAATGGTGGGGGCAGCTCTTGGTGCCTCATTGTCTAGGCCCACATCCCCACTCTGAAAGCGCCAAAGATGCTGTTGATTTGCCACATCGTGGTCAGACTTATTCTTTTGTTTGAAATAAATTTTTTATAAAAGACCTTGCTTAAAAAAATTCAGAAAAGAATTGCGTGATAGATTGTTTTAAACATAATCGCTTAAAGACGTATCCAGGGCTCATTTTGCTCAATGTCAATTCACATTTGATTCATAGAACTTTTTAAAATTAATAACATTCATAAATCGATAAATGAATAATTAAGAGGAAGTAAATTATAACTAGCATCTATTAGTGACCGCTCTTGAGACATTACAATAATCGAGTTACGCGGGGATGCTGACCTAACACAATTATTATAAAGTCGCAGATTAGAGTGGAAATTGCTTTATTCTCTAAATTAGGGCACTTTTGTGCAATTCTGCAAAGAATAACCTCGCTCTGATGTCCCATTTTCACTGTGTTAAAGAAACATGAGAAAATAGGATCATTATAATATAGTTATTTACTACGATTAGTTTGACTTTAGAAAAGGGCGCCTAAGGAGGATTGAACTCACTACTCAGCAATAATTGATCTGCAAGACAAGCTTCTTAACCATTACACCTCATTAAAGTGACCGGATCATTATCATATAGATTAAATATATTAGTTGAAGTGGAGCTTGCATCCCTTGTAAACGTCGTTAATTTGTTTTGTTTCATTTTATTTTATTTTTCAATTAGTATTCGAAAACATAAGATCACAGCAAACATGAGTGCGCATTTAATCCATCGCAGTTGTAACAACAAGTATAAAAATCTGCGGTCATCAAATGGTAAAGAAATAAAGTTGTTATCAAAGATATATAACCGATAATATCTCTGACATAAATAATGACCCATTTTAAAAGGCAGCCTCTGTGGATCAACAGACGTAGTCATAACATCCGATTTTTCTAGTGGGAATATTTAGTCCTCGATTAAAGCCGGAACAACAAACAAACAAACAAGTAAACGTAGAAACATACATGAAATTAGTTAGATTGAAATCTGAGAAAATGATCAATTGGTTGACCTAAGCAATTTCAGATTACTTTATTCTTATGGAATAGACACAAATTAAAACACTTTTTTGAAGTAACTAAACGATTTGATGTGAGAATTATTACCAAGTGAAAAAAAAGGCCGACATAATATTTGCCTTATATTAAATAAACAAGTGGAAGTCGGGTTAATCAATCTATAGTCTGTAATTTACTCAGTTCCTCCACCACGAGAGGTGAATTTTTAAGCAATTTAAGACTTGATTGAAATCAGTTTTCCTTCTCGTATATTGGTTACTTAACCTAGGCAAAAGAGCTCAGTCTGCTCTACGATTTACCTCTGCTATTTAGTTGGACAGATGGATTAATACCTTTTTTTATGGTCCAGTCAACTAGGGCTGTAGAATACACTGACTGTATCTCTGCAGAAAGGTCAGACTCCCCTAAGGAGTGTCCTGCATATAACACAAAATAATCTGATGGTGAGGCTTCAGTTATGCCGGAGGTTTGGGGAATGCGGAATATCCTTTCATTACCATCGCATCCAGGTTCAATAAATTTGTTTTGACATTTAAACTGCGTATTTATGCTAAACTGAATTGGTTGAAAAAGAACAGTTTTGACATTTAACTGAGTGTAAACAAAAAAAAAACTGTACTTATACAAAATTGAATTGCTTGAAACTTCAATCAAAATGACTTAATTCGGCATTAGATGACCCGAAAAGGGTTGATACGCCGTAAAACAAAACTTGCAATCAACCATGCCGTTCTTAAAGGATTTAGGCAAAGTGAAACGTAAAATGCCTTGTACAGGATTTGAATTCGGATTGCCGATTCCATTTCCCACGGCGATATTCGTTATGCTAAGTACGGTTCCACGTCTTTGCATATATATATATATATATATATATATATGTGTGTGTGTGTGTGTGTGTGTGTGTGTGTGATCGTAAAAACAAACGAATATGTTTAATTATTATGCATGCTAGAAAATGTGCATATATATACATTTAATCATGCTTTATCGAATACACCTATCTACAAACCCCCAAAAGCACACGAATACACAGACACAAAAGCAGCACACATATGCATGATGAAACATATATATACATGTATATATATATATATATATGTGTGTGTGTGTGTGTGTGCGTGTGTACTTTTTTCTGAGATTTTGTCTTATTATTAGTGCTCAATAGTAATAATAATGATAATATTGATAATAGAAGAAGAAGAAGAAGAAGAAGAAGAAGAAGAAGAAGAAGAAGAAGAAGAAGAAGAAGAAGAAGAAGAAGAAGAAGAAGAACTAAGGAAAGGAAAACGTACAATGACACAATGCAATAAAAACAACTAAGAACAAACAATAGCTGCAGAGAAGATAGACAATACAACTGGAAGAAAAAAAAATTGTCTATGGAGACTTAGAAGATAACAGAACATGATCCAACAATACAAGCAAAACAGGACATTCCAAAATAATGATAGCAAATTCTACCAACAAGTAAACGGAGAAAGTATGAAGAAAATTGAGCAACCAGATGCAAATGAAACAAAACAATTCTTGAACACACTATAGGGAGAGAAATAACATAACAAAATGGCTGAATGGTTAAACGACATGAACAATGAATTACAAGGAATTGAAGAAAGTCCGGAGGCTGAAATACATCTGGATTCACTTAACGTAAAACTCAAGAAAGTAGCAAATTGGAAAGCGCCAGAAAACGATGGCTTCTGGTTTTAAAAAATAATTCCTCTCTTTGAAATATTATCTCATCAACTACGAAAGGCAAGCATCCCTAAATAAATGATCAAAGGGAAACCTACCTTGATCCAGAAATCACAAAAAAAAGGAACCATTCCAAACAACTACAGATAAACGATGTAGTAAAATCTCAAACTTCACAAATAAGAGATGAAATTTATTACTTAAATGAAAGCTGCGAGCTATTTCTTGAAGACCAGAAAGGATATTGCAAAGGAACTAAATGTAGAAATGACCTTTCATCTATAGACTGACACATTCTCAAGTAGGTACAGGCAAGAAAGAAATATGTAGTCATAGTATAGATAGACTTCAAAAAGCAATATGATATGATCCTACAAACATGGCTAATCGAATGACTGAGAATGTTCAAGACATGAGAGAAAGTTAAAATTTCATAACGAATGCTATAGGAAGCTGGAGAATAGAACTATCAGCTCGAGAACAAACGCTGTCTGAGGTAAAAATTCCAAGTCACATCTTTCAAGGAGACTCATTATTATCGCCACTATATTATTTATCATAACAATGCTGGCTCTGAATTATTCACTAAGAAAAAGCAGAGGAAGCTCCATAATTACAAAATCGCAAGAAAGATAAACTACTTCATGGATTATGTGAAGATTTTGTCAGGAATGAAAAGAAACAGGAAAGCATTGTACAAACTGTTAAAACCTTTTGCTGACATATAAGTATGGAATTTGGAATTTAAAAATGTGCCATGCTTATAATGAAAAAGGGTAAAAGAGAAACAACGGAAGGAATAGAACTACCACATCAGAAAGCGTCAGAATACTTCGAGAAAAATAAAATTACAGATACCAAGGAATATTAGGAGCTGATACCACCAAGTAGATAGATATGAAAGAAAAAGAAAGAAAGGAGAACTTCAGAGTGTACTAGAACATTTCTTGAAACCAAACTCAGCATCAGAAATCTCTTCAAAGGAATAAATACGTGGGTAATCTCCATTGTAATATATTCTTGACCTAAAGGACAAAGGAAGAACGCAGACAAATTGAACAAAGAACAGGGAAATTGATGACGATGCATAAGCCCTTACACCATAGAGATAATATAAAAAGATTCTATGGGAGCAGAAAAGAAGGAGGAAGAAGAGTTGCCAGTGTTGAGGATTGCGTAGATGCCTCAATTCAGGATTTCGAAGAATATTTTAAAAAATTAACTAAAAAACCCTGCAAAACACATTCATTACAGCAGTTTATAACATCAATAATAACAAAAACACCTTAAGAACTAACAAGAAACAACAATGATCAAATTTTTAAAAATGGGAGGAAAAACAACTGTATGAATACCTTACGAAACAAACCAAGGAAATTGTACACATAATGATCATGATATGGCTTCGAAGTGGAAACTTCAAGAGAGATACTGAATCTCTATAAAAAAACAGCTCAGTATAATACATAAGGGCAAATCATATCAAAGCTAAAATTGATGAGATATGTTATCAATTCATAAAAGACACGAGAACAAGTGTAATGTGGTGACAGAGATGAAATTAATTACATATTAATAAAAGCTGCAAACTAGCTCAAAAGGAGTATAGGGACACGCAGAATTTGGTGGGAAAGTTGATTTATAGTGAATTTTTCATAAAACTGAAATTTGACCTTACTGGCAAATGGTATATGCACAAACCATAGTCTTTCCAAGAAAGTGAGATGCGTAAAATTTTCTGTGATTTTCAGATACTAACAGATCACACAATCTAAGCCAGAAGATCGGACCTAGAATTAATTTACAAGAAAAAAGCAGATTTTGTTCTTCCAGTGAAAAGAAAAGGCGAAAATTGTCGAATACCTGGACCTTGCTAGAGAGCTGAAATAGATGTTGGACATGAACGTGACGGGGATACAACTTGCCTGGAAAAGAGACTGGGTAAACCGGTAATCAGAGGGAGAATCGAGATCATCCAGACCACAGCACAGCTAAAAATCAGCCATGTTACTCAGAAGTGTCCTGGATATCCGAGGAGACTTGTGGCTCAAACTCAAGTGAAAACCACTTGTTTCAAATGGTGTGAAAACTCACAATAATAATAATAATAATAAGGGCACAACTTGGTGGGAAAGGAGATTCACAAGATTCACAAGATTAAAATTTGACCACACGACAAAATCTTATATGCACAAACCAGAATCCGTCATAGAAAATGAGATGCATAACATTTTCTGGGATTGTGAGGTACAAACGGATCACCTAATCCTGGCCAGGAGACCTGTCCTATTGTTCATTAACAACAAAAAAAAAAAAAATAATAATAATTTTCCATCCAAAAAACAAACTGTGTAACAATACCCACAGGATTGGAAAAAAGACTGCAGGAATTCGAAATCAGAGAAAAAGTTGAGACTATCTTGACCACTGCAGTGTTAAGATCGATTAGAATACTGAGAAGAGTCCTGGAGACCTGAGGAGACTTGCTGTCACTCTGACCTTAGTAAAAGACCACCAGCTAACGCTGGCGTGGAAAACTTGCAAGAAATGATATTAATGATAAAATCACCTAATTCTTCCCAGTGTTAATTAACAAGAAAAAAAGGTAATTTGTCATCAAGTAGATTTTGATGTTCCAACGGACCATTGGGGGAAAATAAAAGAAAGCAAAAGTTTAGACAAATACTTGGACCTTGCCGAAAAAACGAAAAAAACCCTGTGGAACATGAAAGTGACGGTAGTGCCAATTGCTGTTGGTGCACTGGGAACGGTCCGTACAAGCTTGGAAAAAAGACTGGAGGAACTGGAAATCAAAGGTATAATCAATAACATCCAAACAACAGCATTGTTAAGATCGACAAGAAAATTCAGAAAAGTCCTGGAGACATGAGGAGACTCTCTGTCCCTTAGATCTCAGTGAAAGATAACTATTTAACACTGAAGTGAAATACTCGCAAGGAATAATAATAATAATAATAATAATAATAATGGAGGTGCCCGTGGTGTAATGATTATCGTCGTAGGAATTGGACACGGCGACGCGAGTTCAAATCCTGGACGAGACTGATTGCATTTCACATAGCACTAATACCCTTGTGAAAGGTATGAATCCAATTATTCTCCCTCTAGCTATGGATAAATAGTAGGACAGACTAGATTCTTCAGCCTTGGTGAGGTAACTAGTCTAGGAGAAGGAAAACTCTGAATTCAAACCTGTTAAACTCCGCTTAAAAATTGACCTTGCGTCATATCCTGCCCGAGCGAAGGGGTTGGTAAATAATAATAATAATAATAATAATAATAATCGTATCTACACGAAACCAACCTATATAGTAGAAATCTCATCAAAGAGATAAACGCCTGGGCTGCCCTCTTTGTAAGATAATCAGCACCATTTTCGAAGCAGACAAGGGAAGAACCTAAACAAATTGACCAGAGAACAAGAAAACTTGTGACAATGCATAAGGCCTTACATCCTAGAGATGACGTTGACAGACTATAATGTCAAGGTGAGAAGGAGAAAGAGGACTCGCCAGTATTGAAGATAGTGTTGATGCATCGATACAACGACCTGAAGTCGACATAAAAAAAAGGGCAAAGGAAGACTGATTACAGCGACCAGAAACAATACAGACAACTCGATCATCAATAGAACAAAAATAACTAGAAAACAAAATGGGAAGTAAAACAAATGAACATTTCAAGCGAGGAACAAGAGTATAAGATTGTAAATTGAATTACTATGACCAGAAAATCTACCGAACACCTACGCACGACATACGGGAACACTGGACAGCTATTTTGACCTTTTTAGGTCTCATCAGCACTGTATACCGTAATCTCCACCACTGGAGATCGAAGCAGCGACCACAGATTGCAGTGCCGAAACTCTATAACTCAGCCACCAGTTCATATCACGCACAAGTGACGCCAAATCAACTAGTCATGGTAATTGTGCGTCCAAATAACCTAAACGTGTCTTGCAAGTTTCATCCGTACTCTTTCCAGAGGACACGGTCACCCCCAGGGCCACGTCTTCCCAAGAAGCTTAGAAATACACATCTGCGTAATCATTATACCTCAGGGGAAAGGGAATAGATGTACATATTTTTTAAAAATATGTACAAGAGTATAAGACTAGACACGATTGGGTGGGGAAGGTGTTTCACTTGGAATTGTGCAAGAAGTTTAAATTTGACCAAACGAACAAATGGTATGTGCACAAACATGAATCCGTCCAAGAAAATGAGACGCATAAACTTCTCTGGGATTTTAGAATACAAACGGATCACTTAATTTCGGCCAGACCACGAGACCTAGTGATAGTCAAAAAAACAAAAAAAAAAAAAAAAAGAGAAAAAAGAAACTGCCGAATCGTGAACTTTGTCGTCCTTGCAGACCACAGGATAAAACTAAAAGGGAGCGAAAATAGAGATAAGTAACTGGACCTTACGAAAGGATTGAAAGAAGTAAAAGAAATTGTGGAACGTGAAAATGACGGTGATACCAATTGTATTTGATTCACTCGGTACAGTCACCGAAGTATTGGTACTAGGATTGGAAGACTTGGAAATAAGAGGACGAGAGGAGACCATCCAAACAACAGCATTATCTAAATCGGCCAGAATACTAGGAAGAATCCTGGAGACTTGAAGCGACTTGCTGTCACTCGAACTCCAGTGAGAAACCATCAGCTAACGCTGGAGTGAAAAACTCTCAAAAGAGTAGAATAACCTGAACAGGGCTGTTTACGTTTCGCTAGGGCTTAAAAAAGGCATAAATCCATCTGTTTTTCCCTTAACTCTGGGTAAAAGTAGGGCAGATTCGGTTCTTTAGCCTCGTTACAACCACCTTTTTCAGGGGAAAGGAAACTATGAATTCAGATCAGCTGTACACTGCTTGAAAATTTATGTCACATCCTGCCCGCAGCAAAAGGATGGGTAAATACGTATAATGAATGTTCTTTATTTTTTATTCCATTAACAATCATTTAATTAACTAATTCACTTTTTAATATTTGAAAGTATTCCTTAAAGCCGATTAAATATTATATATATATATATATATATAGAGAGAGAGAGAGAATGTGTGTGTGTGTCTGTGTGTGTCTGTGTGTGTTTTGTAAATGTGAAACTGTGTCACATTCTTCCTCTGAACCTTACAGTTCTATCAAGGGCTGCTGACTGACACTTTATGTTGCCCTAAAAATAAAAAAAACTCATTTCAAATTTGACACATAAGATTGTTTACGAGCCAAACACTGTGTGATTCTTGTATCATTGCTTGTTCTGTCTGTACTTCCAGTAGCTTTAAAGCCCACCAACAGACTTTATTATATATATATATATATATATATATATATATATATATATATATATATATATATATATATATATATATATATATATATGTCAATTGGACGCCTTCATAACACTCGCTACGGTGACAATATACACGGAAGCTCGAGTTGCGTAATAATTATTACTGTAAGTAAATAAACACAACGTGTCGGGTTCAAATCTTGAATAAAGCTCTTTGTCTTTCACTAAAAACCTCATTATTATTTGTTAGTTATGCCACCTTGGGCTTCTATCTTCTCACATCAACCTTTAAAAAATAGGTTTGGTTGGTTTCTTTGTTTAATGGCATATCAACTCTTTTTAGGTTATTTAATGCCAAAGCCATTCTCCTAGAAGAACAGTAGTGGTACAATTTAACCCATAGCTGGGAGGATAATGGGGTTCATACCTTTCCCAAGGGTATTTGCCGGAAAGTGAACGTAATAGCGCGACAGGAGTACGAACTCGCGTACTACGATTCAGCAGTCCATCGCTTTAACCATTACGCCACGAAGACACTCCCTTTAAAAAATAGTTGGATGAACGGGACTCTTTAGCTTTCGTAACAGCAACCGGTCTAGAAGGAAAAAACTCAGAATTAAAAATCTTAGGAGGGTTTATCTGAAGGATCAGTTGCACAGGTGCTCCATTCTTCTCTCATCAGCTTATATCGTGGTTATTTTTATTCAATTGTTCATCACTACAATAAAATCATTCGTGTTAGTTGTTGGTTGTTTTTGTTGGGTTTTATGGCTTATCAACATTTGTAGGTTATTTAATGCCAAATCTACTTTTATATGAATAATCAGTTCTATTTCAAACAATTCAGTTTAGCACGTGTACACAGTTTCAATGTCAAAAACATTTCTATTTCAAGCTATTAATTTTGGCCAACTGTTCTAAATCAAACAATTCAGTTTAGCATAAGTATGCTGTTTAGTTCTATTTAAACCATAGATAGGGCCCTATCAGGTGCTACCACTCCGTACCAGAGTGGACCTGGGAGCGATGGCAATGTAGGGGTGCTCCGCATTCCCCAAACCTCCAGCATCACTGGAACCTCATCATCAGATTGTTTAGTGTCATATCGTGGGGGGGGGGGGTCTTACCCCTCTGCAGAGATGCAGTCGGTGTATTCTACAGACCTAGCCGACAGGACAGCATTTGTATTGGTAGTCCAACTGAACCATTGCGTCCTCATACGTCGAGATCGAAAAGAATATACATATATACATATACTCCATTTGCATTGTATATATTAGTATTATCATTGTCAGTAACGTGTTCACACACAAGAATTTCTTTCTACAAATTACTTTTTCCTTTGAAAGGACATTCTCGCTCATATAAGACTACGCACAAATAATTTTCTTAACATCTTAACATTTCATCCATTTCCTCATATTCTTATTGTTCCAGTAAAATTGTTGTCAACTTTCATTTGTGTTATCGGGACAGTGTTGATTGCACCCCTTTTTCTATTTCTCCCCTCGTGCGTTCTTTTACCTCAATCATTTGGTCAGTAAGCAAACGATTGAGTTTTGTCCACTCTTTCAATGATAAAGGCCAAATGAATCCTACTTCTATATTCTTACCTTCGTGTTAGAGATAAGCGTATGGTTGCAAGAGACAACAGACTGGAGGGATAGATTTAATTTCGTTTATCATAAAATAAATAGAAGTTGGTATGTTAGAAGAGATACAGGCTCTCTTTTTCCACCAGATACGGGTCAGGAGGTGAGTGGCTGTAAGTCGTTCTTGACTGGCTGTCTTTTCCCACCAGATACGGGGGCCAGGAGGTGACTGGGCGTAAGTCGTTCTTCGGTGGTTGGTTTCTTATTTGTGGTACGGTGTGTGACGTGGGTTGCTAAGCTATAAGAAGTCGTGGCCTGGTGTTGGAAAGCTGGGCTTAATTTGGTTGGGCGTCAGCGTTCTTCTCTCTCGAAGTCCGCGTTTTCGACTGACTTTTTTTGAACATTTGTTTCATAGCCACGTTTGGGATTAAATCGGCTCCGAAAAAACTTTAAAGGGGAAAGTTGATGACCGGTTGAAAAAAATGACATTTTTAATTGTAAAATTAATTTTATATTTCAACCGGATGGATGCGCGGAGCCTCCCTGCACAGCGATGTATTTTATTCATTTTGGTCACGGCCATTGTTTAGACAACATTCGGTTAATGTTAGCTTTTTTTCAACTGAAATGTATGCTCGTGGTGTTTTTATTTATTTATTTATCTATTGTTTATTTATTGTTTATTTATTCAGCGTGTGAGTTAGTTTGGAATGCATCAGTAAATAAGATGAGATTTTTGTATATAACATCCGTAACAGAGCTAAGTAATACCAGACGTATATGCAGTACAGAAAAGACGTACTCACAACATAGATAAAGTAGTTACAGCTAAATGCAATCTTAACCCTTTATTTAGTCAGTTCTAACTATGTAAACCACGATAACTTATATATATATATATATATATATATATATATATATATATATATATATATATATATATATATACGGAGAAAATTGCAAAACAAAGTAATCCAAAAGTGATGAATTTATCACGAAGGAAAGTTGATGTTAAAACATTTCGGTTTTAATGAACTTCATCAGAACTTTAAGATGGTGAAACAAGTGTTGATAGAACAACGATGGATGTTTTATAAAATGCAATATTGTTATTGCATTTTATAAAACATCCATCGTTGTTCTATCAACACTTGTTTCACCATCTTAAAGTTCTGATGAAGTTCATTAAAACCGAAATGTTTTAACATCAACTTTCCTTCGTGATAAATTCATCACTTTTGGATTACTTTGTTTTGCAATTTTCTCCATACTGTTGGATTCCTTTCCATTATTTACTTCCATATGTATATATATAACTTGTTAAATATATAACTTGGTTCAATACAAAAATCTCACGAATTGTAAAATAAACAGAAAAACGTTCTGATAAAATATTAACTTCCTACAATTAAGCCTCTATCAACAAAAATGAAAAGTTTGAAAAACTTAAACTCTAGAAGCTACAGTCAATCTTTTAATGGGAGCCAATTTACTTGCTTCGACATCCGGTATATCGCTATTTAAACGACAATGGTGACCCTGACTGTAGCTTTGCGTTGAGTAATAGTTAGCAAGCTAGACTAGCTAACCGTTAGTAACAAATTCGAGTTTTTCTGGTTGTCGCTTACATCCAGTTTTATGCTACAACTAAACCACGCTTTGTAAACCACGTGGTGTAATTGTTAGCAAGCTAAATTAACAAACCATTACTAAGGAGTTCGAGTCTCACTGATTCTCCTCAACAACTAAGCACACTTCCGGTTTAACTCTGATGTTAAAGTGTCAAAAGTAGATGTACACATTATTTTACTTCCAGTAAGTTTATCAGCTTTTTTCTCTCACACATGCATTTGAATTAATTACTCGTTACATTTGACGATTACAATGGCACTTACAAAAATTGTTGTCAAAACATTTGTTATAAAGTTATTTTCCCTAAATAAAGAAAATAACTTATTTTTTATGCCAGCATATTTTTTTTTACAAGTGTTTGAATAAAGCGCTATCCCTTCCTAACCACCCAAAGGAACTCTTGGCAATAGGATAAGGAATAATTAATAATAACAGGGATCCGAAGAATATGTCTTGATTTGGATTCTTTGTTTAATGGCATATCAACATTCACGGGTTATCTAATGCAAAAGACATCCTTGCGGAAGAATGGTGGTAGTACTATTTAACTCATAGCCGGGAGTCAGGGGAATTTCATTGGTTTATAAATGTTGTTTTCAACTAGCTTTCCGCATTGACGATACCATAGCTAATAAGGATTTTCCGAGGCGTGGTTATTGCTAGTTGTAAACCGGGCTATTGACCAAATGAGTAAATTGTTCGCCAATGATCCGGGAGACCGAGGTTCAATCCCAGGTTGAGTCATAACAAAGACTCAAAAAATGGAACTTGATACCGCCCTGCTTGACACTCAGCATAATAAGATAAGGATCAAGGGTAAAGTGGAGCAATCCAGGGAATGGAGTAGCGCCCTCCCCTACACCTCGGTGTGGTAGCTATTAAAAAGGGAGCCTTTGGGTCACCCTCGACTAAGGTCGCCAACTTTACTTTTTCAAATGTGATGTCATAACAAGGAAAGTATCAAACGAAGTCTCTTTTTAACATTTACTTTCCAAATTTAATAACACAGACATACACACACATACACACGTACTCACATACACATAAATAAAAACTTAAATATCCAGTGAGTTTTTCATCACTCTCTAGATTAGCAGTTCTCAACCTGTATCCATATGATCCCTGGGGGGGGTCCATATAAGATTTTTGGGTCAACGCAAGCAAAATAGTGTGTATTTACCCAACCCCTCCATCACTGACAGGATGCGACACTTCGCCAATTTCTAAGCGGATATAAGCTGGTTTGAATTCAGAGTTTTCCTGCTAGATTGGTTGCCTAAATAAGGTTAAAGAACCTAGTCAGCCATACTATTTATATATAACTGTGGGAAGAGGATATGGATTCATGCCTTTCTCAAGGGCATCAGTGCATTAATGAGATGCAAACAGTCTTGTCCTAGATTTGAACTCGGGACCTCCATTCCATGACGATAAACTTTACCCTAGACGCACTTCGCAAGCAAATTAGTAAATTAGCATTTTAGCGGGCAACATAAGCATTTATAGTTGTATGTTATAACTTTTTCCTTCATCTTACCTTATTGAATCTGGTTTCAACCGAGTCTCTAACATACGGTCAAAAGCTTGTAACCAACTCGACATTGTACAAAGATATGATGTTCGATGATCATTGATAACATTGGAGTGAAATATTGCAAAACTAGCTGAGCAACATCAGCTACAAGCCTCGCATTGAATAAAATAGTTTTAAAGTGGTATCTTTTTTTATATAGATAAATCTGTCCTTGTATATTCATGTCTTTTACTAGTGAATATTCACTTTTTATTGAATTTAGTTAATTGTTAAAGATTACGAGTAATAAGTTAGTTATACTTCTACCATACAGAAAAATATTTTGATTTTTTATACAGTTCCTATTTATGTATAATTCTAAAAATAAAGCCAGTTTTTAAAAATATTAAACTCCTATAGGGGTCCACCAGAGTAAAATAGGGATCAAAGGGGGCCACAGGAAAAAAAATAAACGGTTGAGGACCACTGCTCTTGCTAGTTTAATTTTTTTGATCCTGTAATTTTTTGTAATATATCTAATAAGATTTCCTTGAGTACAGATACTACATTCTGATCCCTTATTTAATAGCACCATCCCGGTTATCGTACAGGACACGTGATCAGTTTAACGTACGGGCAAAGTCTAAAATAGTCCTCGTCCCCGTTACTACTGTCACGCAAGACTACTCCGACCCACTCCATTTGGAACAATGAAGAAGGTGCTGCTGGAAGGTTGCAATTTCCGGAGTCAGACTGTCGAAAGACAAGAAAAATACTGAGAGGGAACCGATACTCCACTTTTATCCCCAATTCGAAGACAAGGAAACTAGTCTCTGATCCTGTATTTAAACACATCCGCTCGGTTTTGAGATGCGACATAGCGATAGTTCAATGAGTGTTTCTTCGTGCGTACACATGGACACAGCCAAAAATAATCCCAGCCCTGGCGACTACCTCATGTTAGCGTCGGATACCTTCTTTTCGTTGGGAACACTCGTGGAGTAACAGTTTTTGTCACAGAAATTGGACACGGCTACCCGAGTTCAAACGAGGATGGTTGCATTTTACATTGCGCTTATGCTTTGGGAAAGTATGAATCGAACAATTCTCCCTAAAGTTATGGGTAAATAATTGGGCAGACAGAGGTCTTTAATCTTAGTATGGCAATCGGTCTAGAAGAAAAACTGAATTCAAAACAGTAGTAGATCTAGAGAGGGGTGGACGACGCCTACCTATTTCTATCTGTGCGCATTAAAAAGAAATAAAAAAGACCATAACATAAAAGATAAGATAAATAAAATGCGAAAGTAACAGTTTCCCAGGAAGCCTTTGACAGGAAGTACAATCTGCACATGCCGGAAAAGATGGGGTTCCTGGTACCAAAGAGAAACTCTTTCAGTTATCTCGAGACACTTCGACTGGACGGACTTTTTTCTCTCGGCTGCTTGTAGAGAAAGTACTTGCAAGCTGGGTCCTAGGGCCTAGCGACAAGCTACGTCACCTTCTAGTAGCAGCGAGACACTTACCGGACCCTCAACTTATATTTTGTAAAAGATAACTCCCTTATGTTCTTCATACGCCTTGTCTTGAGAGCTGAATATTTCTACTAGTTCAGGAAAATATTTTCACCACAGAATAGTCGTAAACCCCTAAAATCAAATTTGAATGTAAAGGTGCCCTTGTCTTTTTTCTTTCCGTCTTTAATTCCCTTAAAGCTTCAACGGACAGAAAAAAACAAGACGAGTGAATGGAGTAAGAAGAAGAAAAGGAGTCCGTTTAAAAACATTAGAATTTCCCAATTATACTAACAATTCTCCTAGCCCAATCGGATCGGGCTGTACAATACACCGACTGCATCTCTTCAGAGGGGTAAGACCATCAACGCACAACCAGTGTCCTAATATGACATTAAACCATCTGATGGCGAGGCTCCAGCCTAGGAGATTTAGTGAATGTGGATTTCTCCTTCATTGATATTGCTCCAAGGTCCACTAGACCCGGAGTGGTAGCACCTGATCTATGGGTCAAATAAAACAGTGTGCAAACAGATGACTGATGTTAAATTACGATTGCAATACCCGAAACCATTTAACTGTGAGCAAAAAAGAGATCATGTTCGTTTAAGAATGTTATTCACACAACGTGTTTACAAATCATATATATATTTAATATAAATGTATAAACAGGCTTTAGGATTAAATAACCCACAATGGTTGATATGCCATAAGTCCAAACCAAACTAAACCAAAACAATTCACTACCACGAATAACCCTTCTTATACCCCATAATCAAAAATGCACTACATGAATAGTAACCCTACGACAAAACCAGTTTGGGGGACCAGAAAGTGGTGTTGTAGCATGGTTAAAATCCCCAGGGTAAGGTTCACATTAAATTCAACTACAGCTGATTAGGTAGAAAAGAAAGTGGGCCAGTATGCATACCGCTTTTTTTTTTCTTTTCTGATATTTTTTTGTCTGCAGTAGATATTTTAATTAATTATTTATGTTTCATCGGAATTCATTATTAATTATCACAGTCCTTGAATGATGAAACTAACCTAAATAATTTGATAATGCAAATAGAAATTTTAATAATTCAATGTTATAAGTCTTTTTAATTCTGTCAACTTTTATTTTGTAACTCTCGGAGGTTAATATTTGTAAACAAAAACACTTCTTTTTATATGTTAAATTAATAAGAATTATTCCTTTTCATATAAGATCCTGACTGTGTTATTTGTTTACTGTTGCATATTTTTGCAGGTCAATTTGTTCTGCCTCGACGTGTACACAGTTATCTCGGTCTTGGACAGACTATCTAGTTTTATACCAATTAACAATTTATCCTTCTGTGCTTTGTCACAATTTGCAGCCATCGTAAATCTGTTGGTTGTTCTGTCTGTGCATTCAGACAGTTTTTAAGATCATTAATAGATTTCTTGTTTCTACTTATCAACATGAGTACATAGTTAACTGTAGATTTAATATTTACACGATATATATACAATCACGCATGGGGTGCGCGAAGTCTCTTTCGGCGACATTATTCTGTACTGGTCTCCAACATGGCGAGGTTCTGCCGAGTGTGTGTGTGTGTGTGTGTGTGTGTGTTTCTGTTGTTTGGTAGTGATTTATTTTTCGATGTTTGATAAAAAAAAAGAACAGAAAATGTGCGTGAAAGTTGTTTTTCTTTAAGGAAAAACTGATGCTAAAACTTAGAGAAGCGTTTAAAAAAGGTTTGGCTTGGTTGTTTTAATGGAATATCAACCTTCTTGGGTTATTTAATGCCGAACCCATCCACCTAGAAGAGCAGTAGTGTTTCTATTTAACCCATAGCTGATTTCTTAAGGGCATTTATCTGAAATTGGACGTATCAGCTCGATTGGAGTTCGAATTCGCTTATTACGATTCCGTAGTCCATCGCTTTAACCATTACACCACGAGGACAACCGCGGTTTAAGAACGATGATTTTATTAAAGAAAAGAAATAATAGCAAAAAGTAAAGAAAGAGGTTATTGGTTGTTGCAAATTAACGTAACTTGTTATGGTTTTGGTTTCTTTGTTTAATGGCGTATCAACCTTTGTGGGTTATTTAATGCCAAAGCTATCCTTGTAGAAGAACAATTGCTGTACTCTTTAACCTATTGAAATGGGGGGATAAGGGAATTCATACTTCTCCCAAGGGAATTAGTAAGAAAGTAACAAGTTATAGAAACAAAATGTCGCATAATATTGAAGCAGAGAAAGCAATGAATTATTTATAAAATACGCAAACAGAAAACAAATAACAGGAGGGTGAGTTGAACAGACTTTGTCTTTTTATGTATTTATATATTTTTGGTAATAATCATTAATTCACAATAATGTTTTTGTGTGTGGATTAATTTTGTATATACTGTGTGTTACGGAAAGAGAGAGACAAACAGAGACAGAGAGAGAGAGAGAGAGAGAGAGAGAGAGAGAGAGAGAGAGTGAGGCGGGGGCGGATGACAAAAGAAGGGTGGGTGAAGCAATGAACACGAAATGACTGCGAGGGTTCTTGTAGTAACAGGCGAACCCACGAGCTAAAAATAGTGTATCGAAGAGAAAAGGTCAGATAGCGGGCGGAAATAAATCTCAGACCAAAACGTGGTAAGGGAAGAATTTTACTTCCCGTGTGGACACAGCACCATCTGGACCCTGCTGAAATTCAGCAGACACCTTTCTGTATGTTGGGTAGAAATAACCCAGCCTGTCCTCGAAACTGAATAAAAGCCGTAGCGGATAAGCTACAATGCTGAATTATTCCCACTGAAAAGGGACAAATAAGGACCATGAATATGAAGACTACCCCTGATAAAGAAAAAAGGCAAAAGACTGCCTGCTAACTCCAAATAAGGTTCACACATTTAAATTGTTTTCTCTCTAATGAACTGCTATATTCGACTGAGAATTTCCATGCACCATTCAACATATAAAAAGAACATTTTAATTGACTGGACATATCGCCGTTATTATTTGTTCGTTTGTTTGCTTGTTTCTGTAATTAAATGCTCCATTTCTATCTTAACCTTGGATCTAGTTTATCTTCTTCCGGTTTCGAAGAACTGGGCATAGCTGAATGGATATCTTCTTTCTTTATACCTTTTTTTCTAATGTATGTATGACGGGATCTCTAACGTTTAGGAGCTCTCACGTGGGGGTTCCCGAAGGGTGGTTATCATTTCTACGTCAACATATTTCTCTTAACTCGAAACAAGTGTACCTAGTAGGGAACGAATAAACAGATAAAAAAATTTGAAATTAAATTAAAAAAATAAATAAATAAATAAAAAGAAAACTATTAAATTTTCAGAAACTCCCAGAAGTCTCTAACAGGAAAAGATGACGCATGCGTAAAAGAAAAAAGGCATTTCCTCTTGACAAAGGGGACAATATTATCTTTCTCTTTCAGGCAGTGTCCGTCGAACCAACAACACGATTTTGCTATCCGGTGTTTTAGGCACCACGCATACGTCTTTGGACGTAGTGTCGGTTAGTGCCTTCACCCAGTAGCAGCCCTCTTTCTCTCGGTCAACATTATGCTGAAATATACAAGACCCACTGCTGAATTATAAACTAACCCTTACGGATTTTGACAAAGCTTCCAAAAGAAAACTAACCCTTATGGAAGCCCGAAATACCAAACGCGGACACCTACATACATGAAACGAATTAATGTATTTTTGACACCTTAACTGGGGGATTCAACCATTTCAAGGTATTCAGGAAAAACTCCCTCATCCACAGAATGGTTGTTGAACCCAGTAAATAAAAGAAAGTATAAAAGAAACGTCTTCGTCTCTTATCTGTCCTGTCTTTTCTTTTTGTATAATTCTTTTTGGGACTTCCTTGGGCAAGGCATTACACCGACTAACTAACGTGGGGGTAAAATATAATATAACCAAAATATCGAGTCAGATATCTAACGCCAATGCTACCAACAAAATACCAACACTACCAACGAAATACCAACGCAACCAACGTAATACCAATGCAACCAACGTAATACTAACGTAACATTAGCCTAAACCCACAACCTAAATGCTTTTCTTTTTTTTTATTGCTTACTTGTGAGCCAGTCGTAATTTACTTCAAGTATTAAACTTTGTCATCCTTAGTAAAATTCAAAATTGAAATTTTGGGTTCAGCAGTTGGAGTAGTAGTAAAATATATTCTCTTTGAATACCGGACTTTTACTACGCTAGTCAGGGAATAGCTGGTCCTAGACCAACATGATTTTTGCGGTAAAATAAGGAAAAGTTATTCATGATACACTTGTTTTATTTGGGAGGGGGTCTTGAAAAGGGTAATTTTAATTTTAGATATGATCAAACACTTTTATTAAAAAACCATTACACTGAACGCTGTTCTTCAACTATGACCTAGCTGGACTTCACCTAATCGAAAAAGCGAACATCTCGAAAATGTTCGCTATTCAGTCGATAAAGATCGTCGGTGGACCATACATAGAATATCTTAGGTGATTGGTTTGTCTTGCAGTTCGATCTAATGAATGTTAACAGATTTGAAAATGAAACACATTTCCGTTAGAGTCTTACCTTATTTACTCAAAGTGATCGGTTTGAATGAAGTCAGTTAAAACTAAACACTCCTAATGCTATTTAATGACAAAAAACGAACGAACTTCTCCAACCCAGTCGTGTCGTCAAGATTTCAGGAACAAGTGTTATGGATAGGGCGTTAGTTTTGTCATTACATAAGCTTTCTTATAAGTTGCTCAGTGCAAATGTATTAATGTGAGGAAGTTGAAAAGGTACATGTGACGCGGGACAGGTCAAAGAACGCCATGACATACACGGATGAAGAGATATAGTTGAAATAGAGTCAGTTGGAAAATCGGATTGGAGTTTGAATCCAGCTCATGCAAGAAGGCGCCTTGGCTGAAGGAGGGGGAGGAGGAGGGGAGAGAGAGATGGAGAGAGAGAGAGAGATGGAGAAAGAGAGAGAGAGAGGAATCTCGGACAGAGTTGGAGTAGACTAACTCTGACTTAAATCATACCATTTCCGCAAAGTCTCGAAGGAAAAGAAGAATAATACATTTTTCGCTGCTTTCCGTTTCTGAAGCTTATCAGGACCAGTGTGTAATATCTGTTCCACTTCCTCGCCTGTGTTCATATCTGTGTTCTTGTCACTGAACAGGACGCAGAAAAAACTCAGATACCTTTGTTTTTGGGTTCCGAACATAAGGTAGCACCTCCCCATTGAGAAAACGCGTGGGTTGCAGTAGTCGGCCGTCTTCGTGAAACTGGTCGTGTGCTCTCTTGCTCTCTCTCTCTCTCTCTCTCTCTCTTACTCACTTTCTCTCTATATATACCATGTTACTTCTCACTGGGAGGTAATTAAATATAGAAATATGCTTGAGGTATTTAACTACAACCCCACGGGTGAAGCATGAGACACATAGTCAAATTAACGAGGGTGAGGTTGAGCATACGACCAGTATCAGGAGGTACAGGCTCATCTTTCCCGAATGGAAGAATATGAACGAGAGGTTATATGCATTTCTTAAATAAGCTGGACTTATAACGATATATACAGAGGAAAAATTCATCAGTATTCCCCCGTGAAACCAAACTGAAAAAAAAACCTATTGCCTACATTCTTTCAGTGGAATATATTAGTTTCCCTTCTTTCTTGGTTTGGTTTTGCGGTCGCTTTTTTTTATCGTCTGTATTTTCTTAAGTGACTGTGGAGTGTCACCGAGATATTCTATCTCTATCTGGGTTACATACCACTGAGTGGTCTTGCACCCTACTAACAATGATTATCATTTTCATATCCCCCCTACCCAAAGTCAGTCCAAATAATGTGTTTATATCCAAACTCTCAATCGTGTATACACTCAAAGATAAGTCAAGCTGATAAGTAGAAAAGTGTGTAATTATATAAAGGAGGGGCGCTTGACGTTACAGTTATCGTCGTAGGAAATGAAATCGGCGACCCGAGTTCGAATCCTGGACGAAGCTATTCTCGTTCTTAAGAAAGCCATGGATCCCCTTGCTTTCCCGGCAGGTAAGGGTAAATATTAGAGCAGACGGGGTTCTTTTGACTTAGTTAGGCAGCCAGTCTATTTGAAAGGAAACTCAGAGTTCAAGTCAGCTGTACTCCACGTAAAAATTGACCTTGTGTCACATCCTACCCGTAGTGGAGGTGATGGATTAATGTATACATAAAATATTATGTTCAAACGTGTGCATACAAATATGTGAATTGTGTGTAAAAGATTTCAATAAATAATCGGTTTTCCATCATCTATCCGGTCACCAGTTTTCAAAAAGAGTGTTGGAAACTTTCACACACACCTAATATATTCATATACTTGCAGATAAAATATTTTATATAGTTAATAATCGTTTATTAGACCATATGTTTCTGCTCAACTAGTCGGCGCGGTTTAAAATATGGTAACTGTATCCTTCTACAAGGGATACAGTTACCATATTCTAAACTTCATCCCACTCAAAAAAGAACCGTTCTGAGTATGATACTAAACTGCATCTCATGGTGAGGGTCCAGTTCTGAAGATCTTTGGAGCATGGGGTCGCCTCCTCATTGCTATTACTCCCCGGCTCACTCTGACCCGGAGTGGTGGAACTCGTTTAGGTTCCCATCTATATCTGTTTAAAAATCATTTATAATCGATAGAACCGTGTGTTGTATACAGCAAAGAAAAACAACAACGGTAATTATAAAAATATAACCTGGTTCTTTTTTTATTACCCGGGTGTACGTATTTGTAGAGTAAGAGAGAGTTGGAGATGGCTGAAAGGCATACACATGGCCGACATCGCAGTTTTTCTGTGAAACCTCTTTCCTTTTCTGCTTTGTTCTGCCCGAGTCGAAATCTTTCCTGGTTTGCGTAATTATCCGGATGCCCACGCAATCTTCGTGGTCACACCTCCCGCCTACATGTGACTCGTTGATACGCCTCCTCTCTAGCATGCCACCACGCGCAACTAATGCGACACTTCTACTGCGGAAATACCTGTGTCCAGTTTACTTTAGAAAACAGGTGTAGTTCCTGTTGTTTTTCTGCTTCCAGCCTCCGCCTCTATTTTCGCGGCATTTCTGCTGGGGTGTCTGCGTCATGTTTACTTGATGAAACAGGTCTACTTCCTATTATGCCACCCACGCAATTTACTTGGCATGTCATAAAGGGTTTTCAAGTCAATATTCAACACCGTGTGCAAAAAAGTCTCTGAAGAAAGAGCAACACAAACATGTATATAAGAATGTACAATGAAAGTGATTACCCAACATCTTGGCATGAAATAATCCAAGATGGGTTGCCATGCCGTTAAAATAATTCAACCATTCAATCATAGTAGCTTTCTATTATATTAAGAGTAATGACATAGTCTGACACCTGCAGGTGTTTTTAGTTCACTGATGGACACAATTTGTATGGAATCTATTAGTCATTAAATCAAGGTTTCATTTGTCACCGCGTCTTTTTTAAAAGATTCGCAACCTCATGCCAGATTTGTTGTAAATGTTTATATTAATGCATGCACCTTGCATATTTGTGGGCATTCTTATACCTATAACTATTGTACAGAAGAATATTGTAACTCGTATTTTCAAGTTAACAGAGAAAATACATCAAGTAGTTTGATAAGAAAATAGGTTTTACTACACAAGATACAGTGAACGAACAATCAGTATTTGACCGGTGTCATTCACAAGTCTCGTTAGTATTTGTCTTACCAACCGGAGGAGTACGGAACAAGGCCTTTTTAAAGGGCCCGAGTGCTGGACCGCAGTCCAAACACGCCCGGCATTCCCGAAAATGTTTACGGCCCCGTCGGCATTCCTCTAAAAAAGGGGGGCCAGGTGATAAACTTAGCGTCTCCGGAGAGGGTTAGAGCCTGGGGGACGATCCACTGAGGCTCGAGGAGTGCTGGTCTCAGCGCGCGTGACATGGATACCAACTTCCCGTAACCTATGTCAGGCGGCCTTGACTGACGTGACGAAGACCAATGACCGAGCCACACGAACCGATCCGTACAACGAGAAACACGGCCGGTGAGGGAATCGATTCACAAGTTTTGCTTTCCTCTCTCCTCCGAGGGTTGGCTATTCATCGGAAGCAGACGATTCCATTATCTTGCTTTTAGGTAGTATATAACAAATATGAAGTGTGATAAAAAGCTGAACAACTTATATAATAAAGGGACAACGTCTAGACGTCTAGAAGTCAGTGACAATTCTTGATATTTTTTATGCGGCTGGCTGGTTGGTTGTTTTGTTGGTTGGTTGGATTTACGCATGCCAACCCTTGGGTTATTTCATACTAAAAACATTTTCATGGTTTCCAGTAACTAGTGATAATCATTTGCATATAGTTTAATAATTATTGTCTCCAATCATATACGGCATAACAATATATCTTCACAATCACTTTAAACAGGAAAATACTTCTTTGAACTCAAGCAGCCGGTATTTTGCCTCTAACTACAAATACGCAAACCCATACGACCGGAATTTTACTCGTGGATTCCCCACTTCTATATCACTATTGCAGGTAAAATGTTGCAATTTCATATTTCCTGTATAATTTTATTTTTAATATATTTCAAATTTTTTATCATTCAGGGTTTTCGGACAATTGTCTTCATCTTTATTGTCATATTCACGACGTTTCGGCCGATATACCCTCCGACCTTCTTCAGGTGTTTCTTATCGAATTCAGGAGCTTACACGCAACTTAGAATCACGTCCTTTATTTAATCCACAGGGGTCGCTTGCTCTCATTCAGTTAACCATAACCATAACCATACAAGTGTTAATTATTCCTATATTGTTACTCGCCTGCAATCAGGATTGAACTTGCAACGTCCAGTTTGTTCAACAACCTGTAAAGCGGTTAAAAAATATTTTACAACATCTTAACATTTTCAGCTATGTTCTAAGCCAGGAGCTCAGGGTGTGAGGCTCACAGATTCTAAAGGTTAATAGAAAGAATACAAAATAAATTGAGCAACAGAAAGAGAGGATAATGATCTGTGTGCAGAAATGTCCTTATCGTACGTACGTGTATTTGAATGTTCTTAAGAAAAGGTAGTTTATGAGACATTTTTGAGAAGTGTTTGTTCGTTATTGGCTGAGTTTGAATGAAATGCACCTGCATGTGAGCAAGTCAAATTAAGAGGTTTGTAAGTGTCATGCTCAGTTCGGCACGAGATTTGATAAGAATGAAAAACATCCAACAGACAGGAACGAGCGATTTCTTGCTTCTAAGACATCCTTCGGATAAAATGGACGAGACTTTCGCGCTCTCTTCCTTTATGCTGCTTTGACAAGGCCATCTTGCGGTCATTAAATTCTTTGCCAGTCAAGGGTAGTAATCTTACGATCCGAAATCCGGTTTTTCACCGTCTTCTTCCAAGCCATTCCCTTAACATGTGTACAGCGATCTCACCAAAGACAGCGGCAGGTTCGTAGAAGATTGTGGCCATGGTCGTTTAGCAGAAGATATTTTGGCATTAATTGATTTGGTGACAAAAGTTATAACGTTAAGATTATTTTTATTTGTAAATCTGCCAGTATAGAGTGTTTTAATGGTTGGTTGGTTGTTTGGGTTTTATAGCATATCAAACTTTGTAGCTTATTTAACGCCAAATCCATTTTTATGAAAATAGTTCTATTTCAAACAATTCAGTTTAGCATAAGTACGCAGTTTGAATATAAATACAGTTTAATTGTAAAAAAATTTATATTTCAAGCTATTCAGTTTAGTCCAGCAATTCTAATTCAACAAATCCAGTTTAGTATAAGTACAGATTTTGTTTACACACAGTTAAATGTCAAAACAGTTCTATATTAAACAATCCAGTTTAGTGTAAGTACAGTTTCAATGTCTAAAAACAGTTCCATTTCAAATAATTCAGTTTAACATAAGTACGCAGTTGAAATGTAAGTACGGTTTAATTGTCAAAAACACTTCTATTTCAAGCTATTCAGTTTAGTCAAACAAATCAGTTTAGCATAAGTATGCCGTTAATTCTATTTAACCTATAGATAGAGCCCTATTAGGTGCTACCATGTCGGACCAGAGTGGACCTGGGAGCAAGGGCAATAAAGGGGTGCTCCGCATTCCCCAAGGCCCCAGCATCACTGGAACCTCACCATCAGATTGTTTCGTGTCATATCCAGGACACGTATTGGAGAGGGGGAGTCGTGTATTCTATAGCCCCAGCTGAATGCGCAAGTGTTTTAATAGGGTAAAATTACAATATCTCTGTTATTTTACTGCAAAATACGTTATTTTTACACTCGAGTATAACACTAGTCCCAATTTTGTCTCTTATCTTTTTATACTATATTTACCAAACAAACGTATTATTATCATTATTATTATGTGAAGAGAAATGTTAGTTTAAGGGTCTCTCTCAGGAAGATTATGTTGAAATATATGTTGTATTAATACTTTCATTTGAAAGTTGCTAATTTATTGAAGTATTAAACATGTGAAAAATATCACAGAGGTTTAATTTTTTTTATCATGAGGTTACAGAATTATTGATTTACCCATGTAAATCCAAATGCATGAGCATCTATGTATATATACGGGTGATGAGTATCTCATAAAATTTTCCGCAAATGTCTAAGTTATAAATATATATATATATATATTTGAACATTGTCAGTTGGATTATTTTGCTGGTATAAGCCATAAACAGTTTTCTGTCGGAATTATGTCGTTATTTGTCCTTGCATTTTAGGAAAAGTAAATCTTCTGATTCTTATAAAATAACTTATCAATGTTAGTATTTCATTCCAAGTTTGCACGCTGAAAATATCTATCTCAAGAACTGTCTGTATATGTTGAAGACTGAATATTGAAGCAGAAAGTTGACCAATCATTTGTGTATTTACGAAGTTTACTCTCTGTAGTGTCGTTTAACATGTTAAAGCTATTAACATGTCCGTATCAATTGAGATTTTGCTGATTTTTCCTATATTTATAAAAGCTAGAAGAATAATCTCGTTGCTCACAACCCTACTTGTTTAATTCAACTTGGTTTGATTACGTTATTTATTCTGTAGGGAGACAATTATTTATTATGTCCATTGCAGAATGGGACGTGTCCACGAGGTCACCATGTGGATAATCACATGTAACTATTCCAGCATCTGTCTCACTCGCTTTTGTCTCTGTTCTTTAAACAGTAAAGACGTTGCCTTTTCTCACGGCCATACTTCATCGAGTAAACATTTTTATTGCATTTGTACCCCTTTCATATACTGCTTATTCGTGGAACAATATGTGTACATTTTATCTGTTGGGACAGATTTATGTATTCTTGTCAATATTTCTTGTTTGTATATTAGGAATGTATTAAATGTTCCTATATGTGTAAATGAGCTTATCCTGTCTTTCTTTCTGTTTATTCAGTGTTAGTGCATTATAGGATATACTAATGCTAATATTGGAATTGGGCCAGTGGGGACTCGACTAAATAACTTTCCTAGCACCAACCAAAGCACCACAAAAAAAAAAAAAAATGAAAATGTAGGTGAGAGAAATTTCAAATTAAATTCGTCTCTAATATATTTGTAAGATCTATACGCGGAATGCGTTATTTACTGGAGAACAATATAGCCGATACAGTACAGAGGTATGAATACTTGAATGAGGCTAGCACATGAAATAATTTCAAATGCTAAATATTATTGCCTCTGAATACAGTGTGGCTCCCTGGCTAATATTGTAGCGCAAAATTTACGTACATGTAAATTATATTCCCCCTATCTTTTGGATGACATCCTTTACGGCACATCCTGTATACAATGGTACATACAAATTACCCACTGCCGATCATAATTCATGTACATACACTTTTTTTCACTGACACTTAGTTTGAGATCTCACACACACACACACACACATCGTACACATATTCACATGAAGTGGATAAATGCAGAAGAGTATAAACACTTCTATTCTTTTTGCTGTTTGCAGGCTTTTATTCAACTTCCTTATTCTAAAAGAGAGTTCATGTAACTATGTTCCACCCCACTTTCGAATAACAACCGCAGAAGAATTAATTTTCTTGTCAAACTTCATATAAAAGTAATTACTTTAAGCATATATCAAGAAAAAAAAACGAATAAGAAAATAGTATTCTTTCTTTGGCCTAGCTAATAAATATACAAATTTCCATTATTTGATGGCATGCATATTCGGTTATAAAATCTTGAATTGTATTTTTTAAAAATAATAAAAATTCAGCATTGTTGTCTACTATGAACTGAAAGTCATTTACCCTATTTTTTAAAAATTTTATTTTAATTCTAATTTTTTTTAAAAATTAATTGTGTGTTGGTGGTTTAAATATACAGTTTACAGGGGTGGGATGAAAAGCCCAGAGGCTGAAAAGTTCATAGGATGATGTCATATCTGAGGTTAATGACTTTTTCGACAAATGGAATCCAAGCATCGCAACGTCGATGGAAGAAGTGTGTGGACTGCAAAGAGGACTATGTTGAAAAATAACCTCATTTGGTCGAATTCCATCTGTGCATTTTGGTCAGCCTATGAATTTTTCAACCAACTCTCTTATATACAGGGTGTGACTGATATACATCCCACATTTTAAACTGCCTCATGTGTAGTGCAAGTGAGCTTAGGCAAGTAGTAACGGTAGCTCCATCTAGCAAATGTCTTCACATTTCTTTTTCAGATACAATCAGTTACAATCGTGGGTTGGACCGGTGCACACTGTGCGTTTGCCGTTGAAACATTTTTTACGACTGGTGAATCTGTAATTGCTACAGACATGGCTTTTTGTGCTGATTTCATATTAAGTCGGAATGATGCTATTCCAGATAGAATTTTTAGCCCATTGCAGTATCGATTTTCTATCCGAAACAACATAATCGCAACGTAAAATGAAATGACCACGAAAAGCTCTCTGTATACCAATTACAGATTCACCAGTCGTAATAAACGTTTTAACACCAAACGCACTGTATTCACCGGCTCAAGACATTGCTGTAATTAGTTGCATCTGAAAAAATTGCGAAGTTGACTTGCTCCACACATATGACAGTTTAAAATGTGGGAAGTATTTTATGTCACACCCTATATATACCTAAACCCAACGCGCGAGTAGAATGGGATACAAGGTCAATTTCTAAGTGGAGTTTAACAGGTTTGAATTCAGAATTTTCCATAAATTGGTTGCCATACCCAGGCTGAAGAGCCCATTCTGTCCTACTATTTACCCATAGCTGGAGGGAAAACAGTTTCCCAAAGATATTAGTGTTATCCGAAATGCAAATAGCCTTGTTCGGGATTTGAATTCTGGTCACCGTGTTCATTTCCCACGATGGTAATCTTTACATCACAACCACCTACATTCGTAAAAATTAATATATATATATATATATATATATATATATATATATATAAGTTCATTCTTACCGATTTTTATAGACCATACTACAAGAGCAAAGTAAGAGTAGTGGCTTTGCATTTTTAAAGGTTTTATTACATTTGTAGCCCAGTCGGTTGGGGTTGTAAAATACCGAATGCATCTCTGCAGAGGGGTGAGATTCCCCCAATGTGTGTCCTAGATATGACATTAAACCATCTGATGGCGATGTTTCAGTCAGTGGAACTCAGGGGAATATGGAGTACCTCTTCATCGCAATTGCTCCCAGGTCCACTCTGACCCAGAGTGGTAGCATCTGATAGGATCCTATCTATGGGTCAAATAGAACAGTTTGACATTTTAACTGTGTGCAAAGAAATGACCTAAACCGAATTGTTAGAAATAGAAATGTTTGACCATTTAACTGTGTGTAAGCAAATGACTGTTCAATTGAATTGTTTGTAATTCTTGAAACTCTTTAAATGTGTGCCAAAATTGAATTATTGGTATTACATCGCAATACTTGAAACCATTTGACTGTATGCAAATAGATAAATAGTGTCAAATAGAATACTTAGTGTTAAATAGTAATAGTTGTAACCACTTCACTGAGTGCAAACAAATGATTAATACCAAATAGAATTATTAGTGATAGATAGCAATAATTGAAACCATTTTAATTGGAGAAACAATAGCAATACAAATGTGCGAACAGATTATTTCTAACTCATTTAAAAATGAAAATACCTACTAGCTTTGAGTGCAAAGAAATGAGTGATGTTAAATTCTGACTTTTATATAGTCATACTTGAAACCATTTAACTGTGTACAAATAAAGTGAGCTCAGTTTCGTTTAAAGATTTTATCAATAAAATGTGTTTACAAATCATATATCTAATATATATGTATAAAGAGTATTTGGCATTAAATAACCTATAACGGTTGATATGCTATAAAACCCAACCAAGTCAGATATTATTTATTGTATATAAATGTATAAAGAGAATTTGGCATAAAATAACCTACAATGTTTGATATGCCATTAAAGCCAACCATAGACCATTAATACATTTGACTGCAAACCTTCGACTTCTTCATAGCCTGAGATTAATAAAAGAGCTGCGCTATTCTCGCTGATTATAAGCAAAAGCGATACCCTACATGATTTACTTTGCAACTCAGTCCTCTCACCAGCCTTAAGAAATATTCTCGTGGAAGACATAAAGGGAAGTTGAGGCTCTCCCATTTTTGGCCAACAGGAAGGCCCCCTGTGAAGGGGTTATATATCTAAATTCCAAAGAGAGGAATATAAAACAGTGATGGTTCATAGTAGTGATTGCGAAGATGAGGTCCCGATAAAAGTTTCAGTGATGATGATTTCTATAATCATCATCACTGAAATAACAATTATGAGAATTTAGTCACATCCATTTTAAGAGAGATTACAAAATATCATAAATGTGATCTTTTATTTATTTATTTTTTATTTTTATCTAAAACACAGTATCTATCTATCTGTCTATCTACCTATTTTTGCATCTGATGATTAAGCTCAACACATAAAACATCAAGTAACGGATTTCTAGTGTTCATAGATATATTTTGGGGGCTTTATAATAGCTTTTCTCATTTGCATCTCTCTTTTTATTATATATATATATATATATATATATATATATATATATATATATATATATATATATATATTTATTTATATTACAACAGCATATGGTTGTCACTATCTCACTTGGCAGACCAAGCGCGGTATAATTTAGAGAGTGCCCAATATCAGTGATAGAGCTATGATATAATATAATATAATATAATATAATTAGATATATATTAGTTTTTAAACATATTTAATAGCATGGATGCTTATCTGCGACAACTGGTTTTATGCCTGATGATTGCCGTGTAAAGACGGCATGAAACCAGCGGTTGCAGATAAGCATTCATGTTATTAAATATACATAAAAAACTAATATATATATATATATATATATATATATATATATATATATATATATATATATATATATAAACTTTTTTACTGTATTATCAACCTGGTCTTAGTTTAAGTAATGAGAACTTCAGTTGTTATGGCAACATAGTTTTATATTATTGTATAATTATTCTTTATTTAAATTTTGTCCATTTAAATTAACAAAAGTATGTCAATATAATTTGGATTTTTTAAATTTATTTTTTCGATTTTGTATTTTTTTAATCTTATAGTTTTTAAAAGATATCTGTAAATCCCACTGGTAGAGATACTCTACTCTGATTCTAAAGTAAAAGTAACTGTGAGTGATACTTTTATCCTAGATAGAGTAGACTTATCCTCGGCAAAAATGCCGGTTCATGCCTATATGATACCGTCATTTCTGAATGTTAGCTATGCTAGTTTAATTATAAAACTGTTTGAAAGACTTTTTTTTTAAATGCAATGAAACCCTCACTATTTATAATGTCTGGGCCATATTTCATTGAAATTAAGTAAATCAAAGCTTTATTACTTCATTGAGAAAAATCTTCAGTTATCAAACCGATAAATTAATTTAAAGAATAAAGTGCTTTGGATAACTAATGAAGTTAAATTCTCGGTTGTGTCAAAAGTTTTGTGATATTTTGGTAATGTGAGGCTCAATTCGGCAGCTGTGGATGCTTTTGCTGAGGCTGTAAAAGTGATGAATCACGAACTCGCCTGGTACCCTCCTAGTGCTACGAGTCAGATTTGCTTTTATGACTTAGAGCACGGCATCAAAATCCATGATTTTCGATCTTACCTAAACCTTCCACCACGGGCAGGATGTTAGACGAGGTCAGTTTTTAAGCGTATTAAAGCTGGTTTGAATTCAGTTTTCCTTTTCCTTGACTGGTTGTCAATAAAGCTAAATAACAATCTGCTCTATTATTTACCCATAGCTGAGGTGTGTGGGGGGAGTGTAGAACACATGGATTCATGCCTTTCCCTAGAGCATAAGCGTAAAATGAAATGCAAAGATTTGTACAAGATTTGAACACGGGTTGCCGATTCCATTTCTCAAGATGATAACCATTCACAACGCGTACCTCAAGAGTTTGTACAATGTACAGCATATGTCACTAGTAAACTCACAAAAAGTTACGTCCACTCGCTTACATCAAGTTCTGCCTCATATTGAACTTTTAAGAAGCAATAACACGCGATTGTTGTGGATTCTAGTTGCTAAAAGAAAAAAAATCTAGCGTTGAGTGATGCATTTTCATTGGATCGAAAATCAGATAATTGATGACTAATAACAAGTTCAGAGATATACTGAATTTACTTGAGGTGTCGGTATGGAATTCATCCATGTTGATTCAACAGGACCTTTGAATCTCTCAGAACTAAAAATATCCTAAGTTCATAAACAACATGATAACTCTGTATCGAAAGAATGGGATGCCAGATGTCTCATAAAACGAACTTTCTTCTGTGTTTTTATCTCAGTTTTATTACAACCGATCTGTGTGCCGTAAGCGATGAGGATGGTGAAAGGTTTCACCGGGATATATCTGAGATAGAAAGGAGTTATCAAGACTAATTCAACTCAAGAATGATAGTTTGTTGCCTACCCATTCTGAATATATTTTATATACTATTCTGATTATTACTTTTTTATTTCGATCATCTAGCGCCCAGCTTTTTACCTTGATCTTTCGTTGTGTCACTCTGTTGTTTCTTGTCGTGCGTCATTTTGTTGTCTGCTATTTTGTCGTTTTCGTACTTTTCTGTTCGTTCATTGCTTCAATCACAACTGTTTTTAGTTCTTCGGTGCTGAGATGACAAACAACATAGACAAAATTTTCCTGCGCACATTTTACTTTGTTTCATCGATGACACTTTATCACTCGTTGCTGTCTACAGGAAATTTGTAAGCAGAGACGGAACATTTAATCGCTCCAGTCGAGCGCTTCACACTCAGTCAAGTTCCAATCTAACTTCAAAAATTTCAATGATGTGGTTTTTACTTGTATCCAATGAGAGCCAAGCTTTCATTTTATATTGAGGTCACAACTCATCACTCAAATCCAGTGGTCTTTTTCTCTTGCCTTTTTAAATTAACTTACATCTCATGACAAACAATGGATTAAGCCTATCACTTTCTTAGCAGGATGATTAATGATCATTCCAACAACGTGATTCTTTCTTAACTCACGAGTGAAAGACTGTTTCAAGCATCTCTGAAGACATCAGAAATAAAGTGAGTATTTTATATTTGTCCGTATACTTCCAATCTTTTGGGATTTTCTTAAAATGAAAAAAATCAAAAAAATGTATCGGCTTGTCAGGAAACTCAGCTTGAATTGGACCAGAAAAAAACAAAAAAACAAAATGAATTTTTTTTTTATTTCTAACACGATCTCATCTGGAACGCGGCTTGTGGCTCAAGCAACTGTACTCATCCAAGATAATGACTCAAAGCATACAAGTAAACTCTGCCAGGAGTATTTTAAAAGTAGAGGAACAGCATGTCCTTCAACTGATGTTTTGGCCAGCGCAATCAGCGGACTTAAACCCCATTGAACTAGTGTGGGATGAACTTGACCGATAAGTCAAAGTAAAACAAGCCACAAGTGCGGCTCGCCTTTGCAACTCTTACCATAAAGTTGAGCAGAACTCTTTTCAGTCTACCTCAGTGGAAAAAATACCGAGAATCTATGAAGTAGTGATAGCAGCCAAAGGGGGTCATTTTGATGAATCAAAAGTTTAAAGTTTTTTGTGTTTTTTTGGTTTGATTTATATTTAATGTGGCTTATATTTAGAATAAATAAAACCATTGTGGTGCTTAACTTGTTTCATTAAAGATAACACTTTTAGAATGAGAAATAAAAAATTTCGAGAGTGACCAAATACTTTTGATTGATTGTGTACATAGGATTATATGCATCTTATTATAGAAAGAATTATGAAGTGAACGTGGATTATATTCAACTTTACAAGTATGACACCAAACAGCTTCTGATGGTGAGACTCCTCTTCTTGAGATCTGATATGTGTGTAGTACCTTTTCATTGCCATTACTCCCAGGTCAACTCTGACATTGATTTGTAGGGTCTGTTAGGGTCTCATCTATGAGTCAAATAGATATGTTTTAAAATCATTAGTATCAGATAGGAATACATGATACCATTTAAGTAAATTTTTTGAATTAAGATTAGTTACTGAAGCTATAATTATTAACTAAGTATTATTATTATTAGTTACCCAAAACCATATAATTGAGTGCAAGCAAATTATCAGTATTAGAGAGGAATAAACGATACCATATAACTAGATTATTTGTATTACGATTAGTTACTAAAGTTATAATTGTTTACTAAGTATCATTATTAGTTACTCAAAACCATATAATTGTGTACAAACAAATTGTTTGTATTTGATTGGAATCCTTGATATATAAGAAGTCTGTTAAACTCCGCTTAAAAATTGACCTTGTATCACGTCCTGCGGAGGAGTTGGTAAATACACACACACACACTCACATATATTCACTTGATATATATATATATATATATATATATATATGTGTGTGTGTGTGTGTGTGTGTGTGTGTGTGTGTGTGAAGATCCCAGCATATGATTAAATATGAACCTATTTACTAGGCTTTGTCCAAATGCATTAAACTGTTTAATAGTCTTTTAAGCATAAACATGCTCAGGGAACAGAGCAGAACTTTACTGTTGTTCGCTTAGAATAATAATAACCTACAAAAAAGACAAACTTCTACGTCAACAATATGAACATCGTATTTCCCGTGAGCCGATTGATTAGTTCGTCGTTTACTATTCAGCGACATGAATTGTACAGTCCCAACTACTATTTGTGTATAAGACGTACTATTTTATCCAGATTTTTCAGTCCAAAATTTAGGGATGCGTATTATACACGATAACTATATGATTAACTTTTTGGTCCGGCCACATGTCTTGCCATATTCAAGACCGATTGCCCGTATGTAAATTATATCTATAGTCCAAACTAATGTGGTTGACGCCGTTACAGAGAAATATCTACGGGAATATGTGTTTGTTTATAGTTTTTCTTCTTCCAATGTGAGCTTATTTTTGCCGCCAACTTGTTGCGTATTTGCCTGAGCATACCCGTACATTTGTCCCAAATAATATGCAAATTGTGTGTTTCAAAACGTAATGTAAACTATATAAATTCTTATTCTTATTCTGTATAGTTGATGACCGTAGTCGTGGGTGACCCGAAGGCTTCCTTTTCGATAGCTACTACACCAAGGAATAGGGGAGGGTGCTATTCCTTTCCCAGCATTAACCCATTTTACCCTTGACTCGTACCTTATAATGCTGAGTGTTAAGCAAGGATGCATCAAATACCACTTTTTGAGTCTTTGGTATGACTTGACCTGGGATGGAACCCAGTTCTCCAGGGCCATTGGCCAACACTCTAACCATTATACCCAGGTCCGGTATTTTCGCCTGTATGAACTGATAAAAAAATTAACAAATGCTGAATTTGGGTTATATATTGCTCCCACAAATTCTAAAACGTCAGTGTGAATTTTACTCGATAATTTTTTCCAAGAATTTCGTAGTCCAAAGTTAGAGATGCGTGTTATACATGAGTGCGTGTTATACACTAATAAATATGGTAGATTTACACAACAATCGACTCTTGGAATGGTTAAACTAAAAATTTAAAGTTCTTAACTGATTTTTTTCTGTTCCAAAAATTTGAAACTTGAGAATCAGAAATTCAGGGACGTCGCTATTGTGTGGGTACGTTGCAGCACCCCACTTTTTTATAGGAAAGGCAAACTAAACAGATGACTAAATTTGGCTTATCGTGCCTCAGTTTCAAAATATAACAACGCTTAGTTGTGTCTTTTGTCTAAAATCACTACTGTTGTAAAGAAACAATAGATAATTATTTACCTTCTTGTCTCTCATGCAGATATCTTTGTATTTCTGCTGTAGGTGACTAATTGCTCTCTCCTCAGATATTAATTACCATAGAGGATGTCTTTGGGATTACGGTCATTTTCCATGAGGTAGATAAGGCCAAATCAGCATAATCTACGCTGTCCAAACTGTAGCTCTTGGGCCACATACGGCCCAGGGCGCCTTTTGAATGATTCGCCAAAGACTTCATTTTTTATAGAAAAGATCTTTTCGCCGGAAAAAAACCAACAATTTCTTATTTCTAAAGCAGATGCTTACACGTATGGTCATCGGTTGCGAAGTACCTTCAATGTAAAATTATCTTGACATTTTTCAGTCGTGCGGGCCGCCTGATGATGAGCTATGTCTAATGCGACCCGCTTCTTGAAAAAGGTTGCCCATGTCTGGTATAAATGCAAGGGAAGACTAATGTGGAACAAAATTTAAGTGTTGGGCACTTTGATTTTCCTGAATATACCCAGGATACGTCAGATTTTTCGTAGGTATATGTTCTCCATTTCTTATTGCCATATAGATGTGCGCTGATGACACACACTCTGCTCGTGATTTAATGGTTATTGTCGTAGGAAATAGACACGATGACACGAGTTCAAATCCTGGACGAGGCTGATTGCATTTTTACATAGCACTGATGCTCTTGGGAAAGGTATGAGTTCAATCATTCTCCCACCAGCTATGAGGTAATAGTAAGGGCAAACTGGGCTTTTTAACGTTGGTCTAGGAGAAGTAAAATCTGTTAAACTCAATTTAGAAATTGACTTTGTGTCGCTTACTGCTCGTGCGGAGGGGTTGGGTTAATAAAATACACTCTGGAAGCTTTGTCTTCATCCTTAGTTTAGGATTTGTCAGCGCATGTCTCGTTAGGACACATATTTACATATAAACAATACCAAGTAACAAACCGAATGAATCGTAATAAAAATAAAAATACTGAAAATATTTTTTTTACTCATTTGTAATGTACGGAGACCATAAACAATTGTCTCCCTAAAAAATGTGTATGTCCGTTTGAGGCCACGTGAGGTCTCATATGACAATTACAGAAACGTATTCTTAACCTCTTTTGCTTCCGTCAGGAAAGACGTTGCCTTGGACACTGCTAGGGAACGGTAAAACCACAGGGCAATATTTATTACACTCGGCAAGTATGTCTTTTCCATTTTTTTTTATCCCTTTTATGTACTGCTTGTTCATGGAACAATATGTGTATATTTCTAGTTGTTGAGACATGTTTGTATATTGTTTCTTTTTAATGCAATTGGCTTGTGTATTCTACATATTAGAACTTACATGTTCTTGTATGTAAAAATGTGTTTATCTTGTCTTCTTTTCCATTGTTTAGCGTTGATATCATCATCATCATCATCATCAAGCCACGCTGACAGCGCGGGTTTCCCTGACTCTTTCTCTCTACATTCGTTCCTATCATCCATCGCTCCCAACAGGTCTTTCAAATTACATCCTATGTCCTCACTGAGCTGATGTAAATAAGATCTTGCTGGTTGACCAACAGTGACACGTCCATGTGTAGGAGTCCATAGAAGAACGTCACTTATGAGTTCTTCTTTGCTTCTCCAGCAGTGTCCTGCATGTCTTGTTTGTCTTATTGGGATGGGTTTTTTTTAGATGGGAGGTAAGTGGACGTATAGCTGTTGTTTCCTGGGGTGTTGGTTTATCACGGATGTAATGATGCAAATATTGGTGAGTGGGTAAGCGATTAAATATCGTTCTTCGGATCAAGTAACTAAGTCTGCCATTATAACTTTTCCGGTTTTTCTCTTCCAAAACATTTTTTTTCAAACTTGTATATGGGAGAGCTAAGAATGAGAGAGTGGGCTATCAAAAGTGTTGCGTATATATAGGTAATCATGTCACGTGACCGGCTCCTGACACAAGATTTATTTTGCGCGGGACAAAATCAAATGCGCGGACGTAGTTGGAAGCATAAGGCAGGCAATTTATCTGTCCAATAGATTCCCGAAACTAATTCAGTTACCGACGTCCACCACCTTTTGTTTCGGGTACAAGTGAATCATGGATCCTATTTTTCTAGAATTTTTTTTTTTTTTTTTTGCACCACGCGGCCATCGACGACCATTTAAGAAATATAGGAGTGTAAATCCTATAATACCATTATGAACAATGGTGGCCTATGTCCTGTAACCTGTGACAACCAGGATTATTTTTAAGCTTTACCTATTTAAAAAAAATTCTTTTTCGTGTTGCTGTGCATGCTATAATACCATTGTGAGCACTCATGGACCATGGCCTCGTGACTCGTGAATTCTCGTTTATTTTCGGGTTTTTTTTGTTTTGTTTTTTTTACTTTCTTCTTTTTATTTCGTGGTATCCTGCATGTTGTAATATCATTGTCAACAGCCATGGCCCATTGGCCATGACCCGTTTTCTCCATTTTTTTAAAAAATATATAGCTTCTTCGGCTATTTCTTTTGGAGTGCCGTGCATGCAATTGTTAAGAAAAGGAGAGAAAAAACAGAGAGAGAGAGAGAAAAAAAAAGAACATCACCCATCATTCATTCAATTACCCACTTTTTAACTATGCCGCAGCATGATTCAACCTTAATTAGTACTGCTACCATGTCCTCGTGAATCATATTAGGTAATAAGCTCTTAATAACGGTTAACTGCACGATGGGTGGTATTGTCTATTTTCTAAACAATTACTTATGCTCAAGTTTCACTTCTCTGGAACAAAAAAAAAAATTTAAGTTATGAACTTGAAATTTTCAGTGTAATCAGGAAAAAAGCTTAACTGGATGTGAACTTTGACCTGTATAGCCTATATCCTGCAAACCTATCACTCATTCTTCGTATATGTCAGCCTAAAAATGACTGCCAATTTTAAACAAATAATCAACCCCTCCAAAAACAGACTGCTACAATGTGTTCCTTTTCTTTCATGAACCCAGAGAAGTGGGTGTTGGCTCTCTCTGACTGCAGATGAGATGAACAACAAAACGACTAAAACAAAAGCGGCCCTAATAATTCTAAAGCGATGCAAGGTCATTAAACGTGGGAATGTATTATTGTTGAGAAAGCAGCTTTTCGTACGAAGCAGTCGGGACAAACCTAGAGATGACAGTTACGACAATCGACAAGGAAACAAATGAGAATCAGGTCAAAAATAGAAAACGAAGTGAGGGTAAGTCATAACGTTTACTGTCGAATAGATTTCTTTTTTCTTGTTTTAGTTTTGAGTTTAGGGCGGTCTCTACATGTAAGCATTTAGCTCAACTTAAGTTTAGAAAATCGAAACTTGTGAAATCGCGCAGGAAGAATGGTTCTGATCATACTAGTTTTCGAAAACACAATTCGTGACTCTGAACAATAAGAACAGCAGTTTTATGTTAATATTTTAGTTTCGATTTTACACTGGTTCAAGGTATAAGCAATAGAAGCGTTTGCTTGGGGCTATCAGGAGAGCCCCCTAAGCGATTGATTTTCATTTTTATGATTTATTGAATGCTAGTGGGTAGAGTGTTCGCCAATTATCCGGGAGACCTGGGTTCAATCGCAGGTCGCGTCATGCCAAAGATTTTTAAAATGGTACTTGATACCTCCTTGCTTAACACTCAGCAATATAAGTTACGTATGAAGGGTAAAGTGGAGCAATCCAGGGAAAGGAGTAGCACACTCCCCTATACCTCAGTGTTGTAGCGATTGAAAAGGGAGCCTTCTGGTCGCTCTCCACTATGGTTGCCAACTTACTATATCCGGTCGATAAAAATGACGGCATATAAATGAAAGCTGATTTAATAAAATTCTATGTGCAAACGATCAAGTATCAATGTTATTTGTGGTAGTAAGAAGACACTAGCCAAATTCCACTTATATTCACATAAAGGCTTGATCCAGACTTTTATGTTGGAGAAGACTCTTATTCACACACAGCCCTGTTGGTGAACCTAAGAATGTACTGAAGGTTAATACACCTTACGACTAAAATGGGTGTCCTAGGTATGACACAAAACTGCATCCATTAGTAAGGATCTATTTCTGGAGATTTGGAGAGTGTGGAGTACTCCTTCATTGCTTTTACTCACAGGTGCACTCTGACCTGAAGTGGTAGTACCTGTTAGGGTATCTGTGGTCAAATACTTCTGTTTAAAGTTATTTGAATTAAATAAGAATGCTTGATGTCATATAAACGTCTTAAAAAAGAACTCTACACAAAGAAACTACACAAAACTCTAAGGAGAAGTTACCGTGGTATATTTGTTAAAGTGTTGAACTGCGGTCTGGAAGTAAACGAGTTTGAACTCTAGTCGTTCTATTACGTTCACTGTTAAACTAATACTCTTGAGGAAGATATGAACCCCGTTATCCTCCCAGCTATGGGTTAAATAGTATCGCAGCTGTTCTACAAATTGGTTTTTTGGTTGGGTTTATGGCATCTCAACTCTTGTAGGTTATTTAATGCACAATACTATTTATACGTATATATTAAATATATATTGTTTGTTGGTAGTATTTAAACAAGATAGAGCTCGTTTATCGCACACAATTAAATGACTTCAAGTATTGCTCTGTAACACTAACAATTCAATTTAATAGTCATTTGATGGCGTGCAGTTAAATGGTTAAACGGTTCTATTTGACCCATAGAAGGGATTCTAACAAGTACTACCACACCAGGTCAGAGTCCAAGTGGACCTGGTAGTATTGGCAATAAAGGGATACTTCACATTTACCAAAACTCTCCGACTGAAGTCTCAGCATCAGATGGTTTAGTATCATATTCAGAACTCTTGTTGGCGTGGTTTTACCTATCTACAGAGATGCAGTCGGCATATTCTACAGCCCTGGGCTGTGTTCTTCTACAAGGATGGTTTAGGCATTAGATAACCCACGAAAGTTTATATACCATTAACCAAACTAAACCTAAGGAAAATGTTAATATAAGCGTACAATATACGCAATTCTTTAACCTCTAGGCATGAAATAGCCCCAGATAGATTGACATGCCGTTAAGATCAATCAGTCAGTCCATCTGATCATGTGTTGTATACGATACCCAAGAAAATGTAGTTAAGTACTGACTTTTATTCTGTTACCTGATTAAATAGCGCTACTACCTTTGGGAAAGGTATACATAAGATACCGATCAATAGCAGAGTAGATTGGGCACTTTAATCTTGATATGGCCACCAGTTTAGAAGAAGGAAAAACTTTAATTCAAACTTTTTAAACTCCGCTTAAAAAGTTGATCTGCTCGTGCAGAGGGGTTGGTAAATACATATCTGATTAAATTTTTTTTTACACCTTGCTAAAGTAAGGTGTAAAAAAAATTAAGAATCCTAAAGTATCAGTGTATTTACCAAACCCCTCAACCACAGTCAGGATGCAACACAAGGGCAATTTCTGAGCGGATTTTGAGTTTTCCTTCGCCTAGATTGGTTGCCTTACCAAGGCTAAAGAACCCAGTCCTGAAGTATATAAAACGGAATCCTCATGAAGCCAAAGTTGAAGATAAGAATACAAACTATCATAGCCTAGAATTCAACTAAGCAAAATTGGATACACAATTTATTGTCTAGACCAAGATAACTGTTCAATATCTTTTGATTGCCCAATACTCTGCAGTGATTCAGTGATTTATTATTATATTGATTTTAAACAGAAATATTTTTTTCTCTTTGGTTTGGCTGTCGCTTTTATTGGATAAATGATTCGCTCAAAATGGCCTAACATCGGTCGATGACGACGGTTCTTATACGAGCAGCTCTCTAAACCAGAGAAATAAAAAAAATGTTTAACTCAAGTTGATATATTAGAGAGTATATTTACATTTGGTAGTGAATGCAACCGATACATACTTGTACAAAACAACACTTATATAATCTAATAATATTTGTTAGAATGGTCCAAGTATTGCACAGGTCATTAGTTATAAGCTGTTTAGGTCAAATTTGGCACAAAGCTTAATTTTTTTCCATGATAAACTTATCTTGATAATTTGAGAAAGCCGTTTATTTTGGCTTTTAAGATGTAAATCGAGGACAAAACAGCTGATCGAGATAAAACCTATTTGCACATATCAGCTCGACCCAAAGAAATTCTACAGAATAAATGCATAATAATTGTACGAATTCGGCTGCATCATAAAGTCCAGAAAAATATATTGGGTCTATTCGTTATTGATTTCTATTTCTATTCTGAAATTGGATTGGTTGAGGGATAGTTTTTATGGCATATGAATCCTTCTTGGGTTATTTAATGTCGAAGACCTTTTTGTAAGTAATTATATAGTTTCAAGTAATTAATAATCGTTTCCACACAGTTGTATCGTTTCAGGGATCCCTATCAAATACTAATCCCTTTCAAATAGATCTATTTGAACTTTGGATAGGATGCTTTGAGTCAGAGGAGATCGAGGAGTAATGATCTATTTGACCTCTGGATAGGATGCTCTGAGTCAGAAGAAATCTAGGAGTAATGGCAACGAAGAGATCACTCCATACTCCTATGAGCACCAGAACTGGAGCCTCAACAACAAATGTGTCATACCTAGAACATTTAAAATTTGGCAAATTAATAGCAAGACTTATACATAAAGAAATGATGATAACTATTATATTCTTTTTGTGATATCAGAAATAATAAAAATAATAACGTTTTTTTTTATCCGCATTGGCAATTTAAATCCTCTCGTTCTTTGTCTTCTCCTCTCTCTCTCTCTCTCTCTCTCTCTCTCTCTCTCTATCTATCTATCTATCTTTCTCTTTCCCAACTTTTCTTTGTCAACCCTTTCTCATTTCTTCTTCTTCTTCTTCTTCTTCTTCTTCTTCTTCTAAACAGCCCCTCTTCGTCATAACTTCTTCTCCCTCTTTACTCACCATCTTTTCCTCCACTCGGCATTTTAAAAAACCTGTCTCTCAGCCTACTAACACAGAATTTGTCAAAACATTTACTTTCACAAAAATCAACTCTATATGTATATAACTGAAAGTGTGGCATATGCAAACGATAGGTGAATAGTTAGTTAATTTCTTTTAAAGCGAAGAAACAGCTGATTTGTATTCAAAGTTTACTTTTTTTTTATACCTGTTGGTGTTCCAAGGTTAAAGAGCCCTGTCGAAAGTACTATTTACCCATAGCTTGATGAGAGAAGAGGAGGATTCCAATCTTTCCCAAGGGCATTTGTGCAAAGTGAAATGCAAATAGCCTTGTCCAGGATTTGAATTTGGATCGCAGGGTCCATTTCGAATGACGATAAGCATTACACTATGTTAATCTCTGTATTTACCAACTCTTCCGCTCGGATAAGATGTGACACAAGGTTAATTATTGCTCTACTTTACCCTTGAAACGTACCTTATAATGCTGAGTGTTAAGCAAGGAGCAATCAAATACCATTTTTTGAGTCTTTGGTACGACTCGACCTGGGATTGAACCCCAGTCTCCTGACCCATTAGCGAACACTCTACCTCTAGGCCAATAAACTTTAACGATCACAAACATTCCAAGATTCATTTTTTCTCACTAACACAGTTTAAAAATACCTCTAACAAACACACACATACAGACACACACACTCTCACACATACACACAGAGGTAAGAAGACAAGTTTTCTCCTGAAAACACTTTTAGAACTAACTTAAATACACGTGCAGGTGCAATCATAGACATATCATATACATACACAATCAAAAAACCAACAACAAACTCTTAAGAAACAACTACACAAAAATGTAAATATAAACGTTCAATGTATGCAATTCCTTAACCACTTGGCATAAGATAGCCCTAGACTAGTTGACAATGTTAAAATCTGTAAATCGATAAGTTCAGCATTATCTGAAATAAGGATCTGGCCCGAGTATAGGGTGAGTTTCGAAAAAAAATAATGTAAATTACCTTTCATTTTGCACTTATAATAACCAATATCTTTGTAAGGAACTGCCAATCAGTAACCAGAAATAAATTTGCGTCCTCCACCTCTTATAAGGACGTGACCATTTTATGCAATTGGCATACCGACAAATGCCTAAAGCGCCTCTGGTGGCGTAATTGTTAGCAAGCTAGACTAGTAAATGTACACAAGTTCGAGTTCCATTGGGTGCCCCATTTATTTGGTCTTGTGCCACATCTAAGCAAAAAAGCTTAGTAAATTACTACAGGCAAATTCCGAACGCTGTCAAAATATCACAACTGCGAAATACAATGCCGAAGGCTTTTGTAAATTACAGACACATCTATAAATAAACAGTAACGACCGAAAGAGTGGAGTGGGGGAGTCTCTGTGACGTAATGAGTAACGTGTTGGACTGCGATCTCGAAGTTAACGAGTGCGTAACGATTGTCAAACTCTTACGTTGACTTTCGGACTAATACCCCTTTGAAAGGCATGAACCCACTTATCCTCTCAGTTATGGGTGATTGATTTACTGATTTTAACATTATGTCAGCTATCTTATGCCAAGTGGTTGAGGAATTGCATACATTGAACGTTTATATTTACATTTTTTGTGTAGTTGTTTCTTAAGAGTTTGTTGTTGGTTTTTTGATTGTGTATGTATATCACCTGTCTATGATTGCACCTGCACGTATATTTATGTTAGTTCTAAAAGTGTTTTCAGGAGAAAACTTGTCTTCTTACCTGTGTGTGTGTGGGGGGGTGTATGTTGATGTTGTTGTTGGTTGGTTGGGTTTTATGGCATATCAACATTTGTAGGTTATTTAACGCCAAATCCATTTTTATACAAATAATCAGTTCTATTTCAAACAATTCAGTTTAGCATGAGTTCACAGTTTAATTGTCAAAAACATTTCTATTTCAAGCAATTCAGTTTATTCAGACAATTCTAATTCAGCTAACTCAGTTTAGTATAAGTACTGGTTTTGTTGACACACAGTTAAATGTCAAAACAGTTCTATATTAAACAATTCAGTTTAGTGAAAGTACACTTTCAATGTCAAAAACAGTTCCATTTCAAACAATTTAGTTTAGCATAAGCACGCAGTTTAAATGTTAGTACAGTTTAATTGTCAAAAACATTTCTATTTAAAGCTATTCAGTTTAGTCAAACAATTCTATTTCAAACAATTCAGTTTCGCATAAGTATGCAGTTAGTTCTATTCAACCCATTGATAGGGCCCTGTTAGGTGCTACCATTCCGGGCCAGAGTGGACAATGGCAATGAAGGGGTACTCCGCATTCCACAAAGCTCCAGCATCACTGGAACCTTACCATCAGATTGTTTAGTGTCATATATCCAGGACACTCATTGGGGGAGTCTTGCCCTTCTGCAGAGGTGCAGTCGGTGTATTCTATAGCCCCAGCCGACTGGGTAAGTGTTTGTATGTGTGTGTGTTTAAGAGTGTGTGTGTTTGTTAGAGGTGTTTCTAAACAGTTCTAGTGGGAAAAAATGAATCTTGGTATATTTGGGATTGTCAGAAGTTTTTATCATTACTGATCTTCTACAAAGATGGTTTCGGCATTGAATAACCAACGAAGATTGATATGCCATTTAACAAAGAAACCAGACCAAAATAACAATGGAATATAGCTAAAGGTGAATGAACCATATCTCATTTAAAGTACTCTCTCCTTTTCTCTCTCTCTCTCTCTCTCTCTCTCTCTCGCTCTCTTTCTTTCTCTCTCTCTCTCTCTCTCTCTCTCTCTCTCTCTCACACACACACACACACAGAGGTCTTCCTTTTTATATACCCTCGTTTCTTTTGATGTTACACATTAATAAAGTTGTTATAAGAAATATCTAAGAGATTTCCTGCTGAATTAATCTGAAGGTTTTTTTTAATTGTGTTCATAAATAACATTACTATCATATCTTTACATTTTCATATACTTCTAATATAAATCTTATTTGCTAGAACAGTTTTAAATGAGATTTTGGGCTACCACTAGATACGGTAAGGACTACTGAACTACATGGTCAAAAAGTTGAATGAATATTACATACACTTTAATAGATTTATATAATACAGCTTTGTGTTTCTTATTGAACTTTGACAGAGCCGTCAATCAAGGATTTCTCTACACAGGATGCACCTGTGTTGACAACCGGAAGACAGCAGTACGTGGGTGTAAGCAGATCATGTGGGCCGAACCGGAAACGTATCGGAGTTGAGAAATTATATATGCATCTGAATATCGAAGCACAATGTGGTTAAGAAGTTATGGGTCAATATAGCAGTCCTCCGTCTGTCTCCGTCTCCCTATCTCAAACACACCTACAGATTTTCGACCTTACGAGAGAAATAAAAAGACATATATATTTTTGTAAACCAAGAGTTATGGTCATTCAATCATTCCTTCATGTTATAATTGTACATTGAATTAAATCATTCTTTACATGAAAATGGATTTCCAGACTATATGTGGGTTTAACGAGCTTGTAACGATTCTTAGCCTACGTATTTCATTAAATCTAAAAATAGAAAAAGAACCTCGTGTGTCGTGGTTTGCAGATTTAACTTTTTCCTATTTCACCACCAAAAGCGGCTCCGCAGATATTAGAGTACACCTTGCCCGTCAGTGGCAATCTAGCAGTCGAAGACGACAGACATTATATTATCAGTCTCAAATTTCACGAGGTTAAACAAGTTTCAAGGAATTCAAGACTCAAACAAGCAATTAAAAAGAATTCTAAAAATATTCACGTACACTGCACACATACAAAAATTAATGATCTTACAAAACATGTTTTGTGAATTATGGCTTATTGCCAAAAATAATACATAAAACGTTTTTTTCAACTCAACTGCCGGTTTTTTGTTTTGCTGTTTACTTGTTTTATTTATAATTCATTTCAGCATCTCCCTTTTAATCGCAGTATCCGGAAAACTCTGCTAAAATATTTAGTTACATTTTACCATTCGTTTCACATAATACTGAGGCGGCTAGCTTAGGGTAACATTTATCGTCTTAAGAAATAAAGTCAGTGACCCAAGTTCAAAAACCTGGACGAGGCTGTTTGCGTTTCACTTTCGCGCTAACACCCTTGGGAAAGGCAGGGATCCCTCCATTCTCCTTCCAAACTGGGATCTTTAACATTGGTTAGGCAATCAATCTAGAAGAAAAACAGACTTAAACTCTACTTCAAAATTGACCTTGTATCACTTTCTGCTCGTTGTGGAGGGCTCGGATAAATACATATTCATAATGAGCTACAACATTCATGCTTCTTTCGAGGTAAACTTTCGGTAATAACTGATACCATCTTTCCTTGTTGTCTCGTTAAACCGAGTTTTATAGCAAATCTCCGTGAAGGGAGATTGAAATAATGATCTTCTTTTGGATGGGGGGGGGGATTCCTACGTCACGTGTCCGTTGGTAACGTGTCCGTTCATATCTCAATTTTTTTCTCTGTTAGCCTTCATTCTTCGAACGGTCATGAGCTTCCAAGAGTGAGTTCTCACCAATGAAGTGTAACTGGTGTATTTTTCATTTCCGTTCATTGGAATGAATGGAGACCTTTGTACCCTCTTCAGACCAGATATAGGATGTCTCAATATACGTGAAACCTATGTGACTACGAATAACTCTACTACTAATAATTTTGTGTTTTGTTATTTTTATTTTATTATTTTATTTTTTTTGTTTCAGATTTGAAAATCGTATACAATAACAACTATTAATCCTCGATCACAATTCTATGAGGAAGAGAGGAAAAATATTTTGCGTCACCACTTATTTGGAGACCAGATCATTCAAAACTGTCTAAAAATAGATGCAACCCATTAATATGATAATGGTTTATTACTTAGACCAGGAACTCAAAAAAGATTGAATGTCCTGGAAGTTGACATAATAACAATTAAAAAAACATTGATTTGATGTCTCAAGCTCAAGGGATGCATTTTTTACAGGTCGTGTTCTGAATGAACGCCATTGCACTTGTCTCAGTAATAAAACATTATCATATTAATGGGTTGCATCAATTTTGAGACACCCTGAGAATATGAAGGGGGTATAAAAAGGTGAATGTAAATGTCTTTCTTTCTCTGATAGTTTTCTTAGCGAGGTTTACTTTAATCCCCCTCGGAGAAAGTAAAACATTTATATTTACCTTTTCTACCTCCCTTTATATAATTCGAAAATTAGTAAGATGTTTATATTATGGTTCTCAGTTCTTGTTATATAGAGGGGGAAGACTTAGTCTTCGCTCATAGAGGAAAATAAGACATTTACATTATCTTTCTTCGTACCTCTTTTTATACTCTTTTCTTGTAATACATTTGTTTTCGAACACGTTGTTAATTGCTGCAACAATCGTTATATGAATCCATTAAATGTATTATTATGATATGAACCCATTAGATGTATTATTATTATATGAACCCATTAAATGTTGTATTATTATTATATGAACCCATTGCATTTTATGTTACTGTTATATGAACCCATTAAATGTTTCAATGGTGTATATGAATTTATAAGTTTATCCTGTCTTTTCTTTCTGTTTATTCAATGTTAGTGTATCAATAGATATACTAAGGTTATTATTGAAACTTAGTGAGTAGGAAACGATTAAACATCCTTCTTTGCACCAAATAGCAGATTGTAGCCGGCTGGAGGGGCTGTAAAATACGTTGACTGCATCTCTGCAGAGAGGTAACCCCCCCTCCAACGAGTGTCCTGGTTATGGCACTAAACCATCAGACCCGGAGTGAATTATATCTATGTATCATCTGACCCAAAGTATTACGGTCATATCTCTGTGTCAAATAGAAATTTTAATCATTTAACTATACAATTTAACCATTTAACTGGGCGCAAACAGAACTCTGGCTAATTTAAAGATAAAGTTATCTACGAACAATTCACTAAAAAACCATATACTATATATATATATATAAATATATATATATATACATGTATATATATATATATATATATACACATGTATATATATATATATATATATACACATGTATATATATATATACATATATATATAAATATATATATACATGTATACATGTATACATATATATACTCCCCTACCCCCGTAGGGTTGAGTTCTCTAGCGAATGAAGTAATCGCGTTGCCATTAGCGTTTGTTGCAAGGCTCTTCATATATCAATTGAACTCTCAGTAGCCGTTTAGCGGATGTATGTAAACAATAGTAATTGTGATTCATAACCGTTTAAAATTTACTTCGCTGCTACTGGTTCCTCATGGCTGAGGGGTAGAGGCTTGGATTGGCGTTTGAGTCAACCGGGTTTCGATCCCAGCTACGGGAAGCTAGTATGTCTAGCCAAACTGATGAGTTCTGATAGAACAGATCTGTCTGTGGATGACAATATATATAAATTTATTTTGGCATTAAATAGCAATCAAGAGTTGATATTCCATTACACCAAATAACTTAACGTAACCTAAATTGAATTATTAGTGTAAGATATCAATGCCTGAAATTATTTAACTGTGAGCAAATTGAACAATTAGTGTTACCAATACTTGAAACCATTTAACTGTGTGAAAACAAATGAGCTCTGGCTTGTTGAAAAATAATATTACCTAAAAACTATTCGTTTACAAATCATTACATATATATATGATAAAAATACGTGGAAAAGTGGATAAACCAACACTGACAGCTGGTTCGTCAATGATATTTCGTTGTTTATTTAAAAAAAGAACTTCATCAGAATTTTTAAATAAAGAACGAAATATCATTGTTGAATCTGTTGTCAGTGTTAGTTCCTCCACTTTTCCTCTTATTTTTATCATCTTGTCAGATTTATCAAAATCTACCATTTCTCCTTATATATATATATATATATATAGGATTTGGCATTACGTACTCTACAAGTAGTCATATGCCATAAAACACAACCATCAAACCAACCAACCAACTTGCAGTCTATAATAACCACCCCATAATACTTCTAGATATTTGGCTTTTCATCCTTGAAATGATGCAATTGTAACTTAGCCGATCGTGCAATCAGCTTTGACATCTATTTTTACCATTCATTTCGCCCATGGGTCGAGTCTATTTCACAAAACTATTTGCAAAATGGTGCATTGCGTTATTTGGCGCACTAAAAGTAAAGAACAAAATAAGCAATATATTTGTTGGTTGTTATTGTCACCATCGTGGGATAACAAGCGAAGATAAAGTCACATTTGATATTAACGGCATCTCGTGTTTATATTTAAAGCGCAGCGAATTGCCCTTAGAGTATTTGTTTAGTAGATCAGGTGAAAATGAAACTGGGTAATTCTTTACAAAATAATCTTATCCCGATCAAAGGAGGTTAAATAAATATGTTTTGTAATCGGATAAACGTAGAATGAAGAACTAGAGGGATCACGTTTTAACTTGTGGATGTATTTCTAGGACACAAGAAAGCAAACAAAAACAAAAGCAAAAAGACGACAAATTGTTTATCAAAATATGACTTCTCGCAAACTGATACGTTACTTGTTTAATGATAACCGATTTGGATGGGAAGAAATCAGCTCGGCGCGTAGAAAAATAATTCATGGTAAATTTAGTTTAGAAATAAACAAAACAAAAAAGAAAGCTTAAAGTATATTTCGCTAATAGGCCGGGACACCGGGATTCAATTCTAGGTTTAGTCATACCAAAGACTTAAAAAATGGTACTTGATGCCGCCTTGCTTAGCACTCAGCACTATAAGGTGAGGATCACGGGTAAAGTGGAGCAATCCAGGGAAAGGAGTCGCGCCTTCCCTTACACCTCGGTGTAGTAGCTATTTAAAGGGGAGCCTTCGGGTCGCCTTCAACTACGGTCGCTAACTTTACTTATATTTATATAAAATATGATTTCAAAGTGTTCTGGTCATGTTCGAAAATAAAAAATTGGATTCGTTCTTGACAAGTAGTTCCGTCATTTGTAATGTTTGATATTCAAGCAAATTCCTGTCATTTTGCACTGTTATAAGAATTTCTTTTAAAAACAACCTTTTACAAATGCACACTGTCATATGCATCTTGTTAATAAAAGTTTTATGTACATTTTTCCTAAGTTTAAAAGCTATATTTTCTGAATTTCTTCAAGGATCATTATCATTATGAAATTTTGATGCAACTGTCAAGTTGTTTTTAAATTCTTTAACAATAAGTAAACAGAAAAAATAAAAAATAAAAACAGACAAGAAACCCAACCCTGAAATAATGAGATTCCAGTAAGATTTCAAGTCGTATTTCTTAATAAAGAAATAGAGAAAATGTCTTGAGAATAGGGCTACGAAAGTTCACCAGCAAAAAATGTGCTTAAATGGGCTATAGAGTTGACGACTTGGAGGGTTTGTCTTCGTATATTTGTGGTACCAAAATTTAGTGTCACTGTTATATAATTACGGAATGATTTTTTTATATTAATCATTTTTCCTTAATTATATTTTATCATTCGGTTTGGTTGGGCTTTGAACTATTCGGCTCTTAGTGCAGGTGCACACACATTGAGCACAGTTCACGCTTGCGCGCAGAGGATACGATAATCACAAATGTCATGATAAAAACCCCAGATAGAAATGGGACTGGAGTGTAAATGACGTCATGCCCGGAAGCGATGGGCTGAGAATTTGGTGATTTTGAAAAAGAGTTGCCCGAGCAAACTTAATGGAAAGAATGCAGTAATGACATGAAATGCTAAAATACATTATAAAGACAAGCCTTATCGTATGGCTGAAGAGTATTTTGGTATAAGTTAAGAGTCCTAAATAGAATGGAAGATATTGTATGAAGTCATAAGTTAAGGTATGGTATCATGCGTCATATGACATGAGGTCTATTGGGGCGAAAGCCTCTTCTGTAAAAGAAAGGTACACACTTGTGCGTGCTTCTGATTGTCGAGGCAGGACCGAGGAAAGAGAGAGAGAGAGAGAGAGAGAGAGAGAGAGAGAGAGAGAGAGAGTGTGTGTGTGTGTGTGTTTGACTTTGCCGCGCCCTTTTATATGCTACTTTTGTCGGGCCACCTAGCAGCCATTAGAAATACTATTTGGAAGTCAAGGAAAGTAATCCCTACATAAGAAATTCAAATTATGTCGCAGAGCTAAATAAAAAGACAAAAATTGTCAAATTACTTACAATAATTTAAAAGTAAGTTTTGAATTTTTATCTCTTTCAGAATATCTCAAAATGAAACAAAAGATCTTAATTTCTTTATTTATGAATATCGTGAATTTTTCTATAAAATTGTGTTTATTATGTTCTCTAAGTCGGGTGTTTCATCACATATTAAAAGATATTCAAAGACCTAATATATTTTACTACTGTTTTGAACAAATCCTGGAAGCAGCACTCTACAAAACAGCAACTGTACGGCCACTTACATCCCATCTCACTAAACATCCAAGTAAGACGAACAAAGCATGTTGGGCACTGCTGGGGAAGTAAGGACGAACTCATAAAACGATGTTCTCTTCTGAACTCTTACATATGGACGTGCCACTGTTGACCGAACGGCAAAGATGTACACACATAATTTCTTCACGGACACTGAATACCGTCTAGAGGACTTCCCAAGTGTGATGGATGATAGGGAGGGATGATGTGTGTGCGTGAGAGAGAGAGAGAGAGAGAGAGAGAGAGAGACCTGGGCTCCATCCTAGATTTTTAAAATGGTACTTGATACCTCCTTGCTTAACACTCAGCAATGTAAAGTACGTATCAAGGGTAAAGTGGAGCATTCCAGGGAAAGGAGTAGCGCCCTCCCCTACACCTCGGTGTAGTAGCTATTGAAAAGGGAGCCTTCTGGTCGCCCTCGACCACAGTCGCCAACTTCACTTACTATGCTAAGATCATCGCCTGATTAATGATGATGTATGAAGACTACTGCTGAACAAAAATATCAGTTCCAAATTTCACGAACGGTAACACAAATAAGCAATTCAAAAAAGGAATTTTTAAAAACATGTATCTACATCGTACCCATACAAAATTAATGAAAACACCAAAATATATTTGTAAATTATTGGTTATGTTGAATATTGACTTGGAGATCCCTTTGACATACCGCTTAAATTGCGTGGGTGGCATAAGTGGAAATACACTTGCTGCTTAGAGTAAACAGGATGCAAATGCTCCCGCGAAAATCCTACCTAGATTGCGTGGGTGGCAAGCTAGAAGGGTCGGACGCTGAATGCAGAAAAGCAACTGGAAGTACACCTGTTTCCTAAAGTAAACAGGACGCAGGTGCCACAGCAGAGACGGGGCAAAGCAGAAATACCATGTAAATTTCGAGGGTGGAATGCATGAAAGAGGCGTGTCCACGTGCAACGCGTAGCAGGAGGATGCCCGGAAAATTATAAAAACTAGGGAAGATTTCGACTCAGGCTGAACGAAGCAGATAGCGTGATTGGAATTTGAACTCCCATACTACAGTGCTGCTGTCCAGCATGTTAGACCCCAACTATGCCACGGGGACACTTCTGCTACTCACTCAACCCTTATAACAAATACGTTTATGTTAGTAGGTTATATTGTGGCTCTGAATCTTCTAAATCTGATTATTATAGAAGAAAGAAAAAAGAAAAAGAAAAAAATTATAGAGAAAAAATTGAAAAAAAAGTAATTACAAAAGAAAGAAACTTGAGGAAAAGTCATTGGAGAAAAAAAGAGAAGAAAGGAAATAAATAGAAATTACAAAAGAAAGAGATGAAAAAGAAAGGACAGAAAAAAGAAAAGAAGAAAAAGAAATTGAAATGACAAAAGAAAGAGAAGAAGAAAAAAAGAAAATTAGACAAAAAAGTAAAAGATAGAAAAAAAGAAATAGAAGAAAAATAAAGTGCAAAAATGATAGGAAAGAAGAAAAAGAAATAGAAATGGTAAAAGAAAGAAAAGAAAAAGAAATCTAAAAAAAAAAAAAATAAGGAAAGAAAAAGCAACAAAAATTAGAAAGAAAAAAGAAAAAATGTACAAAATAGAAAAGAACAAAAAGGTGTAGAAAAATAAAGGAAAGAAAAAAGAAATTACAAAAAAAAGAAGAAAAAGAAACAAAAATTACTAAAGAAAGAGAAGAAAAAGGAAATACAAAAAAGAAAAGAAGGAAAAAATATAAATTACAAAAGAAAAAGAAGAAGAAAAAGAAATACAAAAAAGAAGAAAAAGAAATAGAAATGACAAAAAAAAAGAGAAGAGAAAAGAAATCTAAAAAAAAAAACAAGAAATGAAAAAGAAAGTACAGAAAAAAGAAAAGAAGAAAAAGAAACCAAAATTACAAAAGAAAGAGGAGAAAAAGTATAGAAAAAGAAAAGAAGAAAAGCAAACAGAAATTAGAAAAGAAAGAGAAGAAGGAAAAGAAAGCACTGAAAAAAAAAGAAGAAGAAGAAACCAAAATTACAAAAGAAAAAAAGTAGAAAAAGAAAGTAGAGAAAAAAAAGAAATCGGCCCAATAATTCTTGTCACGTAGATTCCAAAGGTTTGTGCAGAAAAAGACTTAAGTGATACCTTGATATTAAAAGATTACATTTTCTATGTCTTTGGTGCAGAAAAATTGATTTGGTTTTGGATTTATTTTAAAAAAATATATTATTTGAATAAATTTCTCAATATTTATTCTTTAATCAGGTAACCCACTTTGTAAGAGAACAATAATGCATTTTGATGTAATCGGAATGAATAAATTATTTTCTCGAATTGTATTTCTTCAGTTCTTTGAAAATTAAAGTTAAAACATCAGTTTATTATAGAAGAAAGACGCATAACTGAAAGAAAATTGGGTTAATTTAATTCCTTTTTTATATTCAATCTATTCTGATTTCCTTTTTCCAATTTTCCTTTATTCATATTCATTTTTCTTCTACTTTTATGCATTTTCCATTGTCAATTCTCCCTTTCTGCCTGTTTTCATGTTCATTTTTTCTTTCTTCAATCTTTCTTTCCCTTCATCTGTTCGACCTTTTAAATAAATAAATAAAGGAGTCTAATTCATATTTTATGCTTTTTTTTTCAGGTATGGAAATGCCATTTAATGGGAGGAAAAAAGACGTTTGAGTATTAAACATAGAAGTTTGAGTTGTTTCTACACATACACTTCTTTTTGTATTTTTCCTTAAATATTCTGATTTACGTATTCTTGGCTAATTTAACTAAAAATTTAAAAGTGGGGATCCAATAAGCCCCACCATCAAATTGCTTAGTGTCATATCTTGGACACTCGTTGAAGGAGTCTTACCCCGCTGCAGAGTTGCAGTCGGTGTATTCTACAGCACCAACCGACTGGGTCAAACTTCAATTGAAATCTTTTCAAATTTGCAGATACATTTCATACCCACTCACCATTCAAACAAATAAAAGAATAATCAAAACACTGTTATTTATCATACGTCCCACCAACGCACGAATGTGGCACAAGGCCGTTTTTAAGGTAGGTCCGGTCGCAGGGCCGAAGCCCACACGCGTCCGGCAAGGCCAAAAATACCTTCGACCCCGTCGGCATTCCGCAATACTCCCACCTTACCCCGAAGGGGATAAAAGCTTGGGAGATGCCCCCTGAGGCCAGAGGAACTATCCAGTGCCGATGCACACCTGGCAGAACCATACAGAGGTACGACGACCTACCAACAACTGGAGAGGAAAGGTCGCAAACGCCCTAAAAGAGCGTCCGGGGAGATCTCTGAAAGAAAATCCCCGAGCATTCATTTCTGTTGAAAAAAAGTTAACATTAAGTTAACTGAACGCTTCCGGGTGAAATGCTAAAATAAACTCATTAATAATTTAAAAAGACCTTTTCTTTAACTAATCAGAAATCTCTCCACCCCTAGTTCTTCCTAAGCCGATACTTACTCGAGCAGAGCAATAAAAAATACACTTACAGATATGAAGGCAGTTCACCCCCACTCTTAGACAAGTATAGTGATGACCACTGGCTAGCAAACGAACCCACGACCCCACATCTCGGCTGGACAGACCAGAACTGGGTCACTCACGCCATGCATACCGGACAAAGAACGAACTCACATCCACTCGCCTCCTGACCCCATCCAATGGGAGAAAGAACACTATTTCTTCCTGGGACTACGAATTCTACACCATACAACCTCTGTTTGTTTTATAATAAACAAATTAAACGCTAAAATTTTTACCGTAATAATTTTCCTTGTTATAATACACTTGTCCATCTATGGATGTTTTTAAAATAATGTGTGAAGTATTTTAATCATCATTTCATAGTTATCTCTGTTATATCTAAAATTTTGATGATAATAAATATGACATTTAGTGAACGAACATTTACTGAAATTATTATTCAGTTGCAAATTGGACAGGAAATTGCTTTATTCTCTGACTTGAAGTGTCTTAAATGCGTATATTTACCCAACACTGTCATGTTCAGGAGGTGACACAAGGTTAGTTTTTAAGCTAAGAAGCATTTCAAGTGTATTGTACGAATAAAAGTTCCGCTATGATTTGTCGTTTTTACTGGATTACTGTTACATACATACCAAATCACACACACACACACACACACACACACACACACACACACACACACACACACACACGTTTTATGAGACATCTGCCATCCCATTCTTTCGATACAGAGTTATCATGTTGTTTATGAACTTAGGATATTTACATTTCTAAGAGATTCAAAGGTCCTGTTGAATCAACATGGATGAATTCCATACCGACACCTCAAGTAAATTCAGTATATCTCTGAACTTGTTATTAGTCATCAATTATCTGATTTTCGATCCAATGAAAATGCATCACTCGACGCTAGATTTTTTTACTTTTAGCAACTGGTATCCACAACAATCGCGTGTTATTGCTTCTTAAAAGTTCAATATGAGGCAGAAGTGGATGTAACTTTTTGTGAGTTTACTAGTGACATATGCTGTGTTGAATTTTTAAGAGATACAATGGATTGGAAGATGATAAAAGCAAAAACTGCCAAAACACTCCCGGGAAAAGAAGAGAAGAAAGTAAAGAAAACAAAAGAAAACAAAAAGGAAAAAGAAAAACAGTGTTGGGGAACTAAACATAGTGGTCTCCCTTTTTGGAAGTTATGAGCAGAGCTTAGGACTATCACGTGACCGTTAATCATGTGACATATCGAGAAGCAAGTTCTACCGTTGTTTGGTAGCAGACACCTGTCGGAGAGGACCCATCTCTTTCGTCTCCGTTTGTTCGAGCTGTACGTTCGTGTAAATTATCCTATGTAAACCTTTTCCCTACATCAGAAAAAATGTAAGTTTTTTAACCGCTGAACTTCTTGTAATGTGGAAAAGCTTTGGTAACCTTTTTATGGTTTGCGACAGTTCTCATCCTTTGTAATTGTGCGTAATGTATGTGTATAAATATATGTCACTTGTGTCTTTATTTTTCCTCACCGAAATATTCTGTGTTTGGTTATCTTTCTGATCGCCTAATGCATTATAGGAAAAAGCTGGTGGTGGTCTTAATGAACACCACCTACTATAAATTCCTATAACAGGAAAGAAAAGAAAAGAAAGAAAGAAAGAAGAAAGGAAAAGAAAAGAAAAGAAAAAAGGAAAAAACGAAAAAGAAGAGAAAAGACAAAAGAAATAAGAAAGGAAAGAAATAGAAAAGAAAACAAATACATCATCTGCTTTTATCATCTTATATATATATATATATATATACTGTGTAACCGGGACCGGAGAATAGGTCTCATATCCGGGTTTCGCTTATATCCGGTTTTGGTCTATTTTGTTTAGGTAACAAGGCTCTAATTTGGAACCAGAGAAAATCTTTCTTATATCTGGGTTTATCTTATATATCAGGGTCTCTTATATCTGGGTTACACTGTATATATATATATATATATATATTCATTGTTTTTATTTTATAACAATACTATAATTCTGGTGGGGTGAAGAATAAACCCAGATACAATAAGTCAATAAAAAAACTGATATCAGGGGAAAAAATTCAATAAAAAAAAAGAAAAGACTGAAGACATTCGTATTGCATGAAAATAATTAATCAACACAGCAATGCCTAGCCAAAAGAAAAAAAAGTATCGGTGGATTACATTTGGTTTTTTTAGGTATTATATATATATATATATATATATATATATATATAGAGAGAGAGAGAGAGAGAGAATAAGAATTTTAGTGATATACGTCTTGTATATTACTAAATTTTTCATATGAGTCATGGATCTCTTGGGTTCTCGTTGCAAAGCAGTCCTTGATGATATCGTGGTCATTCCGGATACTCAATGCTAAAATCCCATGTTTAGAGAAAACGCTGAGTCACCCGTCACGTTAGACAATAACAAAACGTTGTAGATACGTCATGAGAGAACTTCCGTTAGTAACACACGAACTATTTTTCGAAAAGGATTCATTCTGCTGGATTTTCGGAGATAAATTCGTAATTATAAAAGAAAATGGATTATATTTAAAAGTTTCTCTTCAAAGTATAATAAAGTATTTCATTGTTACTTATGTTTAATAAAGGAACTTCCTGTGTACAGAAGCATTTTACTCAGCCTAGCAGAGTGGTAGTAGACAACCCCTATATAAACTCAGTGGTCAAAGACCCAAAAACATTTCGCCCGAGTATCGGACTGTCAATGCTCAATGGCAGACTTGAGGCCGACAAGCCCTCGGCTTTGGCTGGGTTACCTTCTGGTGGGCGAGCTGCATCATAGTCACCTTTATATAGCACTGGACCTTACTGTCCAGTTTAAGATATAATCAGGCAATCGTGCCTGGACCCAGATTTGGGTCCATGTCGAGCTTAGCTTATTCGGCCCACATTGCACTAAATGGGCCGATGACCAGCAAAGTCCAGCAGGGCTCGAGCTTCGGCTCGTGCCTGACCTTCCCTCCCCTAACCGCAACTATAATTCGACCTTCGGGTCATTTGACCTTGTGTCTAGTCCTGTCTGGTGGGAAGCAGAGACAAATATCTCATTCCGGCCGCGTACCGAACTGTCAATGCTTAATGGCAGACTTGAGCCCGAAAGGCCCCTAGCTTCGGCTGGGTCGGGCCACCTTCAGGTAGGTGAGCTGCATTATTGACACCTTTGAAACTTTGAATTGCACAAGACGTCTTGGTCCAGCTTAAGCTATAATCAGGCATCCATGACTCGACCCATTGCATTAAGTGGGCCGATGATCAGCATAGTCAAGCAGGGATCGAGCCTCGGCTCGTGCCTGACCTTCCCCTCCCCTAACCACCACTATAATTCGACCTTGTGTCAAGTTCTGTCTGGTGGGAGGCAGAGACAAATATACACATTCCAGCTGAGAACGCCGGTAGGCGAGGAAGGTTATTTTTACTTCCTTTGGTTATAGCACTCCGACCAAGGCCTAATCAACAGCAGCTGCCAGAAACGCACTGCTCCAGGCCTACCCAATAGCCAATGTCTTGATTCCAGCAAGCAGACGACGCAGGAACCAACCACAGCCGCAAACCCTGCACAGTCAAACAAACCAACCACAGCTGCTTTTCTCATTCAAAAAGCTCTTCTAAGAGCTATCCTCAGAAAGTCTTACAATTGAACAGCTCATCCCAGAGCTAACCTCAGACCGCTTTAAGTTTTCTCACTCCACCTTCTCGGCTCCAGCTTCACCAGCAGCAGTTCCTGTACCCTTAAGCTACCAGCATCTGCAGACCAGCTCCATCTTCACTCGGCAGCAGTTCCTGGACCTTCCAGTAACCAACACATACAGACCGACTCCAGCTTAACCCAACAGTAAGTCCTGCACCAACAAGCAACAGTACCAACCGCAGACCAGCTCCAACTTCACCCAGCAACGGACTTCCGCATCACCATAGTTTACGAGCATCTACCGTTCGGACTAATACAACACACCGAGCCCACATCAACACATCTCATGTCAGAGACAACTGGGTCTCTGATCATCCAGCCTCTGCAACCAGTAAGTGTATTTTTGGCCCCACGACAGGGCAGTCGCGCACACCAATTCAGACTACATCCTCGTCCCTGAACGGACCAATTTTTATTGTTATCGATTCGCCGAATAAATCTTGGCCTTTCGAATTTACCCTCTTGTCTTTGTCATTTTGCCTAGTTTGTCGTCAATAACTTCATTTTTCGAAAGTTTGCAGGATCGATGTATTTATCAGTCCCGCAACAATGATATTGACGATTTTATTTCAAGAGGGATAAAAAATTCTAGTAAGCATGAATACAGTATCGACCATAAGTAAGTACACCCTACCATTTTTTTATATAATTTTTTTCCCTGCATAACAAATATACGTAGATTTTATTTTATTGTGGAACAATCAGACTTTATCTAATGAAATTGCTTGGGTGTGCTTATTTAGAGGTGATAATGTAAATATATATGTAGTGACGTCAACCATAGCTGTATTCCCATAATTAGCCACCTATATATTTTAGAACAACTCCTCTCTATCTAACCACAGTTGGGTTATATTTCAATAAAACTTTTAAGTCTATAACCTCGCTCCTTTTTCATTAAAATGTACAAACATAATGAGAATTTTAGTAATATATCAAAAGATGGATTGGTTCAAACGGAAATCGACATTTTTTAAAGATGACTCGGCATTCGGTTTCCATTATCCCTGTTTTACTTGTGAAGGCTTACTTTTTACCCAAATACATGCATGCATACACAAAATCAATTTTCTATAAATGATTTGGTAGGCACGCTCCCTTACCAAATTGCGAAGATGGGTTCTAATTAAATATGAGACGATTATCCTCTGATTGGGTTGCAGTTTTTTCTATTCTCTCTTCGCTTTCACTTTTTTTTTTAATTACGTATCGAAAATCAATTTTCCCTATCAAATAGATTGTTAAGTCTCTTTATGAGGTTGATCATAGCTTTGAATTCTAAGAGAGAGGAAGGGAGTCAAAGTTTTAGCTGAGATCACCGATTGATTATCATTATTAAGGCGTACCGACAGCATGGATTCTTTTGACTTTGTTTCGCTATCCGTCCCTACATCCATCACTCATGGCAGGTCCTCTAGACTGTATTTGTTTCCGCACAGAACTGATGAATGTAAGTTTTCGCTAGTTGGACAACACTCATTGGAAGATGTCGTTTACTTTTACAGCAAGTCTTTCTCACCTTTCTTGGATAGGAGGTAAGTGGCTGTATAACTGCTGTTTTAAGGGGTCCTGCTTCCAGGAAGTTTTCAAAACAACGCTCAGTATTATTGTATAGTTCTGATCTAGCGTTTTCTTCTTGCGTTTTGTTAGAGTCAAAGTGGTGCAACCATACAATAATACTTACATGGCTTGGAAGAATTCGCGTTTTATTTTATCAGATATCAGATTTCTATATGATCGATAACCTGTCATGAGGAACTCTCTAGTCACAGATGTTTCTAATATTCATGAAGTACACAATGTCTTGTTTGAAATATTGATTAAATTCAATCCAATTTGATACAAGGATATCTAAGCGATGATCGAACTCATAAATACTCGGAAAATTAAGCTGGTGTTGCATTTCTGCGTTGCGACGAATGTTTGCAGTGAACGAGATGAAGAAATGACAAAAAATCCAAAGAAAAAGACAAAATCAGATGTGTTCCAAGAAAAATATTTCAACCACTTTACCCTATTTACCAACCCATCCGCTCGGGCAGGATATGACACGAGGTGAATTTTTTAAGCGAAGTTTAACAGGTTTGAATTCAGAGTTTTCCTTCTCCAAGACTATTTGCCTTACCAAGGCTGAAGAACCTAGTCTGTCCTACTATTTACCCATAACTGGAGGAAGAATAATTTGATTCATACCTTTCCCAAAGATATTAGTGCTATGTAAAATGCAATCAGTCTCGTCCAGGATTTGAACTCGTGTCGCCGTGTCCATTTCTTACGACGATAACCATTAAACCACGGGCACCTCTTTACATGTGTATTTCCTCCTCCCAGGCCGGCCTCAAAACAGGAAGTGGTATTTATTCATTTATTTTTGAGTTGATGAAGGGAAGATCATATCATTCTCTAAATTTTTGTCTGCCAGGAAGGACAGTTTCGCAAGCTCCGAAATTTAAGTTGAAACGCAGTTTATTCCCAGCAGCGGTCGTGTCGATACTGCTATATGGATGCACTACTTGGACGCTAACAAAACGGCTGAAGAAATAGCTTGACGGCAATTACACAAGAATGCTGCGAGCAATATTGAACAAGTCCTGGAGGCAACACCCCACCAAGCATCAACTATACGGCCACCTACTTCCCATCACGAAAACTATCCAAGTTAGACGAACCAGACATGCAGGACACTGCTGGAAAAGCAAGGACGAGCTCATAAGTGATGTACTCCTATGGACCCCCCACATATGGCCGAGCAAAAGCAGGACGACCAGCTCGAACATACGTACAGCAGCTATGTGAGGATACGGGATGTAGCCCTGCGGACCTGCCAGAGGCGATGAACGATAAGGAGAAGTGGCGAGAGAGGGTCTGGGATATCCGCGCTGGCGGCACGACATGATGATGATGACTTGTCCTCTGCCGGTCATTAACTGATTGTTAGCACTTGCAAAATTCTCCGACTCTCGTGTGACCGTTTCTCGCACTTACTGCGAGAGTTCTCGAGGTTGATCATTTGTTGTCAGTCAAACAGACAGTCACAAGGTTCACTGAGGTGAGAAGACAGCTATTACATTACACCGATTACACTGGTTTACAAAGAAACTGAGGCAAGCACAAAAATACCCGTTTTTTACCTAATTTGAGGGTGCTGAATTCAAATTTGAAATCCGTTTTTACTCATCGCCTCTAGTTATTCATAGATTAGGTGCTGCAGGAAGTTTGGGTCCCTTCAACTATCGTGTTACACATCTTTTGGGTTACTAAATATTAGTATTACATTTTCAAATGCACTTTTAGTTTTACTTTGTTATATTTTCAGATTCTCCAATGGCTTTAAGCACGTCAAAATGTTGAGGATGCCTCAACAAGGCCAATTCTTTCTGCTACGTGTGTGGGGACTTCACAATAGTTGCACAGCGTCGAACCATCACTTTCCTCCTCAGAACCGCCTACTTTCACTATTTTGACTGTAAAAGTGGTGATCAGGACAAGACTTGGGCTCCACACATCTGTTGTAAACCCTGCTACAATGGACTAACTGCATGGTTTAATGGCAAGAAAGCGGCTTTCAGCTTTGCAGTCCCTATGGTTTGGAGAGAGCCGCAAAACCACGCAGATGATTGTTATTTTTGTTTAATATAACTGTTTTCAATGCATCTTCTAGTAAAAAGATCAAATATCCCAACCTTCGATCTGCTATGAGACCCGTTCCCCATTCAGATGATCTTCTTGTACCCACACCTCCAGTAAATAAGGATCTTCTTTCTTCATCAGATGAAGAAATGCCTTCAAGGGAGGATTCTACTGAGTCAATATCTTTGGAAGATATTGAGTCTACATATTCAGGAACAAGTGGCAATGAGCCACACTGGATCACGCAAGAAGACCTGAATGATCTTGCTCGTGATTTGTATCTGTCAAAACAGCAGTCAGAGCTCTTGGCTTCTCGGCTTAAACAGTGGATCCTAGTCCCGGAAGATGTAAAGATCACCAGTTTCAGGAATCGGAACAAAGACCTTGCTTCCTTTTTCGACATGGAAAACAAGTTGTGCTACTGCACAAACATACCTGGCTTGTTTACGTGTCCCTTGGTTTGCCACATAATCCTTCAGACTGGCGTCTTTTCATAGACTCTTCCAAGCGAAAGTCTCAACGGGAATAAATATCCCAGCATTCCCATTGCACACTCTGTCCATCTAAAGGAGTCCTATGACAATATGGAGCTTCTTTTAGAAGCTATTAAGTACAGCGAGTACCAATGGAGTCTGTGTGGGGACCTCAAGGTCATTGGTCTTCTTATAGGTATGCAAGCGGGCTTCACAAATTCTGTTGTTTTCTCTGTATCTGGGATAGTCGAGCTGTATCCCAGCATTACAAGCAGAAAGACTGGGGGTCTAGAAGCACTTTTGTTCCTGGCGAACACAGCCTCAAGGAGAATCCTCTGGATGGACATGAATAAGGTGCTTCTTCCTCCTCTTCACATCAAGCTTGGTTTGATGAAGAATTTCGTGAAGGGGTTGCACAAAAATGGTGCTGCCTTCCAGCACTTGTCTACTGTGTTCCCAGGTCTTAGTGCTGCTAAGCTCAAAGAGGGCATCTTTGTCGGACCTCAGATCCGAGAAGTGCTGAAGGATACTGATTTTGAGGAGCTTCTTAACTTAAAGGAACTGAGAGCATGGGAAGCATTCAAGTCAGTCTGTAGTGGCTTCCTTGGTAACACACGCGTACCAGATTACCAAGCCTGTATTGAGAAGTTGCTAAAGTCTTACGAGGATATGGGGTGCCGAATGTCACTCAAGATTCATTTTCTTCATTCCCACCTCAATTTCTTCCTGCCAAACCTTGGAGCAGTGAGTGATGAGCATGGAGAAAGATTCCACCAAGACATTACGAAGATGGAGAGCAACTATCATGGCAAATGGAACCCCGGCATGATGGGAGACTTCTGCTGGATGGTCTTGCGTGACATCCCGGAGGCAAAATACACCAGATCTTCTAAGAAAACACACTTTTGACTGTCTGTGGTACTATGAATTGTGTAATTGTGTCATCCAAGTATATTGATTCAATCAGTGTTCTTTATCTATCCTGTTTTATCTGTTATAAGCTGCTGCAACTCTTGAAATATGTACACATATTCTCTGTTTATACTAAAATGAGACTATTTAAAAGCCAGAAAACTAGAGGTGATAGAGCAAAACTATTTATAAATTTGAATTCAGCACACCCAAATTAACAAAAAACACATATTCCCATTCTTGCCTCAGACCAAAAATTTATTTTTGTAAACCAGTGTAATCATTGCTCAATGCCAGCTACACTTACTAATCTTAGTATAGTCTGCCAAAACGGTAAAATAGTAAAGTGCCTATTGAGAAAATAACCTTTTCTATAGTCTACAGAAATACCAAGATAATCGTCACTATTGGTATTTTTTAAGCTTAGATTAGTCTAACACCAAGCCACATATGTTAGTTGGTTTGCTTTCTTTATTGAATAGTATATCAACCTTTGTGGGTTATTTAATACCAAAACCATCCTTGTAGAGGAATGGCATATCAACATTCGTTGGTTATTTAATACCAAAGCCATCCTTATAGAAGGAGAGCAAAGATACAATTTTACTCATAGCTTGGAGGATAAGTGGGGTTCGTACATTTCCCAAAATTATTAGTCCGAAAGTGAACGTGATAGCACAACTTGAGTTCGAACTAGCCAACAGTGAGGCTGCAGGCCAGCACTTTAGCCATTACGCCACGGGTACTCCTCCAAGTCACATGTGTGGGTCACTCACTGAGCATAGAACTTACAATACGCGTAATAATCTACGGATCTATCTTACTAATCATTTATCTATGATCTGTGAGTTCTATATTTAGTTACTAAGCTTAGCTTAATTCAACTAACCGAGTAGGAAACGAAGAACTGTATTAATAATCCCTTATTATCTCACGTTGAGTCTCCTTTGCGCCATTAATATCTACTTTAGAGGGTTTGAATAAAGACAAATATGGCAGATGGCCAATATAACATAGAATTTGAGAGGAATTTACTCATTATCAATAAATCTCAAATTTCGTTTCAATTCAGCTATCCACCCGGTAGGCGAGGCTTAGAATACCCTGACTGCACCTCCTGTATGGGGATAAGACCTCTCAAAAAGGGGTATCCTGAGTATGACACAAAACTGCATCTGGTGGTGAGTCTCCAGTTCTGGAGATGCAGGGGTGTGTGGATTTGAAATTCATTGGCATTACTGCAAGACCCACTGTACTGGAGTGGTAATACCCCATAAGGTCACATCTATGGTTCAAATAGACCGGTTTGAAAATTAGATGTTTAATTGAATTATTAGTGATACATAGCAATACCTGGAGCAATTTAACTTTGTTCACTGAACTGAATAGTTTGAAATAAAACTGTTTTGACATTCAATTTGCGTACTTATGCTAACCTGAATTGTTTGAAATAAAATTACTTTTACATTTAGCTGCGTGTAAAGAAAAACTGTACTTATGCTAAACTGAATTATTTGAAATGAACTGTTTATATGTATAAAAATGGATTTAAATATGCTGCAATGGTTAATATGCCACAAAACCAAACTAAACCTAAAACATTTATGTACCCAGTACACACACAAAATTTAATACTCTCTCAATATATCTTTTGTTAGCTCTTGTGCATTACCAAAAATATTGCCCAGTCGGCTGGGGCTGTAGAATACACCGACTGCACCTCTGCAGAGAGGTAAGCCCCCCCCCTTAATAAGTGTCCTGGATATGTTACTAAACAATCTGATGGTAAGGTTCCAGTGATGCTAGGACTTTAGGGAATGCGGAGCTCCCCTTTATTGCCATTGCTCCCAGGTCCACTCTGGCCCGGTGTGATAACATCTAATAAGGCCCTATCTATGGATTAAATAGAACTAACGGCATACTTATGCTAAAATTAATTGTTTGACTAAACACAATAGCTCGAAATAGAAATGTTTTTGACAATTAAACCGTACTTACATTTAAACTGCGTGTTTATATTAAACTGAATTATTTAAAATGTAACTGTTTTTGACATTGAAAATGTACTAAAACTAAACTGAATTGTTTGATATAGAACTGTTTTGACATTTATCTGTGTGTAAACAAAATCTGTACTTATACTAAACTGAATTAGCTGAATTAAAACTGTTTGACTAAACTGAATAGCTTGAAATAGAAATGTTTTTCACAATGAAACTGTACTTACATTTAAACTGCATACTTATGCTAAACTAAATTGTTTGAAATAGAACTATTTTCATAAAAATGGATTTGGCGTTAAATAACCTACAAAGGTTGATATGGCATAAAATCCAACCAACCAACCAAAAACAATATATAATAAGGCAACGTCTGTTTCAACTCAAACTCCTGTTGTTTGTTTTACAATTTGTTCTATTCATAATTTATTTCAACGTTAACCTTTTTATCGCAGTAACCGTAAAACTCTTCTGCAACAACATTAAGTTACATTTTCTTACGAACTCGGTATCCATGATTCGCGACAAGTTTCACTCTACCCCAGTAACATAACCATCTTACGATTTTAAGTACATGCTGGCCACTTGGAAGAAAAGGCACTTCAACCAGTCTAAGAACCACGTTGTTTGCTTGTTTGTTAGTTTTTCCTCTTAGTGCATTGTTAAATCTGATGTCATTGACCGATACGAAGCAAAGAGGCCCAGATCTCAACCTTTGGACATTTAGCTCATGCTTGAACCACTGAAGTATAACTGACATTTATTAGGTACTTTCATGGTATTTGAAATAGATGAGATCGGGGGCTTCTGACCCGAATATGAGATTGAGTGAGAAATTTTTTTTGTATAATTTTCTTTCTTTTAATCTTCGAACAAATTTTCTTTTTTTGCTTATTCATTCATGCATTCATTCATGCATTCTTGCTTTCTGGCCAGGCTTTCCCAATAATATAAGAATTTTTCGCGAACCAAGTTGATTGGGAAGACAAAAGAAATGCGATAAAACGTAGCAAGTGAGAAAGATTGATGCTGTTAATATAAAAAAGGTACATCATTAAAAAGAAAAAAAAAAGAAGAAAAAAAAGCAAGTTACAAAAAGAAGAAAAAAATGCGCAACCCTAGATCTGGGTGTATCCCTTTTTCACGGCTTATCACTCAGATTACAGTCCAAGCTGAATAACACACAAATCAGTAATTAAATAAGTGTTTGTAAAGTCCAGTACAGTCGAATTGTTGAACTCAATTGCAGAAATAAGCATCTGACTCACTTTTATTTACGGATGCTCAAAAGAACTACAATACACTTTGTTTCTTTGGGGTTCCTTTTTTTTGCTATTTAAATAAAATACCACCTTACATAATCTTGCTTGTGTGTGCATGCATATTTTCATGTATTTTTGCTTATAATGGCTATAAATCAATTACTACTAATGAGGTTAAATTCGCTACCTTTTTTCTAGTATTTATATTATTCGAAAGACATTAAATTAAATTACAGGAGTTTGTTTTATTTTTTTCGAGTGTAATACATTCAATAGCGTGATTGACTTCAGGTTATGATCAAAGAAGACGTTGTTTTTAAATGCAGTTAAGCGAAAGAAAAGCACGTCATCCAGTCACGAGATTTAAATATACGTCAAGTTTACGTGGCTTTAGCCAAGAAAACATGAAAAGCAGTTAGTTAAGCAGCGGATTTTGCTGCTCTACCTTTCCGTGCCGTCAGACGAGATGGGTTCCTTGTTTAACTGAAGTGACGTTCTACCTCTCTGTGTAAACCAATATCTTACTATATATTAGAAAATCATCATATATATGTATGGGTATGTGTGTGTGTGTGTGTTTTGCCTAGACAGAGTCAATGGTGTTTGATGAGAGTCAGTTTCTATCCTATGCAATCACCAGATCAATACCTCTTGATGTGATGATCACATAGGCTGAGAAACTGACAGTCACCAAGCGCGGTTGACTCTGCGTCTACACTACTGAAACCTAGATTCATATGTGCTCTTTCCCCGAGAGAGAGTGATGTAATGATGAGAAGTGTTGGAAATGGATACGGTGACCCAAGTTCAAATCCTGGACGAGATTGCTTGCACTCATAGCCTTGGGAAAGGTATGAATTTAACTATTCTCTCTCCGGCTAAAGGTAAATAGTAGGGCAGACTGTTCTTTAACTTTAGTATGGCAACCTGTCTAGGAGAAGAAAAAATTCATTTAAGCCAGTTAAACTCAGTTTAAAAATTGATCTTGTGTCGCAACCTGCTCATGCGGAGGAGTTGGGCAAATATATACGCTCACACGGACATATATATATATATATATATATATATATATATATATATATATATATGTGTGTGTGTGTGTGTGTGTGTGTGTGATTTCAACTTTCACGGCCATGATGATTTGTCTCAGTTTGGCCAGATGAACTGATATCCTTCTCAAGAAGGTGAAGCGGTCCTGATACTTTCCTTCTTAACAGTTTACTGGCCAACTTGGGTCGTTGAGGCTCACAAATAATCTGAGAAAGTTTAAACACCGTTAAACAGTTACATGCCTGACTTTATCCCTTATAGTATTTTGGGGGTTTTAAGATTGAAGTTTCTATTTCGACGCCGAAGACAGAGAAGTGAAGCTAAACGACGTGGCATTGTGAATGAAAACACTCCAAGACAGATTCGAATTGAAAAATATGGTCCCTTTTGTAGAGCTTTCAAAAAAACAAACAAACATTGGAAACTGTTTATAAACACATGCAAAGTCAAATGTATAAATCGTTAAATTTTATAGTTCAAGTCAATTCTCTGACATTCATACACTTTCTGTCTTGAAATATAAGCAATCATTAAATAAACATACTCTCATCTTGGCTGAAGGTTGAAATCGGTTAGAATTAAAAAATAAATTAATAAAAATAAAAATAAAAAATGAAAATAAAATGAATGAATAAAATGTTTAAATAAGATAAAATAAAATAAAGTAAAAGAATAGGGGGCAATTATACCTAAAAACCCTTACCTCAAATGGACTCAACAATAAACTAAATCATCTTGAAAATCACATTCTAAGCCACAAATACTAATTTTAAACAGTTTAAAAAAATCAATATTTAAAAAAGCCCTTTCTTTTTAGCTGGATCTTTATGCTTAATAGCGTCATAAAAAAGCAACAACAGCAGAGGAAAAATAAAGTTTCATTCACCCATGAAGCCAATCCAGTAGAATTTATACACCTTCAGTCTTAAAATGTAAACAATAATGGAATAAACACGTTCTGATGAGATTCAAAGGAATGCTTTTCTAGAAATTACTGGAATCTATACAAACGCTTGAATGAGCAATTAACTCGTTTGAATAATTCATTGTATGAAAACGCCCGTGTCCTTTAGTTGAAAATTAGACTCAATATGTGACGTAATCACCAGACGTGTGTCCTTCTCACTAATGTTTTTCTTCACTATGTAACACGCATTGTTGGTTTATTGATTCCAACAATTTCAAGGTATCGAAAAAAAAAAAAAATACAAATCATCCTGAAATTGTTTTTTATGGTGGAAAGCGTAATTTAGCTGAAATGTGAGGTACAGTCCTAAAAAACCATCTTCATCTTGTCTTTTCCTCCGCCAACTTTCTTTGAAATCCCGAAACGCCACACTATGAAATGCTCGTTAGAATCCTTCACAACTTCCTAAATCGAAGTACCAATATTTTCATAGACTATACAACTACGACTGGAGTCAAAGGCTTTACGAGACATGAATTTAGCTGAAAGGTGAGGTACAGTCCTAAAATCCATCTTTATCTTGTTTTTGTCCCCGCCATCTTTCTTTGAGACCTCACAACGCCACACTATGAAATGCTAATTAGAAACCTTCACTACTTCCTAAATCGAAGTATTAATATTTTCATGGACTGCAGTTACATAGTGACCTCAACTGGTTTCAAATTGAGTGAGAAATTACATCTATAGTTAAAATCCGAGTCGTATTTCGATATCCTAATCGATAAAAGGAATAATACACATTCGTCCATCAAACATATTACAGAAATAAATTCTTGTGAAATACTTCAGTCACTAACTAATGAAAATCTTCACGCTTCCAGAATGCGTTCTAAATTACATATATTGGTTTTGCTTCTTGATATCTCTTCATTTCAGAATAATTCTTCAGCTGTGAAGCTCAAATTGCCGCTTGAATGTAATGTTTCTTTTCTTAAAGGTGAAATCATCATCTGCTTCTTTGACAGCAGGATAAGACATGCCAAATGTTTCTCACTCGTGCGTCGTCCTAGTCTATGCGAAGTAGCACGCTATCTGGTATCTAAGGTTATATTCTGACCTTCCAATTAAACATTCGCTGTCAAGGATATTGGGATCAGAACGGAGGGGGTAACGCCTGATTTTAAAAGTATAGATATTTCCACGGTTTGTCTTGGTTATCTAAGTTTTACGTTGTTGGGAAAAGGTTTCTGAGATAAAGATTCAATAACATCGCTGATAAACAGAATTTGTGTAAAACATGATTCCTATATTTACGGTTATTCCTTGAATCAGGTCGACGTATCACGTTATTTCTATCCAATGCCAGCGTAAGCTGAACAAGCTTCTCCTATGAATTGAAAATAATTTAGAATTTTAGAAAGGAGCTTTGAAATTCTGGTATAATTTTTAAATAAGAGATCTTTAAGTTTTATTTGCATCATCAAGTCTTTGAACTGATCGAGTCATCAGCTGAAATTTTTATCTGAAATTTTCATGGTATCTATATTTAACCAAATGCATCGTACATCGATTGAACAATACTTGATCTATATGATTAATAGTGGAACATTGGATTAAGTGCATTGACAAGGAAGGAGATTCTATTAGAGATTTGTGTCAACAATTCTTCTGTGGATATACTGATATACTTACCTATACACTAACACTCCCACCTCATTCGACACTCAAACGCATATACAAACACAAAAACTTCTTTTCGTTGCTTTAACGTAAGTTAACGTTATAGAACTTTTAAAATATACATAACACACACAGAGATGCGCGTGCGCGCGCACACACACACACACATATACATATATCAATTAAGCCTATAGATATACTTAAACAGAATAATTCAAATGGAATACTGACAGCAAAGTTTATAAGTAAACATATATAAAAAGCCTATGCCTAACAAAATGTTATTAAGAAACAAAATCAGTATATTCCATGGAATATACTTATCAATTTTCTTGTTTCCGAATTATATATATATATATATATATATACGTGGTACATTCAGTAAGTTTCCAGACTTTTTTTGTACTGGCATTTAAAATTGTCAGAGACTCTTGAAAATGTTATTGCTATACATCTTATGAGATGACTGACCATTTTTTATGATTTCAGGTTCAAATGAACAGCTATAGCAGGAATTGGAATACACCCTACTAAAACCTGATTGTCACAGCTGGTGAATTTCAAAAATGCAATCTGGACATGAGGACCCTTAAGAAGAACGATATGTAATAAAATTCTGTTCTAAACTTGGAAAAAATGCCACAGATACGTATGGAATGCTTCAGACTGCTTTTGGACCATCTTTTTTGAGTGGCATAAGAGATTCAAGGAAGCCAGGGAGTCTGTGAGGGATGATGAGAGGTGTGGGAGGAGTAAGGAAGTCAATACACCTGAGTTGATTGGCCAAAGGGTAAGGGTTAGGGTTACTATGTTGAAGTTTTAAGGGAGTTCAGCAAGAGATTCCGGCGGAAGAGGCCAGCACTCTTCAAATCTGGTCAGAGGCATTTCCACCAGGACAATACACCAGTCTACAACTCCATCCTCGTCACAGACTATTTGACCAAGATGGGCATCAAGACAGTTCCTCGCACTCCCTATACACCAGAACTTGCTCCCTGTAACTTTTGGTTATTCCCTAAGCTATTGTTATGAGACAATTGATGAGATGAAAGAGGCTGTGACGAAGGTCATTGACACGCTGACACAAGAGGACTTCCATAGGGCCTTCCAGAAGTTGTTGGAACGGTACAACAAGTGCATTGCAGCCGGAGGAGATTACTTCGAAGAGGACTAGGGTTTCATGCGTGTACTATCAATAAAAGTGCCCATACGGAAAAAGTCTGGAAACTTATTTAATGATCATCGTATATATATATATATATATAAATGTTCTTGTAAACTTCTTTCCGTCGCTTGAATGTAAATTAACGCAATAAAACCTTTAAAATATACATAATACGCACATACACACACACACACACACACACACACACACACACACACATATATATATATATATATATGCCACGAGCAGGATGTGGTACAAGGTCAGTTTGTAAACGGGATAAAGCTGGTTTGAATTCTGAGTTTTTATCACCATTTAGACTGGTTCCCTAAACAAAGCTTAAGAACCTAGTCTACCCTACTACTTGTCCACAGCCTGAGGGAGAAAGGATGGATCATGCCTCTCTCAAAGACATAAAGTGAAACGCAAAGAGCCTCGTCCAGGATCTGAATTATGGTCACTTATCTCATTTTCTTCTTCGATAAGTTTAACGCTAAACGCGCCTCCTTAATTGCAATTGCTTCTTCGTTTTACATTTCACTTATTGAGAGAAATCATATACTAATGCAAATATTCCTTAAAAGCGAAATGGCGTGAATCGAACTCTCAGAAATATCTGTTTCCATTCTGCCTTATTTGCGTGGCTTAGAATATACTGAGTGTGTCCCCTGCAGTGTCCTATGTATCACACTTAACTGCATTCGACGGAGAGGCTCTAGTTCTGGAGATATGAAGAGTATGGAGTACTTATTTATTGTAATTACTCCCAGGTCCATTCTGATCGGGAGTGGTTGTACCTGTTAGGGTCTCATCTATGGGTTAAACAGAACTGATTGAAAATGATTTATAACCGATACGACCGTGAAAAAAAACCTCTTGGCATAAAAAACCTTGGTCGAGTTGACATGACGTTAAAATCAATCAATTTGCTTTGAAAATGACTTTTTAAGGGATAGAAAATCAATAATCAATATTCTTAGATGACTCAAAAGTTTTGCGATATTTGGATACGTACTTGTTTCCGGAATAAACTCGAGAAACGTGCGGGAATCGAACTGATTCCATACCGAGCAGATAGTATGGACCTAGCTCCTTCGGGTTATTGTTCCAATTCATGGCTGATTTATTGTGATCACAATGTTTCAGCGACTAAGAGGTGGTGGAATCTTCCTTAAAGGAGTTATCCTGGAAGCACAAGAACTGGAATCAAAGTGTTGCATATTGACCCTTGACCAAGTCGTCAACCAGACATTCTCTGCACAGGACACACCTGTGAAAATAAACGTAAGCAGTCACGTGGTTGAACGGAAATATGTGGGTGTTATGAAATGATTTATGCAGATGCCCACGTGGGATACAGAGAGTCTCAGTTTTGAGTCAGTTTCATCTTCAACTTGGGACCAGGAGAGATTCAGCCGGTCACGGAGAGCGACTGTGAGTGGCTGGGCGCCCCGCTAAGGCAGCAGCCCACAGCAGGTCTCCGGTTGAGTACCCCTCGACCAAGAAGCAGAAGAAGTGCTAAGTAGGGCCTTGAAAATAACAACGCGTGGTATGGTCAAGAGAAGTAGTTATGGTTCAATGTGACAGTCTCCATTCATCTCCGTCCGTCTATCTCTCTCTCACCTACAGAAGATTTGACCCCAAGAAGAATGAAGAAAGTTATATTTTTATAACCAAGTGTTATGGTCATATAACCGGCCCATTGTCATAATGGTTAGAATGTTCGCCAATGACCCGGGAGACCTGGGTTCAATCCCAGATCGAGTCATACTTGATGCCTCTTTGCTCACACTCAGCATTATAAGGTGCGAATCAATGTTAAAGTGAGGCAATACGGGGAAATGAATAGCGCCCTCCCCTACATCTTAGTGTCGTAGCTATTGAAAAGGGAGCCTTCGGGTCACCCTTGACAACAGTAGCCAACTTACTGTTATAAGTTATTCTTCCTCCTTGTATATTCATTCCTTATATCGTTATATATATAACGATATAACGTTATATATATATAACAAAATATAACGTTATATATATATAACAAAAAAAAAGAACCAAAAAAAAAAAAAACGACAGAAAGGTAGTTTTAGCCGGTGTAACACGATGGCCTCTACTTTGAATAGTCAGCTGCTTTTCTTGTAACCTGAAGAATAAAAATAAATAAATCACCAAAACATTACAAAGTTTTTGACCTAGCCGAGTATTAAAAAAGGATGGCTTATTTTTTAGTTCAAATAGTTGCGTTCTTGGTACTAATTTCATCGTTTTGTCTTTATCATATTTACCCAACCCCTCCGCTCGGGCAGGATATGACACAAGGTCAATATCTTAAGCGGAGTTTTGAATTCAGAGTTTTCCTTCTCCAAGACTAGTTGCCTCACCAAGGCTGAAGAACCCAGTCTGCCCTACTATTTACCCATAGTTGGAGGGAGAATAATTGGATTTATACCTTTCCCAAGGGTATTAGTGCTATGTGAAATGCAATCAGTCCAGAATTTGAACTCGTGTCGCCGTGTCCAATTCCTGCGACGATAACCATTACACCACGGGCACCTCCTACATCGTTTTGTCTTTATTGCCTTTTGAGGAAAGTTTTTCGCTTATGCATCATGTATACATCAGCTTTTCGTTCGTTGGTTATATAAGATAAACGTCATCATTAGTTTGTTTTAATGCTGTATACGATTTCCACGTCCCTAACGGAGTTACATTTCTTACTTACTTTGAGAGAATAAATCAAATTATTTTTTTTTTTTACCATTTGCATGAAATGGCTTTCTTTTCATTTGTTAAAGAGATGAAACTAAAAACCAATGTTCGCATTTATTGAAACATGCGTTTATCTTGTATAATCGGGTTCACGAAAATGTTTTCTGCACCAGATAAATTTTGCAAGGCGGAACAAGACTGTTTTCAGGCCCATCTGGCTTCTCTAAAAATGAAAAATTTGTCGAAATGGACCTTAAATCCTCAAGTCTTATCAATTAAGATGATGGTTCAACATGAAATTTTGAATTTATATATTACCTTTTTTGTAGAAGAAAATATGGTTATAATAAGATATGAAGAAAATACCCATTTTTAGATGTATAATTATGAAAGCATAAAAGCTAGTCGCAAACTATCTGAATATGAGCACAGGCAGAATTTTGTTAATGTTTTATTCCTTCTACACCAGAATGGTCAGGCTTGGTTTCTTTAATAGCATATCAACCTTCGTGGGTTATTTAATGCAAAACCTACCTTTTTAAAAGAACAGTAGTGGTACTATTTGACCCATAGCTGGTAAGGGGATTAGGAAGTTCATATCTTTCCCTCGGGTAATAATCCGAACGTGATATCGGAACTGGAGTTCGAGCTCGCTAACTGCGATGTCGTTGTCCAGAATATCAACCACTACCCCATGGAGACTCCATCCAGAATGTCCAGATAATGGTATTCTTTATATAAAACAATTACGCCTAATCAGTTATAGAAATAAGCATTCTGTTTAAGGAAAGGTACCGTCAAAATTTCATAGGCCCTCCTTGGTTCTTCGAATCCAGAACCATGTACCAACTGAACGTCTCTTTCATAAGGCCTGTCTAGTACCATATTTGGCACACTGTAAGAAAAATCGCAAAATTACTCGTGAAATTTATTCACTTCTTTATCAAGTGGTATAATGGTTTGCTAATGAGGCTACCTATGTTAGCAGACTATTGTTAGTGAGTTCGGTTCTTGTTTAGGGCACCATATTCATCTTTAGTTTAGTAAATGAAAACTCTATACTAAGTGAGCAATTAGTCAACTGTTGTACGCTGATCTAAAATCCCTAGAAAAAAGGGGGATACTCGTAATGTAGTGGCTAACGTGCTGGACTGCGAAATAGTAGTAAATGAGTTCAAACGCAAATCGTGCTATTAGTAACTTTGGAAAATGGGCCCACATGAAAGTTATGGAAAATAACATAGAGTAACTTTTAAAGACCTTTTTTTTTTTTTTGGTCGACATTGAAACAGAGTGATTTTTGGATTAGATAGAAAAATTGCCTACACAGGAATTGTTAGGTAAACAGGATGTCCCGCGTCAGAAGCTGAGCATCGTAAATGCAGCACTCACGAGTGAGAGAGAGAGAGAGAGAGAGAGAGAGAGAGAGAGAGAGAGAGAGAGAGAGAGAGAGAGTGGCTCGCGGACAGATCATCGGATCGAGCAGCCATACGCGTATGACCCCAAAAAAGAATGGAGTCAAAGATTCGGGATGAAAATACGTGTCTACGTCGGATTAGAATTAGCGGTTAACTGTAGTTTCCAAACAATTGGCCAGAAAAGCCGAGACCCTTACCCCAGGCAATCCCTCCAACAACTACGAAAGTAATAAAAATTTTGCAATTGTTGGGGAGACTTAGTGTCACTGATAACCCGTGGTAGATCATTCACAGTACTTGTGTTCAATAACGGACAAGACCAAAATCAAATTTTAATCGCTCAATCTTTGCTCTGTCAAAACAAAATCTACTGGATAAGAAATTTCTCTCTGTATTCAGTAAGATTCAAAGTAATGCTTTACTACAAATTACAGGAACCAGCGTAGTTTTTCCTGGACAAAACCAGAGTGGGCAATTAGCTCGTTTGAATTACTCAGTCGTAACAATTTTTTTCGAGACAAATAAGTCCATTGATGATTTAGTCAGATAACAACGTTTGTTTCCTCCTGTTGCAAGCGTGACACAAAGAACGATTATGAATTAAGGATCGGAATATATTTCGTATGTAACGCATTCACCAGATGTATTTCCTTCAGACTAACTTCTTTTTCTCACTCAATGGAACGCTCATTGTCTGCTCACTGTTTCACACAATTTCAAGATATCGAAAAAAAAATGTCATTCTGGAGTTTGACTTTTTATGGAGTAACACGCAATTTAGCTGAAAGATGATATATAATCCTAAAAACCATCTTCATCTTGTTTTTTATCCGCCAACTTTCTTTGAAACCCCGAAACGCCACACTATGAAATGCTCGTTAGAATCCTTCACTCCTTCCTAAATCGAAGTATCAATATTTTCATGGACTACAATTACGACTGGAGTCCAAGGGTTTACGAGCCATCAATTAAACTTAAAGATTACGTACAGTTTTAAAAAACATGGGAAAATACATTAAAAGTGAAATTATGATACATGAATTTTTATAGATGCTAGATTTTGTCAAAAAAAAAACACTCAAAAAACACAGAACTTTCGTAACAACCTAATAGAACAAGAAAGAAGGCCTCAGTATTGACTAGTCACCGATCATTAATTTCATTCAACTGAGTTCGATCCTTACTGGATACACTGCAATTGAACCCTAATACTAAGCATTTTCAAGTTTTTTCCACCAGCTCTAAATTTTAGCTTTTCACTGAAATCTGAGTGACAGCAAGTCTCCTCAGTTCTCCAGGACTCTTCTAAGTAGTCTAACCAATTTTAGTAGTACTGTGGTCTTGATTGTTTTAATTCTTCTTCTAATCTCCAGTCCATCGTAACTTTTTTCCAGGTTCTTGGAGAATGTTCCAAGAGCTCCAACAACGATGGGTATCACTGTCACCTTCGTGTTACATAATATATTTGATTCTCTGACAAGGCCCAATTATTTATTTTTCGTTTCGTTTTCTTTCATTTTCACCCTGGTGATCCGTTGGCCCACCAACAAGGACATTTTTCTTATTAATTAATACTAGGTGTGGTCTTCAGACCAGGATTTGATGATCCGTTTGTATCACAAAATCTTAGAGAATTTATTATCTCTTTTTCTAGGAGAGATTCGAGTTTATACATTTTATCAGTACGGCCAAATTTTAATCTCTTGCACAATTCCCAGCAGATCCCCTTTCCCACCCAGTCGTGCCTAATCTTCTAATTCTTTTTATGCTAGTTCGCTGCATTCACTTATGTGATTATATGTTTAACTCGTTTCATCTTGTCACAACATAACCTACACTTGCTATTTTTCTGCATATTATCAATTTATCATTATTATTATTATACTCATCGGGAGTTTTTCCCCATCAGCGTTAGTTAGTGGTCTTTTACTGAAGTCCGAGTGACAGCAAGTTTCTTTTGGTCTCCAGAATTCTTCTGAGTATTCTTGCCGATCTTAACACAGCTGTGGTCTGGATGGTCGAGATTAAGTATTGTCCTAGAGACCTGAAGAGACTTGCCGTCACTCAGACTTCAACGAAAGACTACCAACTGACGCTGATGTGAAAAGCTCACAAGGAGTAAAATAATTATAATAATAATAATAATTATAATAATAATTATAATAATAATTTTGCTGTTCCAGTGGACTACAAAATGAAAATCAAAGAAAGCAAAAGGAAAGACAAATACTTTGACGCAGCCAGAAAATAGAAAAAGCTGTGGAACACAAGGGTCACGGTGATACCAACTGTGGTTGGTGGGCTTGTAATGGTCCTCAAAGGCCTTGAAAAAAGACAGGTTGAACTGAAAATCAAAGGGAAAATCGGTAGTACAGACACAGCTACGGCTTAGTAGGATTCTCGTTTTATTTTATGAAAGATTAGATTTCCATTTACTAAACTTTGCTTAGTATTGGCACAAACAGAGTGTATGGTGCACCCAGTAAGACTTGAACTCAGTTGCAATGGTTTGCTTGTCTAGTTAGTTAATCATTACACCACGAAAGGCGCCCAGAATACTAGTATAGAATAATCAAGTGTGACTTTTATCTGTTTCGTTGTTTTTCTGTACGTAATTTCTGTCACACAAACGCAAACAAATCTTCTGCCGATTCCCAGATTCGAACGACCGACCCGACTGTAAACAGATAGTTGACGTATCTACTACACCAACGTTATGCAGTTTGAAGAATAATATCAAATTAACGTTGGAACGTCAAGTTTGGTCGAGTGAACAGATACTAAATTGATCCACGGCAGAAGGCCAGGGAGGTAACACGTTGATCTTGGGTAGGGCACAGATACGTTCTGATCCTGAGGGAAGTCCTCATGACATAGTAGCTGACGTGCTTGCCGGATCGAGTGAACAGATACTAAATTAATCCACGGTAGAAGGCCTGGGAGGTAACACGTTGGTCTTGGGTAGGGCACAGATACACTCTGATCCTGAGGGAAGTCCTCATGACATAGTAGCTGACGTGCTTGCTTTCGACACCGTATTAAGCGAGTTCGAACTCTAGTCGCGTTATTACGTCCACTTTCGGGTTAATACGTTTGAGAAAGGTATGAACCCCCTTATCTGTCGAGTTATGGGTTAAATAGAACAACAACTGCCCTTTTTTTTACAAGAATGGCTTTGGCATTAAATAACCCATGAAGGTTGATAAGCCATTATACAAAGAAACCAAACTGTCTCATCCTGATCTCTGCGAAAATGATAATCCAGTTATTTTACGGGTACTGAGTTAATTATTATAAAACCAATCAGCCCTCTCAGAGTAAGACCCTCCCTACAAAAGGGGGTGTCCTGGGTATGATACTAAACTAAATCTGATGGTGAGGCTACAGTTCTGAAGCTCTGAAGAATGTGGAATATCACTTCATTTCCATTACTCCCAGGTCCACTCTGACCAAGAGTGGTTGTACCGGTTAGGGTTCCACTTGAGAATCAAATAGATTTGTTTACAAATGATTGGAATACTTGATATATAATTCTACGCAAAATCTCTTAAGAAACTCAAAAAAAACATATGTACAATGTACATAATTCCTTAACCTCTTAGAACAAAATAACCCCAGAATGGTTGGCATGACGTTAAAATCAAATAAACAAATAAATCAATCATATAAAACCGAATTTCGATTCGGTATTCACTCCGTGGCTTTCATGAAGATGCTTGTGGTGTAAAGTTATTGTCGTCAGAAATGGACACGGTGACCCGAGTTCAAATTCTGAAAGAAGCTGTTTGCATTTAACAGTGCTTCATAGTTTTGGGAAAGCTATCCTCTTTCCTGCAATGGATAAATTATAGGGCAGACCAGGCTCTTTAACTTTGGTATGGTACCCGGGCAAGGAGAAGGAAAACTTTGAATTCAATTCAGTTGTAGACCTGGAGAGGAATGGGCTCCGTCCGGCTGTTCTTGGTCAAGACACGCTACATGAGTAGCATCCCCACGACCATACCAGGTAACGAGACCAGCGAAGGGAATAAGGCTTTCAAAAATAGGGGTGATGAGAACTTCTACTCTAACCAAATAATTCAAGGAAAATTATTTTAGAATTCTTTTTATTACTTGTAAATAAGAATAGAAAATTATTTCCTGGAGAATAATTTATTTTCTCAACAAAAAACATTCCTAACATTTCTCCACAATCGGCTCGTACGGTCTGTTAGTCTCACCTGCAGTCTTTTCTCAGAATCCTTTGCGTTTCTTACTATCTCAAAGTAATTCTGCTTAATTCGTTTTGTCTTTCCCATTTTTCCTATTCTATATTTGCAAAAACCATTTATCATGATGCGTATAAGTGTTCCTGTGTTTTCTTTCTTTATACTTATTTTATATTTTCACTTTTATTTTCTCTCCCGGGTTCTCACCCCCCCCACACACACACACTTTACTAATATGTAGTAGTAGTAGTTACTTGCCTTCCGAGCTCACTGATTTTAGGAGGTAGTTCTTATTTCCGCCTGTTGAAGAATACACATGCGTATTCAGGACAAATTTACATTCCCAACTGGTCCTAGCAATAAAATAACAGAAGCTATTCATTCGTTTTTTTTTTGTTATTTTTTTGTTTTTGTTTTTTTCTTCTTCTTTCTTCTCTTATTTTTCCCCAAACGTTACAAGCGAGATACTAAAAGTGACCTCATTTTTAATTGCAATTATTATTGTCTCATCTTGTTTATTCACAGAAAGTTTGAAATAGAATCATTATTACTATTATTACATGCTTTTGTAAAAAGCAAATTGTTTCTTGAGGAAGACTTAAAATATAGAATATTATTTATAAAACGCGTTTCTTTGTTGATCATTACGCGATTCATTCAGTTTTTCAAACGTGGTCAAATCCCAAAGTTAGATTGATTGATTGATTTTTCCCTGCATGTCACAAGGAACTTCACCAGCAGACCCATTTTATTGCGATACCAAGGTCTCCACTTTTTTGTGGTGAAGGTCTCACCTCTCTTTAGAGAATATTGTCAGTGTATTGAAAACCAGTCCATTGGCCTAATGAGTAGAGTGTTCGCCAATGGTCCGCGAGACCGGGGTTCAATCTCAGGTCGAGTCATACTAAAGACTCAAAAATGGTACTTGATGCCGTCTTGATTAACACTCAGCACTATAAGGTAAGGATAAAGGGTAGAGTAGAGCAATCCAAGGAATGGAGTAGAGCCCTCCCCTACACCTTGTTGTATTATCTATTGAAAAGGGATCCTTCGGGTCACCCTCGACTGAGGTCGCCAACTTTACTTACTTATCGTAAACATTACCAACAAGGTATTTTAAAAGAGTGAACAAAATAAAATAAAAAATTAAAGTTTCCCGGAAACTACCAAACAACTAGAATTTAATCTACGTTTGTATTTTATCTTTAAAATCAAAACACAAGCATTTTTAAGAGATGTACATTGCTGTTACGTTAGATTCGACCGTTTTTATAGACATTTCACTTATTGCAAAATATGCGAGATGCCTAAATTTCATGTTTCAGCAATGTCATCATGAAGGTTAAATATATCTGGGACTGTGAATTGCAATATGAAAAAGATGAAACGCACCAGGATCATGCAGCGTCAGTTATGACGTCACAGTTTGTTTTGATTCCCGAGATTCCGTCAGCCACTGAGACTAAGTACACATTGAGTTCAAAGCACTAGGAGGTCGGTTGAATAAAGTAATGAATCCAAAAATGTTTTCCACACGTATGCGTTAAATTAAAAATAAATAGATAAATAAAATAAGATAATAAATCTAATGATATTCGACTTTTATCCGAAAGTAACTAAAGGGTAAAAAAAAAACCCGAAATGGCGCCACTGTTCACTCTCCAACTATATCACTGTGAAGGGGTCTTTAGTATATAGGTGGTTCACATAAACTATAAGTTAATTTGTAATTATTTATGTAGCGCTGAGCAAAATAACAAAACTTCTTTGAAGAACAACAATGAATAGTTTATTTTCATGACAGAAGTAGACTTGTGTCAGAATGAGAAAAGGTTCTTTTGGGGTATCAGGTAGCAGTGTCGCAGGTAGTACGCCAGTTCTTTAGTTCTTTAGTGTGTTGCAGGTAGCAGCGTTAGGTCTTTTGTGTGTGTAGCTGGTAGACGCCGTTATCTTCTTTAGTGGGTATCTGTGGCAACAATTATCTTGGGTAAAGATCGTCAATGCTGGGTCCCCGTGGCAGGCTACGAGAGAGAGGTCTTTCTTTTTTGCTGGTCTTGTGCTCTCTGTTCTGCTGGCCGACTTCCAAAAAGGGCTAGAAAAATTGTTCTTGAGAGGAAGAAGGAATCAATGCGCTCTGTCCGCTGATTGGTCTGTGTGTGGCCGAATCTCTTGGCGGGAGCATTGATTCGCAAGAGAAAATAGATCTGTGACTGCTACAGGCCCAATAAATGATTATCTCCCTGAAAGAACAGGAATGTTCGTTAAGGGCCTCATAGGGTGTCTCATGTCATTTCCAGAAACCCATACTCGAACTCTATTTGCCTCTATTTTTTTAACAGTTGAGACGTTGTATCTGTAAAGCCACACGGTTATATTATGAAGATTTATGAAGTAAATCTTTTCCTATTTTGTATTACTTCCACATACTATTTTTGATGGTGCATGCTTGATTAGTTGATTTTGATAGCATTTCAACTCGTCTAGGATTGTTTATATTTAGAGGTGAGCAAATTAAGAGTATATGCACACAGTTATAAGATATCAAGTATTCCTGAGATGAAACTTGGTAATCTTTACCATTTAGAATATTTGGATAAGTGGCCCCATCTTCATTGTTATACTTTCAACGTTTCAGCTGATATATCCTTCAGCCAATTTTCTGGTGTTTCATGTCAAACTCGAGAGCCTACACAGAACCTCGAAATGAACCCTCCATTTAATTCACGGGGTTTGACTGTCCAATTCTGTTAACCAGTGACCAGTTGAGCTAACCAAGTATTGAGATGAATACATTTTGGGAACCATTTTGGAGGAATGAGTATTTCTCTACGATGTAACTCTGAGTGCCAGTTCCACAATATACAACACAATTTTTACAAACAATGTAGATGAAAGAAAAGTGACAAAAAACAAGAATGTTAAAAAACAAATAATTTTTTACTTCATCACAACACGACAAATAAAGATAAACTACAAAAGGCTGTAATGTTCATAAATTTTGCTATGTATAGATGTGTTTGTGTGTGTGTGTGTGTGTGTGTGTGTGTGTGTGTGTGTGTGTAAAAACAAGAATATTTTTAGTCAGGAATAATAGGGAGGAAGAGAGAGGTCAACTTGTACTTACATACATGTGTACGTGTGCAGGTATGTGCGAGGTCTGGTATGTCTAAGTCTCTTAATCTAGTTGTCATTCAACCCCACTGTTGGTGCGTTAGTGTATTTGAATGCGTCTGATTTTTTCTTCAGCGGGTGTCGTCTCTGTGCTGCCTCTCCCTTGAACTAAAAAAAAAATTGGGTTCTTATACTATCTGAGTGGATCGAAAGGATATATTTTAAGTTTGCGTTGGTAGATTTTACTGCGGGTCAACTAAAGTTCAAATGTGCGGACGTATGAGTAAATTCAACTCGTAACTTGATCTAACCTATGAGAATCGTAGAAATTACTTATTTATTGAGGCACCTATTTTTTGTTCTATGAAAAATCTTTTGGCAAGTTAGTGTTTGATCTGCTTTTTCTAGAATATTCTAATCTATGTGTTTGCTGATTGGCTTAAAATATTCTAAGTGAGGTTTGGATCCTTTTTTTCTAGAATATTCTGATTTACAAGTTCTTAGCTAATTTAATTTTTAAAAAAAGTATAGATACTATTTTAAAAAGGGTGGATAAAAGGGGTGGATTAAAATGATTGTACAGAGGAGCGTCTCGTGGGTTGATGGAGACATTAGGTTTATAACTTCCAAAAAATTCCCTCCGAATTAACTAGCAAGGTCAGATGGCGCGGTGGATAAGACGTTTGTTTGGAAAGTTCTTCTAAGAGAAATAATCAGGTGGTTTCAGGTTCAATCTCCAAGTAAAGATGAGAATAACTTTATATTACAATAACTTGATTGTGCCTGGTTATCAGAAATGGATTTGTCTACACACTTGGTTTGAATAAAGGATTCAGTTCAATTAAATAATAGAACTTTACACTTTCTATTTTTCATGCCAGGAGACCAGGGTAAAGAGGCCTTCAGCCGTGGGTGGTTCGGGGTTCTAAGCGTTAATTTATGATGGGACTCTCTATTCAGACTAATTTTTAGGTGGGATTTGTCAATAACCATTTCTCTCTTACTGTGCCCCTATCTGTAAAAGTGTGTTCATCACAGTATATACCCACTATCTTGGTAATCGTTATCATAGGCAGATAAGTCTCTCCTTCCGTATATCACTTAGGTGGAATCTCTGTGGTGAAGAGTCTTAAGTGCTGGACTGAAACATTGTAGTAAGGGAGTTGGAACTCCAATCGTGTTATTATGTTCGCTTTCGGACAAATATCCTAAGGAAAGATATGAGCCCCATCATCCCCTAAACTCTTGGGTTAAATAGTACCATTACTGTTCTTCTACAAAAATGGCTTTGCCACTAAATAACCCAATTAGGTTGATAAGCCAAAGAAACAAAAACCAAACCTATATGCACTTAAATCTATTATTTTGGGGGTGTATAAATGACCCTCTATCATAAGCAGGAAATGTCACAAGGTCAAGTTTCAAGCGTTAGACAGGTTTGAATTCAGAGTTTGTCTACTCCTAGACCATTTTCAATACCAAGGTTAAAGAGCCCTGTCCACCCTACTATTTATAATCCAGCAGAGGGTTAAGAACACTCAACGACCGTTCTGGATATGACATTAAACCATCGTGAGGCTCCAGCCTAGGATATTTGAGAAATGCAGACTATCCCTTCATTGCCATTGCTTCCAGGTCCACACTGGCCCGGAGTAGGGTCCTATCTATGAAGCACATTGAACTGTTTGATTGTTTAAACTGTACCTAAACAAATGACTTATGCTAAATTGAATTATTAGAAATAGAATTGTTTTATCATTTAACTGTATGTAAACAAATGACTGATGTTGAATTGTTTGTGATGCAAGGCAATATTTGGAACCATTTAACTGTGCAAATTATTTAAAAGTGTTTAATAGAATAATTAGTGTTAAATAGCAATACATGTACCCACTTCACAGTTTACAAACAAATGATTAATAGTTGAATAGAATTATCAATGTTAGATAGCAATAATTGAAACCATTTAACTATGTAGAAACTATAGGAATTCTAGAGTGCAAACAAATTAGTTCTAATTCATTTAAAAATGAAATTACACACAAACTATTCACTTACGAATCAGGAGAAGGAAATTACTTAATCAGTAATTGATACTCACAAAAAAGTGAGCGGACAGACAGATGCTTCTCTTGCCATTGAGATTCCACAGACTAACTTTACATAATGAGATTCTTTTCGTAGAATGAAAGTTTTTGCCTTAATCCTTTTAAAGCTGAAACTTTCGTTCAACGAATCACATATATATATATATATATATATATATATATATATATCATCATCATCATCATCATATCGTGCTGGCAGCACGGATATCCCTGACCCTCTCTCGCCACTCCTCCCTATCGTTCATCGCCCTAGGTAGGTCTTCAGGACAACATCCCGTATCCTCACATAGCTGAAATTTTTTATAGAAAAAGGATTATCTGAAATTTTCATGGTATCTATATTTAACCAAATGCATCGTACATCGATTGAACAATACTTGATCTATATGATTAATAGTGGAACATTGGATTAAGTGCATTGACAAGGAAGGAGATTCTATTAGAGATTTGTGTCAACAATTCTTCTGTGGATATACTGATATACTTACCTATACACTAACACTCCCACCTCATTCGACACTCAAACGCATATACAAACACAAAAACTTCTTTTCGTTGCTTTAACGTAAGTTAACGTTATAGAACTTTTAAAATATACATAACACACACAGAGGTGCGCGTGCGCGCACACACACACACACACACACATATACATATATCAATTAAGCCTATAGATATACTTAAACAGAATAATTCAAATGGAATACTGACAGCAAAGTTTATAAGTAAACATATATAAAAAGCCTATGCCTAACAAAATGTTATTAAGAAACAAAATCAGTATATTCCATGGAATATACTTATCAATTTTCTTGTTTCCGAATTATATATATATATATATATATCATCATCATCATATCGCGCTGGTAGCACGGATATCCCTGACCCTCTCATACCACTCCTCCCTATCGTTCATCGCCCTAGGTAGGACTTCAGGACAACATCCCGTATCCTCACATAGCTGCTGAATGTATGTTCGTGCTGGTCGTCCTGCTTTTGCGCGGCCATGTGTGGGGGTCCATAAGAGTACATCTCTTATGAGTTCATCTCTGCTTCTCCAGCAGTGTCCTGCATGTCTGATTCGTCTAACTTGAATAGTTTTCGTGATAGGGGGCAGGTGGCCGTACAGTTGGTGTCTTGTGGGGTGTTGCTGCCAGGACTTGTTCAGGATTGCACGCAGCATTCTTGTGTAATTGCCATCTAGCTTCTTCTCCAGCTGTTTTGTTAGCGTCCATGTAGTGCAGCCATATAGCAGTATCGATGTGACCGCTGCCTGGAAGAAACTGCGTTTCATTTTATCGGTTAGGTCTGATTTCCATATAATCGATTGCCTATTGATAGCTGTCCATGCTTTCGTTAACCTCGTTTCGATGTCCTTTTCGGTTGAATACCCATTTAAATGTGCACAAACAAATGACAGATGTTACATTTCACTGTTACATAGCAATACATGTATGGGGCTTATTAAAGTTTAGTTGTAATTATTTCATTGGCTAGTAGGGTGTTTGAAGACGTCTGTTTCGGTTTGCTTAATAACTCGGTTTTATGAGATGACTTTGTTGTTTTTGGTACCTGACTTCTTTATTTCTCTTATAATCCCATTAACTTGTTCTGTGATGGTTGGCTGGAGATGTAAATGAACTTGAAATGGAAAAAACCAAAGACAAGGATATTTTAAATTTGACCTTTATTCTACAGGTCGACAACTATTTCGTGTTCAGGAACTTTCTTCCCAAGCCAGGAAAAGCGGCTGTCCAGTTGGAAGGTGTAAAGAGAAAAAAGTCTGAGAGTTTCTTTTTTTGGCGCCAGGAATCCCGTCTTTTTGTTTGGCAAGCGCAAATCATACTTCCTGTCTGAGGTCTCCGGGGAAATTGTTCTTTTTTATGTTTGTTTATTTCATTTTATTTAATTAATTGATTTATTTTTATTCAATCCCACACTTGAGACCATTTAACTGTGTGTAAACAATTCACAAAATAAAGAAATTAACTCACTGTTCCTTTTTACGTACCAGTTTTATTTTGTACTCATTGGAAAAAACACTCTTGGTATTTACTGTCCAGTTTCTTTGCCTATGAAGGGTTAGGGTAACTTGAATATAAATGCTTCGTCAAGTCAACGGATCACTGAATTGGGGTGCTTATATGCTACTTCGATATCTCCAGTTTCAAGGAGTTGCTGAGAAAAGTATCCTTCCTCGCGTGAGGCTAGCGAAGAAAAAAAAAAAAAAAAAAAAAAGAGAAAAGAAAAGAAAAAGAGAGATCATGACTCTTGACCGGAAATCTGGAACCCAGAGATCAGGTGATAAAAATCCCTTCCACAATGGAAAAATGTAAATATATATTTTTTTATTTCTTTTTTTATCAATTCACTTTTTCCATCTTTTTCAATTCTTATTCTATTTTTCTTCTTTTCTTTTTCAAACCACTACAACAGAGGTTCAAATGTATACCCCAGTTATGGGTTAAATAGTATCACTGTTGTTCTTCTACAGGGATGGCTTTGACATTAAATAACCCAAGACGGTTGAGATGCCATTAAACTAAGAAACCAAACCAAACTCATCATATAGACTTCTTTAAACATGAATGATTATCCTAAATTTTAATAAAAGCGTATCTACATCGTTCATTTCTTAAAATAATGACCATCTCACAACTCGTATGTAATACGGTAAGTATTGTTAGTCGTGTTAGTATATAATTATCAGCATACTTAGTTTAGTTGAGCGCGGCCTCGTTTTCCTTAGTGGCAAACAAAAGTTGTTTTCTTCTGTTTGTCAGTGTTATTCTCATTGGCAATCTCTTATTCTTTGCCTTGTGATGTGCATTAGCTGGAAGTAAAATCATTCATGTTTGTACACGGGAGAAAATTGGGACAAATTAACACGAATTGCATTGTGAAAAACTTGTGAGAATCGATATTTTGTATTTACGTCTGTTCTGCGAGTATCCGGTCAATTTGAACCAGACTTTCATGTTCATTTTCCCCGGATATTAGATTTTTCAATTTTTTTTTTATAGAAAAAGGATTATTATTATTATTATTATTATTTACTCCTTGAGAGTTTTTCACTCTGGCGTTAGCTGATGGTCTTTCACTGGAGTTTGAGTGACAGCAAGTCTCCTCAAGTCTCCAGGACTCTTCTTGGTATTCTGGCCGTTCTCAATAATGTTGTAGTTTGGATGGTCTCCACTCATCCTCTTATTTCCAAGTCCTCCAGTCCCTTTAATAATCCTTTGGTGACTGCCAAAAGCGCTAATTGGTATAATTGTCATTTTCATGTTCTACTGTTTTTTCAATTACCGAGCAAGGTCCAGGTGCTTATCCTTCTTTTCATTTTCTTTCAATTTTATTCTGTGGTCAGCCGAGTTTGCAAGTTTTCTAGTTTTGTTGATTATTATAAAGTCTAATGATCCTCATTAGTGCGTAGCATCCCGAAACACAACATGTTAGTCATTGGCGGAGACATGAATGCACAAATCGGGAAAAACGGAAACAACAAATACAGCCTCCACAACACGTCAAATAGAAATGGGCAACATCTAACAGATTTCATGATAGAAAATAGATTAGCATGCCTCAATACAAACTACCGAAAAAGAGAGGGCAAACTATGGACATACACGTACGCAAACAATACTAAAGCTCAGATAGACTACGTCCTTATAAACAAGAAATGGAAGAATAGTGCATTGAATTGCGAGGCATACTCCTCTTTTGAGGGTGTGTCCACCGATCACCGAATAGTCACAGCAAAAATACGGTTAAGCCTACGAAAAAACGACAAACGAACAGCGACCACCAAACACTATGACTGGGCCCTATTAAACAACAAAGATGTCAGAGATAAATACGTATTAGAATTAAGAAACAGATTCGAAACACTACAAGAAAAGACGGAAAAAAGTACACCAAACGACGAATACGAAAATTTCGTCAATGCACACCTTGAGGCAGCAGCAAAATACATTCCAACAAAAATTAAAACTAAATATAGAGTCCCATGGGAAACCTTAGCGGTGAGAGAAAAACGTGCACTAGTGAAAACAGCCTCCAAAAACTATCGAAAAAACCCAACAAACACAAATGCCTTAAAACTAAAAACGGCACAATATCAATTAGCAGGCATATATATAAAGGAACAGACAGAATACATTCAAAATCAGATAGATAAGATTAGAGACTCGGTAGAAAATAAACAATCTAGAATTGCCTGGCAAACAATAAACGAAGTGAGAAGAAGAAAGAACACAGCCAAAGCAAAACTTAAAGCTGCAAACCAACAAGAAAGAATAAAACTGTGGAAACAGCACTTCGAAAACTTACTTGGAAACCCACCAAAAATAACGCATGAACCAATCACCAGAATAATTAGCAAACAATTAGACATTAAACTTGGACCGTTCACACAAGGAGAACTCGACTCGGTTCTCAGAAAAATTAAAAATAGGAAAGCTGCAGGACTGGACGAAATTCCCCCGGAAGTATGGAAGACCAGACAATTCGACGACATACTGCTCCGACACTGCAACGCAGTATACAATCAAAATCCGATAGATAGATGGATGAAGGGATGCATACTCCCCTTCCCTAAAAAGGGGGACCTCGGATTAGCCAAAAACTACCGAGGCATAACACTTACATCCATAGCTGCCAAAATCTACAATGCCCTACTACGAAACCGAATAGAACCCAAAATCGACAACATACTTAGAAAAAACCAAAATGGCTTCCGAAGAAATAGATCTACGACCTCACAAATACTAACCATCCGCAGAATCCTTGAAGGTGTACAGGCAAAGAACCTACAAGCGACATTAATATTTGTCGACTTTACCAAGGCTTTCAACTCCATTCACAGAGGAAAGATGGAACAAATCCTACTAGCGTACGGCATACCTAAAGAAACCGTAGCGGCAATAACGATTCTCTATAGAAACACAAAAGTAAAAGTACGATCACCAGATGGAGACACAGAATACTTCGACATTGTAGCAGGAGTACTACAAGGGGACACGCTGGCTCCGTATCTCTTTATCATTTGTCTAGACTACGTACTTAGAACATCGATTGACAAAATCAAAGAGAATGGCTTCGAACTGACGAAGAAAAGAAGCAGAAGATACCCCGCAACAACAATTACCGACGCCGACTACGCCGATGACATAGCGATACTGGCAAATACACCTGACCAAGCCGAAACACTTCTGCATAGCCTGGAACGAGCAGCAGCAAGCATAGGCCTCCATGTTAATGCACACAAAACGGAATATATGTGCTATAACCAAACGGGGGACATCTCCACTCTAGAAGGAACCCCTCTTAAACTAGTAGACAAATTCACGTACCTAGGAAGCAGCGTCGAATCAACCGAAAAGGACATCGAAACGAGGTTAACGAAAGCATGGACAGCTATCAATAGGCTATCGACTATATGGAAATCAGACCTAACCGACAAAATGAAACGCAGTTTCTTCCAGGCAGCGGTCACATCGATACTGCTATATGGATGCACTACATGGACGCTAACAAAACGGCTGGAGAAGAAACTAGATGGCAATTACACAAGAATGCTGCGTGCAATCCTGAACAAGTCCTGGCAGCAACACTCCACAAGACACCAACTGTACGGCCATCTGCCCCCTATCACGAAAACTATTCAAGTTAGGCGAACCAGACATGCAGGACATTGCTGGAGAAGCAGAGATGAACTCATAAGAGATGTACTCTTATGGATCCCCACACACGGCCGCGCAAAAGCAGGACGACCAGCACGAACGTACATTCAGCAGCTATGTGAGGATACAGGTTGTTGTCCTGAAGACCTACCTAGGGCGATGAACGATAGGGAGGAGTGGCGAGAGAGGGTCAGGGATATCCGTGCTACCAGCGCGATATGATGATGATGATAAAGTCTGGTCTTCTGACCGAAATTAGGTCAAAATCCCATAGGAGTTTATATGTGTCATTCTCCAGGACAGATTCTGAGTTGTGCTTATACCATTTGTTCGTATGGTCAAATTTCAATTTCTTGCACATTTCCCAGTGGATCACTTTACCCACCCAGTCGTGTCTAGTCTTATACCCCTTTTATCCTAATTTGCTGCATTCACTTATGTGATTGATGGTTTTGTCTCTATTATCACATAACCAACATTTGCTATTTTGTTGCACTTTATATATTCTCGCTTTGATATGTTTGGTTCTTAGGGCGTTGTTTTGTGCTGCTATTAGGAGAGATTCAGTTTCTCTCTTAAGGTTTCCTTTTCTTAGCCCCGTCCAGGTTTTCTCGTGTGAGTTGTTGTTTATTTGCCGTTTAAAACGCCTATAGAGTTGTTTTTCTTCCCATTTTTTGTTTTCTAGTTATTGTCGTTCTGTTGGTCTTTGTGTTGTCAGTATTGTTTCTGGTGGCTGTAATCAGTCCTTCGCGCTTTTCTGTGTAGTCTTTGAGTCGTTGTATCTTCAATGCTAGGAAGTCCTCTTCCTTCTTCTTCTTTTTTTTTTTTTTTTTTTTTGATACATATAGTTTGTCAACGTCATCTCTTAGATGTAATGCCTTATGCATGGTCATTAGTTTTCTTGTTCTTTGGTCCATTTGCTTAAGTTCTTCTCTGATCCACTTCAAGAATGGTCCAGAATATATTACGAGGGATACAACCCAGGTATTTATTCTTTTGATAAGGTTTCTGCTACATAGTTTTGTCTTGAGTAGCTTTCCGGTTCTCCTGGGATACTCTTTCTTAATTTTTTCTTTCAACTCCATTTGTATGTTGGTGTCAACTTCCAAGATGCCCAAGTATTTGTAGGTTTCTTTTTCTCTGAGCGTTCTAATGTTTTCTTGATTTAGTAGTTCCATTCTGTCCGTCAGGTGTCGTTTGCTGCTTTTCATTACTAGCATGGCACATTTTTCTATGCCAAATTCCATTCCTATGTCCTGACTGTATATTCTCACTGTGTGTATTAGAGTTTCCAGTTCTTTTTCATTTTTTGCAAACAGTTTCATGTCGTCCACGTACATTAGATGATTGATTTTTTCCTGCGATTTACTAAGTTTGTATCCAGCTGTGCATTTTCTGAGTATGTGGTTAAGTGGCATCATCCCAATTATAAATAGTAACGGTGATAGTGCATATCCTTGAAATATACATATTTGGATCTTCGCTTCAGATAAGCTTCTCTCTCGTGCTGTTAATTCCACTTTTCGGGTTTTCATGGTTTTCTCGATAGAGTTTATGACTTCATCTGATATATTGTATATTTTGAGGCAGTTTATTATCCAGCTTTGGAGGAATATATCATATACCTTTTTGTAGTCAATCTAGGCCATAGCTAGATTTTTCCGTCTGGTCTTGCTCTTGTTGAGGATGTGCTGATCTATGTAGAGTAGCTCTCCGGTGCCTCTGGATCCTTTGCAGCATCCTTTCGGTTTCTCAGGGAACAATCCGAGGCTTGTTTACTAGTAGTAAATCTCTTCCCTAATTTGTGCAGTTAATATTTTCCACTTCATCGGTTAGCAGGTGATGGGTCTGTAGTTATTTGGGGCGCTTCCTTTGAGGGGGTCTTTCTGGATCAATGTGGTCTTTTCTTTGATCATCCATTCGCGTAAGTGTGCTCTTTGTAGGCATCTGTTCATTTCGAGAGCTAGTCTGTCGTGAATGAAGGTGAATTTCTTGAACCAGAATCCATGTATTACATTATGACCAGGCGTTTTCCAATTTGATATTTTTTTTAGAGTTGTTCTGAGTAAATCGATGTGTACTTCTGTTTTCGGACTTTCTTCGAGTCCTAATTCTTTTGTCATGTTGCTTATCCATTCAGCGTTTTTATTATGTACTCTAGGTTGCCATATTTTAGTCCAAAATTGTTCGGCTTCTCTTGCATCCGGTTGTTGGTATTGTCACGTGGTCTCCCACTGAGAGGAAGAGAAATAAGGTATTTCTACTGACCACTAAAAAGAGAAATAGTAATATAGGTCAATTCCTCACGGCCTGTCGGAGAAAGTAAAGAATGTGGGTCAGAGTGAAAGCCAACAGATGTTTGCACTCTGTGACCGGGTCAAAGTGATAGTAGTCCTAAAGAATCGCCTGACAGAGGAAGGAAGAAGATAGAAGCTAAATGATTGGCTAGAACCCTAAAACGGAAGTGGCACCTTCTTTCCGTCAGCGAAAATAGGGTAAAAGAAAATCAATTTTAGAACAGAGGTCGTCGTGACCAGATGGGGGAGGAGAATCTCGCGCCAAACTCCGGGTAAAGAAAGCGGAAAGAATCTTGGACAAGAGGGAGAACCTATGCCTTCAAGCCAGAGCCTTATGAATGCATAAAATTCCGTCAATCCGTAAAAGAGAAAATACTCTCCGAAGGAACCTGCCGAAAAGATAAGTAAACATTAAGACTGTTTCTCCCTATACCCAATTATACTCTCTCTCTCTCTCTCTCTCTCTCAATTTAAAGAAAGACTAAAGAAAAGAAGAAAAAGAAGAAAGTCATTTATAGTTATGCATTATCCGCTGATAATGTAGCCGACACGTTGAATATGTGTATCCGCGTGTGTATTAAATGATTGTTACATTTTAATGTTCCCACGTGTTGAAGTTTGTTCATTGTGTCGTCTACTATCGAATTGTTTATTTCATGTTTCTTTTTCAGCTTCTTTCGCCTTATGTTATTCTCGCCTAAGCTGTCCTACATTTTCCTTTAAAAATATTATACGGGAAACCGGAGTTGTCGACTACTATAATTGATATTATTACATCTAAACCTAGAGGTCCATATCTTCCATTGTTCTAAGGGTAGGAAGAACTAGTGGCCTTGGTGGGTGTGTGTGTAGTGGGAAATTTGGAAACCCCTTGCCAACGGCGGTCAGTCTAGCCCTAAATTAACCCCCACATAATATGCCAGTTCCTATATGCCCTAGAAAGGTCTCTGAACAAGGACTTATTCTACGAGGGATCAAGTGCCAGACCGCCCCGTCTTCACTCGTGCAAAAAAATAAACTCCCCGTTTGGTGATAACAATATTTAAATGCACCAGTTCCCATACGCTTTTAAATGGTTGCTCATCCGCAGATATTTTTTATTTCAATTTGCCGTCACAGTATGTTTTCGTGTCATCTCCCCCAGCTTATTGGTAGAATTTCCTCTCATTGTTTTGGAATATCCTGTTTTTTCGGTATTGTTTTACCCTTTTCTCGATATCTTTTTAATTTTCCGTCTTTCCCAGTATTTTCTGGTTTATTTCCTCAAGTTGTATTGTTATTTTTCTCGTGTTGCTTTTTCCTTTTGTCCCAACATGTTCCAGCGATTTTCCTTTGTTTTATCATTTTGGCCTGTTTTCGTAGATTTTTTTTCATCTGCGTTTCCAGTCGAATTTCCTATCCAGGTTTTGATTTTTTTCTTCGTGCTTTTTAAAGGGAACACCGATTTTCTCACAAACAAATTTTGCTCCTGCATAGATTAGTTCATTTAATTCGGTTATATTATTTGTTGATATATACGTTAGTACTTGTTTTATTTTTTCCGTTTCCGTCTTAACTGTTCTCCATTCCATGTTTCTTAGTGATGGTAATGTAGTCTTTTCCCCATTCATAATCCCATTTAGATTTTCTAAATTTATTTTTTGTTCTTGTGTTAGTGTTTGCTCTGTGTTGTTTGGTTGAGCGCTGTTTGGTTGTGTATTGTGTGTTGTGCGGTGTTTCTATTTTCAGAAGTTGGTGGTTCATTTCTGTTAGAGTGTCAATATTTGGTGTGTCTGATATTGTATTACTATCTTATTCATTATTTGTTTTCTGGTGTATTTCTCTTATTTCAAGGTCAGAAAACCAACCTTTTTTTTATTATTGTCCAAACTTGGTCAGTAAATCTTTAGCTTGTTCTCTGAAAACTAGTGCATTCTTGCTAGATCTCTATCATTCTTTTTCTATATCTTCTTTATATAGGGTTGCTCCTAAAATAGCAGTGCAGTGCAAGTTGGTTGTCTAACCTAGTCCATGTTTTGTGTTTGCGTCTGATTTGTGTGGTTCACTCAAGCGTTAGCTGATGGTCTTCCATTGGAGTGTGAGTGATAGCAAGCCTCCTCAAGATTTTTTGTTGTTGACTACCACTTGGTTTGGTCGTCTGGCGGAAATTAGGCGATCCGTTTGTTTCTCAAAACCCCAGAGAAGTTTGTGCGTCTCATTCTCCAGGACGGATTCCGGGTTGTGCGTATACAATTAGGTAGTATGTTCAAATTTCAATTTCTTGCACAATTCCCAGTGAATCACCTTCTCCACCTTGTCGTATTTAGTCTTATACTCTTCTTGCACTAATTTGCTGCATTCGCTTATGATGTGATTGATCGTATCGTCTCTATCACCATATGACCTACAATTTGGTGTTTTGTTGCGTCTGATCTATTCTTGCTTTGATATGAATAATCCTTATGGCCTTATTTTGTGCTGCTATCAGAAGAGATTCCGTTTCTCGCGTAAGGTTTCCTTTTCTTGGCCATGTTCCTGTTTTCTCGGATGAGATCGCTTGTTTGTCGCTCCCAATGTCCATACAGATGTTTTTCTTCGCATTTTTTTCTAGTTATTTTTGTTCTGTTGATCCTCGTGTTGTCTATTATTATTATTATTATTACCAGATCTGAGTGTTTCGCACCAGTTCTAACAAGTGGTTTTTCATTGAGGTCTGAGTGACAGCAAGTCTCTTTAGATCACAATTATTTCTTCTAAGTATTCTACCTGATTTTAAAAGTTCTATGGTCGGGATGATCTTGAAGCTTCATCAGACTTTCAGTTTCTCAAGGCTTTTGGGGACTGTGTCAAGTGTGCCAACTATTTATTGTATTGTAACGTTACACCCTCTCGTCCCCACACACGTTAACTTTCTTCTAACCATTCCACTTCTTAGCCGGCCGGTGATCAACTAGTGGTTGAGGGGGTAACGCACATTTCTTTACCTACACAAGAATACGATCGAGGGAACGGAGAAAATAGAAGGACAAACGAACAAGCACGAAGAAAGCTTGGGGTTAACCAAGAGCAGAGGAAGGTATGCAACACTTTGCATTCCTGATAGCATATATGGACTAACGCTAGCGTGGGTTACTAGCGAAAATTCCACAAAGCTACTGGAATCAGACTCATCTTGACTCACTGTCGCTGGACCCTATCCCATGCTGCCTCGCCTCTCTGCTCCGGTGTCCGGTGTTGACTGCCCCTGTCCGTGGTTCCACGCCAACTCTCTGCTGCTCGCCTCTCTGCTGACCAACGCCAACTGCCTCTCTGCTGTCCAGCGCCAACCGCTCTCGTCCGGGTCCCCCATCAACTCCTCTCTGCCGGGTCGCGTCGTCAACTCTCTTTCGCGTCCCCTTCCCACTTCCGGATACGGCGAGATTTCAGGTCCAAGAATCCTTTGTCTGGTTTCGCGCCAAAACAGACAAATGAATCGTCTGCTTTGGCAGCCCACCCGCATAGTGCTACATAATCACCATCACCTTCCTGTTCCACAATTTTTAGCCTTTATTATTATTATTATTATTATTATTATTATTATTATTATTATTATTTCACTCCTTCTTTCAGTTAGGGGTCTTTCACCGGAGTCTTTAGTGATAGCAAGTCTTCTCATATCTCCCGGAATCTTCTCCGTATTCAAACCGATATTAATAATCTGAATGGTCACGATTCTTCATCTGATTCCCAATTCTGTCAGTCTCTTTTCGAAGCTCTTGGGGAATGTTCCAGGTGCGCTAACTCTGATTGGAATCACCGTCACCTTCATGTTCTGCTGTTTTTTTCTTTTCCCTTTTTTTTAAAGCTCTGTTTAGATTCAAGTATTTGACTATTTTTTCGCTTTCTTTCATTGTCACTCTGTGACAGTAAAATCCACGAGATGACAAATTCTTTTTTACTTGTTAATTAACACTAGGTCTGGTCTTTTGACCAGGATTGAGTGATCTGTTTTGTATCTCAATGTCCAAGAGAATTTTACGTGTCTCATTTTCTAGGACTGATTCTTGCTTCTGCATATACCATTTGGTAGTATGGTCAAGTTTGACCCCTTGCAAAATTCCCAATGGATCCCCTTTTCCCACCCTGTCATGCCTAGTCTTGTACTCCTTTTGTGCTAGTTTGCTGCATTCGCTTATTATGTGATTTCATCTCTATCTCTACGTACCACACACTTGCTTTCTGTTACGTATTATCAATTTTTGCTTTGATATCATTGACCCTTATCGCAATATTTTGTACTGCAATTAAAAGAAATCCAAGTTCTCTCTAGAGGCTTTCCTTTCGTAGCCCTGTCAAGGTTTTCTCGTGTGCCATCTCACTAGTTTTATTTTCAAGTTGCTATTGCTATTACTGGCTGCTATGATAAGTCTTTCTTGGCTCTTTTTAGTGTATTTTTCGAGTTCTTAAATTGTGTCGAGTCCTCTTTCTCCTTTTTTTCCTAAGTCATGTCTATGTCATCAATTTCCTTGTCCTTGGATCCATTTATCTGAGTTACTCCCTGGTCCACTTTAAGAATGGTCCTGAGTATCTTACAAGAGGTTGCCCAGCCTTCTGGAACTGTAGAATACACCGGCTGCATCTCTGCAGAGGGGTAAGACTCTCACGAGTGTCCTGATATGACACTGAACAATCTAATTGTGAAGTTCCAGTAACGCTGGAGCTTTGAGAAATGCGTAGTACCCTTTCATTGCCATCGCTCCTTGGTCTACTCTGGCCCGGAGTGGTAGCACCTGTTAGGGTCCTATCTATGGGTCAAATAGAACTAAACTGCGTACTAATGCTAAACTGAATTACTTGAAATATAACTGTTTTGACATTTAAACTATGTACTTATGCTAAACTGAATTGTCTTAAATAGAACCGGTTTGACATTTAACTGTGTGTAGACAAAAACTATATTTATACTAAAATGAATAGTTTTAATTAGAACTATTTGATTAAACTGAATTGCTTGAAATAGAAATGTTTTTGACAGTTAAACTGTGTACTTCCATTTAAACTGCATATTTATGCTAAACTGAATTGTTTGAAATGAAACTGTTTTTGTATGCTAAACTGAATTGTTTGAAATAGAACTGATTATTTGTATAAAAATGGATTTGGCATTGAATAACCTACAAAGTATGATATGCCATAAAACCGAACCAATCAACCAACCAAATTACAAGAGAAACTGCTTCGGTGTTTATTTCTTTGATGAAATTTCTACTACAGATGATCCTGATTTCGTGAAGTTTTCTTGTTCTTTTGACGTACACCTTTTATACTTTTTCTTTCATCTTTGCTTGATGGTTAGGGTCAATATTTCCAAGTACTTGTCATTTTCTTTCCACCTTTTCTGATTTTTTTTCCTGGTTTGATAGTTCGATTCCTTCCGTTGCTTTTGTTTTTGCCATTTTTATTATTATCATGCTACAAATTTTCGATGTCAAATACCATTCATATATATTTACCTATACCTCCACACGAGCACGATCATTTTAAGGTCATTTTTAAGCGGAGTTTAACTGGTTTGAATTCAGAGTTTTTCTTCTCCCAGACCGGTTACCATACAAAGGTTAAAGAGCTCAGTCTAACAATAGTCGGAGGGAGAAGAATTGCATTCATACCTTTCGTAAGAGTATTATTAGCGTTATGTGAAATGCAAACAGTCTTGTTAAGGATTTGAACTCGTATCGCTGTGTCCATTTCCTCCGACTGTAATAATTACAACACGACCACCCACATTCCATCCGTATATCATGTTTGTATATTTTCATAGTTTGCACTATTTCTTCTTTCATTTTTGGCGAATACCTTGATATCCTTCATATCATAACGTGGTTTATCTTTTCCAGTAATTTTGTTGTTCGCTTTGCATTTCTAATGATTTTCACCAGATGATATTTAAGAGACCCAGTCATATGACCGCCTCTACTCCACGTCTACTAGTCGACACTGTAAATCGTTTTGGCACATGGTATAAAGAAAGAGCAACAAAGAAAAATATAAAAATAAAAAGAATTTTTTAATCACCTTCTCTCCTCGTCTGAAAAATTTCAACATTCAATTTCTTGGAAAATGAATTATTTTGCAATTTAAAAAAAAAATCAGAATACGTTCACCAGATGGAGACACAGAATACTTCGAGATTGCAGGAGTACTACAAGGAGACACACTAGCTCCATACCTCTTTATCATCTGTCTAGATTACGTGCTTAGAACATCGATTGATAAAATCAAAGATTCGAGCTGACAAAGAAAAAAAGCAGAAGATACCCCGCAAAAACAATTACCGACGCCGACTACGCCGATGACATAGCGATACTGGTAAATACACCCAACCAAGCCGAAACACTACAACATAGTTTGGAACGGGCAGCCGCAGGCATAGGCCTCCATGTCAATGCATACAAAACGGAATATATGTGCTATAATCAAACAGGTGACATCTCCACACTAGACGGAACCCCTCTTAAACTAGTAGACAAATTCACTTACCTAGGAAGCAGCGTCTCATCAACTGAAAAGGACATCGACACGCGGCTAACGAAGGCATGGACAGCTATCAATAGCTATCGATCAAATGGAAATCTGACCTAACCGATAAAATGAAACGCAGTTTCTTCCAGGCAGCTGTCATATCGATGCTGCTGTATGGATACACTACATGGACGCTAACTAAACGGCTGGAGAAGGAGCTAGACGGCAATTACACAAGAATGTTGCGAGCAATATTGAACAAGTCCTGGCGGCAACACCCTTCAAGACACCAACTATACGGCCACCTGCCTCCCATCACGAAAACTATCCAAGTTAGACGAACCAGACATGCAGGACACTGCTGGAGAAGCAGGGACGAGTTCATAAGTGATGTACTCCTATGGACCCCCACATATGGCCGGGCAAAAGCAGGACGACCAGCACGAACATACATTCAGCAGCTATGTGTGGATACGGGATGTAGCCCTGAGGACCTGCCAGAAACGATGAACGATAGGGAGAAGTGGCGAGAGAAGGTCAGGGATATCCGTGCTAGCGGCATGACATGATGATGATGATGATAATGATGATGTAACCTTATACAGTTAGAATATTAAGTTCCGTTCAGTAAGAAATTTGACGGACAATTCTTATAACAAAACAACTTCTTTTATGTGTAACCAAACAGAAAGGAAAATATAAGAATGAAGATGCACACGCGGGTGTGAAGGTGTATATGTGTAATAGAAATGAATTACGGTCCAATTTACCTACTTGGCAAATATTTCTTTGATCATTTATATGTCTTTCCCTCATCAAAGCTGTAATCGACATGTGTCTATATGCTGTGTCCAGCTTATGTAATGTGCCAACAGCGCAAATTTGCTTTTGTGTATATCCCCAGGGGTATAAAGACTCCTGATCTCTTGGCGGGGTCATTTACGGATGGGTGAAACTCACTAAAACTGTTTTTTATTTGAGCTCATCAGTTTCCTTTTGAAAAGCATCTTCTGTGAAGCATGCAATATATCTGTCTTTTGTTTTAATGTTAAATGAATATTTATTATTTAATACAGGGTGGGGGAAACTCACTAAAACTGTTTTTTTATTTGAGCTTATCTGTTTCCTTTTGAAAAGCATCTTCTGTGAAACACGCAATACACCTGTCGTTTGTTTTTATGTTAAATAAATAGTTATTATTTTTTACAAGATGGTGGAAACTCACTAAAACGGTTTTTTTTATTTGAGCTTATCAGTTTCCTCTTGAAAAGCATCTTCTGTGAAGCATGCAATTTACCTGTCGTTTGTTTTAATGTTAAATAAATGTTTACTTAATTTCTAAATACCAGTATTGTTCATCCATCTGAGACTATTTTTTTCAAGATGCCTAACACTAAGCATGTATTTACCTAACTTCGCTACGAGCAGTAAGAGATACGAGATCAATTTTTAAGGAGAGTACAACTAGTCTAAATTCATTTTTCCTTCTCCTATATTGGTTGCCTTACCAAGCTTTAAAACCATTCTACTATTTACCTATGGTTGGAGGGTGGACTAATGGATTTATGCCTTTTTCAAGGGCATTGACACAAAGTAAAACTCAAATACTTTCGTCAAGAATTCTAACTCTGGTCATCGATTTCATTTTCTTCGACGATAACCGTTACACTGAACGCGACTCCTAACACTAAGTATTCAGATATAAGTTGAAAGTATTCATTTCACTACAAAGAACAGACATATATCAGTGAGTAACAGTACTAAAGTTGTAAAGTACTTAGATTGGTAAATGTTTAGTGAGAGCAGGTACTATAAGCAACTCAAGTCCTATGTGCCAAACACGGCGTGACTATTTCTCTTTAGCCCATGTTAACCTCATTTTCTTCTGTTTGTGTGTTAACGGGGGTTTTCATTTGATTTTTATGTATGTAGATCGCATTTCGTTCTGTCTATTTCGTACAATTCTTTCACAAACATTGACATCTGTTTCGAGCCATTTGTTTTCCATTTGTTTTGTACATTTTCTAGTTTTAATGCATATTGCTTTGAGTTTTCTATCCTGTGGCTTTGATGTCTCTTGTGGTCGACTAGTATGTTTTCTTTTCTTTTTTCTTTTTTCTAATCACCCAATTTCTTTTATATTTGCATCGAATTTTAGACACAGCTGACTGGGAACAACCAACATCTTTCGCCACACTTCACTGTGGATTGCCTTCTTGAATGGGTTTTATGATCTTTCCATTCTTTGAATTGGGAGGTTTTTTTTTTTTTTGTTTTTTTTTGTTATTGGAGCCACGTTTTCTTGAAATTAAGCATGCCCAATTCCTTGCTAAAGTCTGGAAGAACTATTTTTTAAACTGTAGTTCGATTTGCATACCTAAGTTTCTGCTTTAGAAATGCAAATTACAAGATCTTTCTATAATTTTTCCTCAATATTATTTTATTTCATATTTTCCTTTGGATAGCTTAGAAAGAATTATACTATTAGTTAGAATATTTTAATCTAGTTTGTTTAAGCTATATTTTATGAAACCAGATTGTTCAGCTATTAAAATAAATATTCTTTGAGTCTTAACTGTTATTAGTTTATCTACCGCTAATCAAAAATGTTTTGCGTCTTATCAGTTATAGTTTATTTAGTGCAAAATAAAAAAGAACCCTGGTGAATATCCTCGAAGTTGGCAAATTCCATAACTTTTGCCGATAGTAGTATAAGTATCCCGTGACCTATGAACCAAACTAATCAATGTTTAGCAACAAGTACAAATACATATGTTACTAAACATATATCATCACTATAAGATAGAAATTATGAATCAACTATTCGATAATAAGTAAGTAAAGTTGTCTCCCTTTAGTCGAGGGTAACCAGAAGGCTCCTCTTTTCAATAGCTACTACACTGAGGTGTAGAGAGGGTATTACTCCTTTCCCTGGATTGCTCCACTTTACCCTTGATACGTACCTTATATCGCTGAGTGTTAAGCAAGGAGGTATCAAGTACCATTTTAAAAGTCTTTGGTATGACGCGACCTGGAATTGAACACAGGTCTCCCGGACCATTGGCGAACACTCTACTCACTTGGCCAATGAGCCAGTTTTTAATACTAACATCAAATCTCACTATTACTTTGAAGTTCAGACTTGTAAAGTATCTCCTTATTGCCATTACTACCAAATCCACTCAGACCTGGAGTGATAGTATCTGTTCGGGTTTAATTTATGAGTAAATAGATCTTTGAAAATGATTCTTATTTGATAGGACCGTTTGCAAAAATTAAATTAAATTAAATTAAATTAAAACAAACTTTTAATAAGTAATTACAAGCAAAAAAAAAAAAACCTGTATCGAACGGTTTTTCTCTTGTAGAGAAGAGGAAAATCTCGTATTTTAGTTTAGCGCGCAATTTAATTCAACACTCAATTTCACCCAATCAGGATGACTTATCCTATTCAGCCCGGACCTTTATTTCCGGCTAGCAAAACGGGTGAGCGGCCAAACCCAGTCTCTTCGGCTTGAGACGGCGACCAGAACAGACGTGCCTCTGGTCGTCCCTGCTTAGCGATGCTTTTTAGCTAGACAAACCACCCAGTGTGGACATCTCACTGTGGCTTTAACACTAGCAGCAGCAACATGGACACTCAACGAGGGAACCATCTAATTTATGGATTTCCTACGAGGAATCCCAGTTGAACATAAATTAGAAATATACAACATGCCTCGCACAGGCCCAACTAAACACAATCCCTCACACGTCCAGCAGCACGCTGCCATCTCAACATCCCGCTAAGTCATTTCTCTCCAACACTAACAAGCCTAAACTCCACGAGTCTTGCAGCACCAAGAGCAAACCATATTCAAAGCTGCAAATAAAGAACTTTCGTTGTTGTGTTGTTAAAGAAAAGTTTCGTAATTCATTTGTGTTGCCTAAAAAAAATATAGTGTTCGGGAAAATAACAAATTTCCCGAAACCGCTATACTCTAAACTAGAACTACTTCTATAATAAACAGGGTTAGAGATATAGTCGCTGCTAACAGTTGTCCTAATACAACAAAAATAAGTATTTACGAAAGTAGAAAAGAACGTAAAATAGAATAATACAAATTATTAGGCTTTTGACAGACATGCAAAATAACAAATTTAAACACATAAAAAGAAAAAGAGGAACGAACAGCAATAACAAGAATTGGTAAGTCTATATACATATATGAACGGGTTATGAATAGTACGGTTACAATGAGGATATTTTACGGACATAGATAAATGGTTTTCCTTTTGGTCTCTTCTTGTAAGAAATTTTATATCTAAAAGAATATTTTAAAGGTTTTTGCATCTAGTAAATATGGTTACTTACAAAGTCCTGTGATGAGTTTATAATCTTGTGGATATATATTTAATCGTCAAGGTTATTTCAATCAAAGGTCCTTCGTATCTTTGTTTCATAGTTCTTTCACCATATTACTTGTCCGGAGTCCTGAGTTCAACTGAATTTTCTTTTAAGGAAAGGGGAATCTCTAAACTCGAAACAGGAAGTAACAAGGGGTCATAAATCATATCCTTCTTCAGACAACTGGTCTAGCACTAAGGGAGTTCTCTGGACTTACTGGTGCTAATTTTGTTACATTTATTATCATTCATTTAACGCTGTTAAAAATGTCTTTCTTCTCTTGAGAACAAATGACAGCAAGTATCCTTATTCAAACATTATTATTATTATTATTATTATTATTATCATTATTATTATTATTCAACATATATCTATATCTATTTAAAAAGGTTTTGAATTTGGGGTCCCATAAACCATAGGATAACCCTCAACAGGTTGACATGCCGTTAAAATCAATCAAGCAATCAATCAGACGTGGCTCTAATTTTATCGTAACAATTACGTTCTTCCTTTAAAATAGCATCTTTATGTTTTGGTTTGAGTAGAAAATATGTTTTGTGTTTCGTTTAAAACCGTATTTTTCTCGTATTTTGAAATTTAGAATCATTAGGTACGTATACTGGCACCTTTTTATGTGCTCGTTTTCCCCTCACCACTGCCTTGAAATCAGAGTAACCCTCTTCGGTTAGTGGGAAGAGATGCTGATCTTGCCCTTTCTAAAGTAAAATATTATACTGAATGGAATTCTCCCAATTTTCTTGTGTTGATCGTGACTCAACCTATAATAATGAAAACGGGAGATTGCAAGTGGACTTTACATATCGATCTCAAAGGAATAAATATGTGTGTGCGGTCTCTGTAATAAACTTGTTTTTTTTTTTTTAACCTTTCATTAACGTCACCAGGAATTATTGAATAAATAGGATTGAACACTGATGGAAACTAATATGTATGACTTCATTACGATAAAACACCCAGCGGATAATTGGCGTATCAAAAGGTTCTTTCTTTTATTTTTCATTTATTTTGATTTAAAAAAAAACTCATTGTGGACGCTTTATTATAAGAAACTTTTATTACAACATGGATTGAACATTCATTCTACAGTTTTTCATCTTGTGCATTCTTAACAAAGAATGAAATTATTCATTCGTTGATTGTTTGATTGATTGATTTTAACAGCATATCAACCTGGTTGGGATTATTTTATGCCCAGAAAATTGTGTAAATTGTTCGTTTCTATTCACATTTTTGTTGGTTGGTTGGTTGGTTGGTTGGTTATTTGGGCTTTATGGCATATTAACCTTTGTAGGTTATTTAATGCCAAATCCATTTTTATACAAATAATCAATTCTATTTCAAGTACACAGTTTAATTGTCAAAAACATTTCTATTTCAAGCAATTTATTTTATTCAAACAGTCCAAATACATCCAATTCAGTTAAGTATAGATATAGATTTTGCTTGCATACAGTTAAATGTCAAAACCGTTCTATATCAAACAATTCAGTTTTGTGAAAGTACAGTTTCAATGTCAAAAACACTTACATTTCAAACAAATCAGTTTAGCATAAGTACGCAGTTTTAATGTAAGTACATAGTTTAATTATAAAAATAATTTCTATTTCAAGCTATTCAGCTTAGTCAAACAATTCAGTTTAGCATAAGTATGCAGTTTAGTTCTTTTTAACCCATAGATAGGGCCATATCAGGTGCTACCACTCAGGGTCTGAATGGATCTGGGAGCAGTGGCAATGAAGAGGTGCTTTGCATTACCCAAAGCCCCAGCTTTAATGAAACCTCACCATCAGATTGTTTAGTGTCATTTCCAGGACACTCGTTGGGAGAGGGTCTTACCCTTCTGCAGAGATGCAGTCGGTGTATTCCATAGCCCCAGCCGACTGGGCAATACACAGAGTTAATATCCAAACAGCTATATTTTAGATAATTCAGTTTAGCATCAGTACACAGTTTAAATTTCAAAACAGTTCTATTCTAAACAATTCAGTTTAGCATAAATACGCAGTTCAAATGCACCCCTCAATAAACTCTAGAAACCACGGTTTAGTTCTTTTTAACCCATAGATAGGACCCTTATCAAGTGCTACCACTCCGGGCAAGAGTGGATCTGGGAGCGATGGAAATGAAAGGGGTACCCAGCATTCCCCAAAGCTCTAGCATTACTGGAACCTCACCATCAGATTGTTTAGTTTCATATCCAGGATACTCGTTGGAGAAGTTTTACCCCTCTGCAGAGAAGCAGTCGGTGTATTTTACAGCCCCAGCCGACTGGGCACCACATTTTTGTGTAGTTTGTTAAGTTTTGTCCTAGAAAATGACACGCATAAACTCCTATGGAACTTTAACATACAAACGGATCACCTAATCCCGGCCAGAAGACCAGATTTAATAATCAAAAAAAAAAAAAAAAGAAAGAAAGAGAACTTGCAAAATAGTTGACTTTGCTGTCCCGGCTGACCACAGAATAAAACTGAAAGAATGTGAAAAAAAGGATAAGTACCTCGACCTTGCTAGGGAATAGAAAAACTGAGGAACATGCAGGTGACAATTATACCAATTGTAATTGATGCGTTTGGAACAGTAACTAAAGGATTACTAAAGGGACTGGAGGACTCGGAAGTTGGCGGACGGGTGGAGACCATCCAAACGACAGCATTATTGAGAACAGCCAGAATACTAAGAAAAGTCCTGGAGACTTGAGGAGACTTGCTGTCACTCAGACTCCAGTGAAAAACCATCGGCTAACGCTGATGTGAAAAGCTCTAATGAGTTAGTAATAATAATAATAATTGTCCTGGAGACTTGAGGAGACTTTCTGTCAATCAGACTCCTGTATAAAACCATCAGTTAAATAGTACCACTACAGTTTTTATGCAAGGGTGGTTTTGGCATTAGATAGTTCTATAGCTGTTAAATCGTACCACAATAGTTTTTCTGCAAGGATGGTTTTGGCATTAGATAGTTCCATTATTGTTTCATAGAACCACTACAGTTTTTCTGCAAGGGTGACTTTGAAATTAGATAGTTCCATAACTGTTAAATACTACAAGTACAGTTTTTCTGCCAAGTTGGCTTTGGCATCAGGTTCGTTCAAAGATGTCAGATACCCTCGAAAACCTCAAAGAATTAATAGATATTTCAAAGTAATATTCAATTTTATTATTTTCCACAATTTTAGGTGTTTATAAGGTTAATATAAAAAGTTTTTAAACCTTTTCAGGTCGAATGACCATTGAGATGAATTCCTCGCAACGACTCGACGCCTATCCGAAGCCTTCCTTTTTTAATAGCTACTAAACTGAGGTGTATGATTGGATGCTACTCCTTTCTCTGAATTGCCCCACTTACCCTTGATCCGAACCTTATAATGATGATTGTTAAGTATCATTTTTTTTTTTTTAGTCTTTGGTTTGACTCGACGTGGGATTGAACCCAGTCTCCCGGATCATTGGCGAACGCAAACATTAATATCTGCCAGAAATATTTTTTGTCATACGTACATATTTACCTTCTTACGTTATATATATATATATATATATATATATATATATATATATATATATATATATATATATATATATATATATATATATATATATATATATAGTAATTTACATTTAGTTAGTATTGGTTTTGTTTGGTTTATTAAAGGCAAATCAACCCTTCCTGAGTTATTTAAAGCAGAATTTTGATTTATTTGTTTGATTATAATAATAAATATTTGTATTTTCAACTTTCTATTGAAATTTATCTTTTTAATAACACTTTTTAATTCATCTAAAATATGATAATTTGTTTTCACACAGTTATAAGCTATCAAACATATTTTTCTAATATAAATAATTTGCACACTGTTATATAATTTCAAGCATTCCTATCCAATACTAATAATTCTATCTAATCCATAGATTGGACTCTAACTGGTTTGTTTTGGTTTGGTTTTATGACATATCAACTATTGCGAGTCATCGTTTCTCGGCCTTTTTGCTGGGCCGTCTGGCATTCGTGCCGGATGGGCGATCGAAACCAAGAGCAGACTCGGGGCCGAATAGGCCCCCAGCTTCGGCTGGGCAACCTTCGGGTGGGTGAGCTGCTTTTCTGATCCCTATGCAGACTTGGGGCCTTTAATTAGGCACCTAGTTTCGACTAGGCTACCTTCGGGTGGGCGAGCTGCATTTTTGTCTCCTTTGTCCCCCTTGTACGGCACTAGACCATGCGTCTAGTTTAAGCCGCAAACTGGCATACGTGCCCGGACCCACATTTAGGTTCGTGAAACTGCTTGCCTCATCAGGCTCACATTGCACTAAGTGAGCCGATGAGCAGCACAGACAAGCAGGGTTCGAGTCTCGGCTCGTTCCCGACCTCCCCTCCCCTTTATCCCCACTTTAATCGGCCTTCGGGCTTTTGACCTTGTGTCAAGTCGTGTCTGGTGGGAGGCAGCGACAAATACTCGGACCTAGATTTAGGTCCGTGATACGGCTTGACTCATTAGATCCACATTGCACTTAGTGGGTCAATGACTAGCAGGGTTCGAGTCTCGGCTCGTTCCCGACCTTCCCCTCCCCTTTATCCCCACTTTAATCGGCCTTCGGGCTTTTGACCTTGTGTCAAGTACTGTCTGGTGGGAGGCAGTGACAAATATTATCAACTGTTGTGAGTCATTTAATGCCAAATCCTTTTTATACATGTATATTTAATATATGGTTTCCAAACACATTTTTAGAAAACATTTTTAATCGAGCCTCATTTTTTCACATAGTTTAATAGCTTCACTTATTTCTATCCAATACAAATAATTCTATTTACTATTAATCATTTTTTGCACACAGTTTAAAGTTTTCAAGTATTGCTATGTGTAGGGGGTTGTATTGTGTTTTTGATATTTCATTTCCATTTTGTAGTAGTATATTTAATTTATTTTTATATGTGGTTGCGTGTTCTCATAAGTTGGAAGGTCTTCATTTATAGCTATGGGGATAACATTATTATTATTATTATTATTATTGTTGGGTTTTATGTTTAAGGTTTGAGTTAGTTGTTGTTGGTATTACTTTGGTGGCGTTGGTATTTCGTTGGTAGTTATCCCCTCGCTAAATGTTGATGGAAAATCAAGGTGGTGAAGAAGAACGAAGACGTCGTTTGGTTTTGGTATCAAGGTTTTAATGGCAGCATGAAGTAAGGGTTTTACGCTGGTACGCTGCGAGCCTCGTAGTAAAGAAAGAAGGTAGGAAGTTGTGAGAGTGTATCATCTAATTTGTTTTTAACTAGAATCCCTTGGTCTAGAAGAATAGACTCAAGGGATCCATACACGAGATGGCTCTCCTCATAATGGTTGATGAGGCTACTACTATTCAGGAACAGACGAATAGACGTCCGTTCCCTTTGAGGATTTCTGACCGAGAGACAGATTCGCGGGCTTTCCTCAATTTTTAGTGCTGCTAGGAAATATGGTTCGGGCTGAATAGGACAAGTCATCCTGATTGGGTGAAAATGTTCGGCGACTCTAACGGTCAATTTTCAATTTTCTTTCTGCTTCATATGTATCACTACTAGTATTACCCGTCTGCAGAGATGCAGTCGGTGTATTCAGCAGCTCCAGCTGACTGGGCCATCAGTCATTTGTTTACATACAGTTAAATGTAAAAACAGTTTTATCTCAAACAATTCAGTTTAGCATAAGTGCACAGTTTTTTTGTTTACACACAGTTAAGTGTGAAAACATTTCTTTTTCAAACAATTCAGTTTAGCATAAGTACACTGTTTAAATTTCAAACAGTTCTGTTTGCTCATAGATAGGAATCTACCAGGTGCTACCACTCTGGGCCAGAGTGAACCTGGGAGCGATGGCAATGAAGGGGTACTCTGCATTCCCCCAAACTCGAATAGGTTGTACCACTCCTGATCATAGTGGACCTGGGAGTAATAGCCATGAAAGGGTACTTCACATTACCAAGATCTGTGGGACTGGAGACCCACCATAGAATCCAGTGTCATTCCCAGATAACTTTTTTTGGGGGGGGGGTGCGAAGAGGGAGGGTCTTACTCCTCTTCAGAAGATGCCATCAGTGTATTCTAAACCCCACCGACAGGGTGGCTTTGTATGGTGTCATAATGACTACATTAGTGATTATGAGTTGTGTGCTTGTCAATTGCTCCAGTAAAATAACCATATTTGGCCTAATAGTAACAAAATCCACCTGGCATTTTCTTTTTTTTATTTTTGGTAACATGATTTTTCTTATGCGACCCGAGTTCACATCATGGACAAGGCTGTTTACGTTTCACTCCGTGATAATGCCCTTGAGAAAGATCTGGGTCCGCCTGTTCAACCAGTAGCAGTTAAGTAAAAACAAACATGATTTTTAGTAGATGCGTATGCGCTTCATATTTATAAAAACCAGCTTCTCGATTTTATGACGAAGATCATTTTTAATGGTTGGTTGGTGGGTTGGTTGGTTTGGTTTAATGGCATATCAAGCTTTTGTCGGTTATTTAATGCCAAATCCATCTTTATACATATTAGCAGTTTTATTTCAAACAATTCACATTAGCAAAAGTACATAGTCTAAATGTAAAAAATATTTCTATTTCAAGCTATTCAGTTTAGTCAACAAAGTTAAATGGTTCCAAGTATTTCTATGTATCACTAACAAATAAATTAAACATCAGACATTTATTTACACACAGTTAAATGTCAAAAACAATTCTATTTCAAACAGTTCAATTTAGCATAAGCACACAGTTTAGTTCTATTTGATCCAAAGATAGGACACGATCAGGTGCTACCACTCCGGGCTAGAGTAGACTTGGGAACGATGGCAATGAACAGTTACTCCACATTCCCCAAAGCTCGAGCATTACAGTAGCTTCACCATCAGATTGTTTAATGTCATATCAGGACACTCATCTTAATCCTCTATAGAGATGTAATCGGTGTATTCTACAGCCCCAGCTGACTGGGCCACATTTTTATTGATCGTTATCAAAAGATAAAATACTGCATACTTGACTAAATTATTTGCATACTTTCGGTTGACATATGTGTAAAAATATATTTGACTCACGTAGTAAATATGCAAACAATATAATTATTGAATTATGCATAAGCTTATTCAATAAGTTAATCGTATTGCAGACCCTTTTCCATCTGTTTCAAGATTTACTTAGTCACACCCTAAACAATTATAACTCACAAATGTGTCGATTGCATTTTATGAACAATGTCTTCTAATTGAAATGAAATGAAACAAAAGGTAAAAGTAACCAGTGCCAAGCAACCTAACAGTTTAAAAACGAAATCATGAATGATCGATTTTTCCTGTTTTATTTACTAAAATAATGGATTCTCCAAAATTGTCAATTGATAATGCACTGATGGAAAATAAAATTCCCAAATCTTGAATATGTTCGCTCATCTGATGAGGACTTTGTCGCAGCAGTCCTACAAGAAGATACATTGGCATCATTTCTATACATAATCTTCCTAGATTATTCAATTTTATTTTATTTGTTCTTCGTCCCACCACCGGACAAGTACAGCACAAGGTCTTTTTTAAAGTTGGTCCGGACACAGGGCCGCAGCCCACCCGTGTCCGGCAAAATCCAAAAATACCTTCGGCCCCGTCGGCACTTCCCCAACGGGGGCGCCCCAGACACCAGGAAACAAAACAGCAAACCGATTTTTTTAGTAGTACATAATCTTCCTAGATTATATACTAAAAAAGAAAAAAAAACAACAAGCAAACGATATACCTCAGAAACTATTATGGATGTAGACTACGCAGTTGATCGATCGCTTCTTGCAAATACACCTGCTTAAACAGAGTCTCTACTGCATAGCTTGGAGCAGGCAGCAAGAGACGTTGGTCTCTATGTGTTTTAATCAAGATGGTACCATCTCCTTATTAAGTGGCAAACCTCTTGAATTAGTGGAACTGTTCATATACCTCGGTAACAATATCTCATCTATTGAAATCGATGTCAACATATGCATAAGAAAGGCGCGGAGTGCTATTAACAAGTTAATGACCGTATGGAAATCTGATCTCTTTGAGGAATTAAAAGGGGAATTCGTCCAAGCTGTAGCCGTACCACTACTATTGTATGTTTGCACCACTTGAACTCTTATGAAATGCTTGAAGAAGAAACCAGATGGGAATCACACAAGAATGCTGTGTGCTATTTTAAATAAATCCGGGTTGAAGCAACCTACAAAACTACAGCTGTATGGCCATTTAATTTCCTCCACATAAATTATCCAAGACAAACAAAACAGGCTGAGGACTGTTGACCGACCAGCAAAAACTTACTTTCATCAGCTCGGTGCGGATACTAGATGCTGTTTAAAGAACTTAGCAAAAGCGATGGCCAATTGGGACGGATGGAGTGAAACAAAGACCGAGACAGAGAGTCAAGGGAAACCGTGCTTGATGATGATAATGATGTGATGTATAAGTGATTTAGCTGGATTAGAGTAATTGATCACATATACAGATCAATGAATGTGCCTGTTCTAAAATAGGACGTATATCAGCTATACTCATACCCCAGGTTAAAATCAACATTGTGCTTCAGGATGTTACTATTTTCTCTTTCATCAGTTTATTGTCATACTTGTGTTTTATTTCTTTGTTTAAACTCCAAGAGAAAAAGTACGTATTCCCTACTGTCTACTGTTTCTGTCAGTATATATTGATGTAACTGATTACTGGTTAAATTTTTCCTAAAGTCTTCTTTACATCAGAAGACTCATAAGTTTTCGGCGTTGAGTTCGCTATGTAAACCCACAAAAACAAAGAAAGGAAAGCTTCCTCTAAGCTGATACTTTTAACTTGCGTTATGGTCTACAGTAGTTTCTTGTCTAATTTTACCGCTTGAATTGAACAATATACACTGACGGATAATAAAATTGCCACGCCCTGAATGTGTGGTTGAATTCTCGCAAGATTAAACGGACAGGTAATATAGCAGGATTACAGTAAATAATTACATAACAGATGAATATTTACATGGGTTTCAAAATAAGGGGGTGTATCGATTTGACACATGTTCCATGCATATACGACGGAAAACAACATAGCAATAACTTGAATATATGTTTTAATTCACTCAAGTACAATTACGTACAGATAATTTTGCAAGATTAATCCAAATGTTCATATATAGTGATCAATATATGCACAGGTTTCAAAATAAAAGGATTATCAACAGTATAAAAACCTCATATATATATATATATATATATATATGTATCCTCGTTAGGCATTTACACGCACTTGCATGCATACGACACAATGTGCTAATATGTGTATTAATACAACTACACAATGAAATAATAATATTAAATCAGTTAATAATAGTAAAAGTTAATAATAGCAGCAACAACAGCAATAAGAACAACAGGAATAATTGATTGATTGATTTGTATCAACCTGTCTAGGGTTAATTTACGCCAAGAGGTTAGAGAATCGCATACATTGAATGTTCATATTTAGATTTTTTGTGCTGTTTCTTAAGGGGCTATTTTTTGCATACCATCCCATTGAACACGAATAAACCGATTTATTAGACCTATAGATAATACCCGCACACATAATATCCTAACTGATAAGACCATTCGGATTCAGAGTGGACCTGGTAGTAATTACATTGAAGGGATTCTCTACACTCCCCAGATCTCCGGAACTGGAGCTTCCCCATCAGATGCAGTTTAGACATATCCAGAACACCTCTTTTTTTTGAGTGGGTATTACACATCTACAGGGGATACAGTCTGGGTGGTTTACTAAACTTCGTTTAGCCTAGCAAAGGCAAGAAGCATTAGGTTCCTAGTGAGAACCAAACTCACTAACAGAGGTTTGCTAGCCTAACTCGCCAACCATCACGCGAGGTCCCTTAGAAAATAAGCGTAGCTAAGATTTAGCACAAGGTAGTTAGTAGGGAGAACATAGTTATAAAAGTGCCTACACATACAAGGTATAAAAATGCCTTCATATATAAGGCATAAAAGTGCCTACACATACAAGGTATAAAAATGCCTTCATATATAAGGCATAAAAGTGCCTTCACATACAAGGTATAAAAATGCCTTCATATGCAAGATATAAAAGTGCCTTCACACACAAGGTATAAAAGTGCTTTCATATGCAAGGTATAAAAGTGTTTTTACATACAAGGTATAAAAGTGCCTTCATATGCTAGGTATAAAAGTGCTTTCACATACAAGGCATAGAAATACCTTCTTATGCAAGGCATAAAAGTGCCTATGCATAAAAGGTATAAAAAGTGCCTTCATATGCAAGATATAAAAGTGCCTTCATATGCAAGGCATAAAAGTGCCTTCACATACAAGGTATAAAAATGCCTACACATACAAGGAATAAAAGGGTCTTCATATGCAAGTTATATAAAAGTGCCTACACATACAAGGTATAAAAGTGCTTTCACATACAAGGTATAAAAATACCTTCATATGCAAGGTAAAAAAATGACTACACATGCAAAGTAAAAACGTGCCTACGCATACTAGTTATAAAAGTGCTAACACTTACAAGATATAACAATGTGTGGCATAACGATTATGGTCTTATAAAATTGGCATGGCGACTCAAGTTCAAGTCTTCGACAAGGCTCTCTGTGTTTCACTTTGTACTAACGCCCCAAGAAAAGGCACGAATTCATCTCTTCTCTCAACAGCTATAGGTAAATATTACGGAAAACCGGCTAGACTTTGTACAGCAATCAGTCTGGGAGAAAGAAAACACCGAATTCAAAATCAGCTATACTTCGCTTGAAAATTACTTTGTGTCATCCTATTTACCAACCCCTCCGCTCGGACAGGATATGACACAAGGTCAACTTTTAAGCGGGGTTTAACAGGTTTTAATTCAGAGTTTTCCTTCTCCTAGACTAGTTGCCTCACCAAGGCTGAAGAACCCAGTCTGTTCTACTGATTACCCATAGCTGGAGGAAGAATAATTGGATTCATACCTTTCCCAAGGGTATTAGTGCTATGTGAAATGCAATCATTCTCGTCCAGGATTTGAACTCGAGTAGCCGTGTTCATTTCCTACGACGATAACCATTTCACCACGGGCACCTCCATAATTTGCATCATATCCTGCCTGTGCCGGAGGGATTGGGTATATACATGCATTTTGTTACGAACTCGTTACACATAGCTCACGTAAAATCACGTTATTCTCGTAACTCTAGATCTCGTCGTGATCACGCTGTTACAAGGATAAGAGTGTATTTTAGCTGCTTATACATAAAGAGTTCGTAACACGCCTCCTACTCTAGCTCCCACGTGAGATCTTGCCTTTTCAAGCAAATCATCTGGCATAGTTTCTGGTTTCTAGGAATTCCAGGCCATATGTCTCTCCCGACAATAAAGCTGGGAGTGGGGACGAGTGTAACTCTACTCCCAAAGAGCAGCAATATTACTGACATTGATTGAGGGTGGAAAATAAAAGGTTTGAATACTGTTAGTGGAGGTCTTGGAAGCAGAGAGGATATATTGTCGAATCTCTACTCACCAAGGTTTGGTGTTAGCATTAGAATATCCATGATAAACCATCATCATCAAGTCGCGCTGTTTCACCATCCATTGCTCTCACCAGGTCTTCCTAACTACATGCTGTGTCCGCACAGAGCTGCTGTTGTTAAGTTCTTGCTAGTCGGCCAACATTGGCTCGTCCATATGAAGGGGTCCATTTATGTGTTCGTCCTTGCTTCTCCAGTAGTGTCTCACATGTCTGGTTCGAGTTACTTGGATGATTTTTGAGATGGGAGGTAAGTGGCCGTAAAACTGTTGTTTCGTGGGGTGTTGCTTCCAGGATATCCATCATGCACTAACACTAAAAAAACCGAAGTAAAGACCAGATGAGCTAATTTACCAAAACTTTAACTATATTCGTAGTACATATACAAAAGGTATTGACAAGAATACACAAATGCACCCCAACAGATAAGATATGCACATATTGTTCTATGAACAAGCAGTATGCAAAAGGGGCACAAAACGGTAAAAGTCTTTCTTGATATATATTATGATGGCTATCGCTGGAAGAGGAGACAACATCTCTACTGTTCAAAGGAGGACGTCTTTGCTGTTCAAAGAACTGCGATAGAAGAGATGGATTCTGGGATTGTTGCATGTGACCACACAGAGGCCCTATTTTCTAACCAAGACAATTACCTATTGTCTCTCTGTACAGTGTATGTGTAAATGCTACCCTCAAAACAGACGATTGTCTATTATTTTTTAAATGGCTCGAATGAAATAACACTTGATGCAGTTTACTGACTCCATCGTTAGTTTTTCCAATTCTTATTTAATTGGTTGGTTTATTAGTTCTATGGCACATCAAACTCAGCTGGACTGTATAGTTAGATAGATTGTTACTTGTGTTATTACCTTGATGATTTATTAAACAAATATGTGAAAACATTTATTTAGTATAATAGTTACGTATATAACAGTGATGGTTTATTTTCTTAAAAATACGTAAAAGTTTTCAGTCATGATAGTGGGGGTGTCCTCGTGGTGTAATGGTTAAAGCACAGGTCTGCGGAATCGTAGTAAGCGAGTTTGAACTCCAGTCATGCTATTACGTTCACTTTTGGACACATAACCTTGGGAAAGGCATGAAACCCTTTATCCTCCCAGCTATGGGTTAAATAGCATCACTGCTGTTCTTCTAGCAAGATGGCTTTGGTATCAAATAATCCACAAAAGTTGATATGCCATTGAACAAAGAAACCTAAACCTAAGCCTCAGTCACGATAGTGATTACATTTATAATGGCTAGGATTTATTAAAAAAAAGGAACACAACTCTCATTCACTCAAACCATTTCATTGGTATACAAACATTAAAATAAAAGCAGAGGGAGACCCCGTAGCATAGTTGGTAACATGCTGAACTACGACGCCTTACCTTCCCATCTATGAGGTAAATAACACCACTATTATTCTTCCACTAGAACAATGGCTTTGGCATTAAATAACCTGCAAAAGTTGATATACCATTAAACAAAGAAAACAACAAACCAGGAAATAAAAGGATATATAAGAAGCAGATGTTTGGCTTTTAGGGTGTTCACCAATGGCCCGGGAGACCTGGGTTCAATCCTTGGTTGAGTCATACCAAAAACTCAAAAAATGGTTCTTGATGCCTCCTTGCTTAACACTCAGCATTATAAGGTAGAGATCAAGGGTAAACTGAAGCAATCCAGGGAAAGGAGTAGCACCCCCACCCGTGCTACACCTTGGTGCAGTAGCTATCGAAAAGGGAGCCTTCGGGTCACCCTCAACTACAGTCGCCAACTTTACTTACTGTAACCTACAATGTGACGTTATGGTATTTTAAAGTTGGTAGTATATTTATGCCTTTGTGAGTAATACTCGGCTTTATTACTGTTGGTCATTCATACTTCCAGTGTCAGATGAGACACTCATGAGTCTTTTCCACATCTCGGCCAGACGACCAGACCGATTGAGATTCAACAAAAAAGAGAACCTGCCGAATAGTGAACTTTACTGAAGGAAAGCAAAAAGAGAGATAAGTACCTCGACCTTGCTAGAGAATTGAAAAAACTATGGAACATGAAAATGACGATGATACCAATTGTAATTGGTACAGGGATTGGAGGACTTGGAAATGGAGACTATCCAAACTACCACACTGTTGAGATCGGCCAGAATACTGAGAAGAGTCCTGGAGACCTGAGGAGGCTTGCTGTCTCTCAGACTCCTGTGAAAAACTATTAGCTAATGCTGGCATGAAAAAGTCTCAAATGAGTTATAATGATCTGCCAGAATACTGAGAAGAGTCCAGGAGACTAGAGAAAATTTGCTGTCACTCAGACTCCTGTGAAAAACCATCAGCTAACTATCGAATGAGTAAAATATCTGAAAAAGTCATAAACTTCTTCCCAAAATTCATGGAAAATTGGAAAGTGAAATTAACAACTGGAGGACAAATGCTTGCAGAGGGGAAGATCCAGAGAGGCATCTTCCAGGGAGACTCACTCTTGCCACTGCTATTCATTATAGCAATGATACCACTCAATTATTTACTTAGAAAGTGCAAAGGGGGTTATAAATTTACAAAATCATAAGATTAATCATCTATGTACATGGATGATATCAAAGTATCTGCAAAAAAAAAAATAAAAAGAAAGAAAAATAACTGGAGTCCCTTATACAAACAATTAAATATACACGGCCAGGATATAGGAATGGAATTTAGTATTGAAAAATGTTCCATGCTGATAATGAAAAGTGGGAAAAGAGAAACAACAGAAGAAATAGAAGTCCCAAGTCAGGAGAGCATCAAAGCTGTTCAATATCGAGAATTTAGACTACAACACTCAGCATACGTAGAGATACCTTTTTACCCACTCGTTCTTATAACTCTCTCACATAAAAATGTATGGCCATCTATTTACTTCCGGTCCTAGAAAAACATTCCTTTTCTCGAGAGTATCAGGGGAGGTAACTTGTATGACTTAAAAGCATTTAGAGAAAAAGAAAATTACAAGTTCTTTGGAATATTAGTTGTGGACAACATCAAACAAATGGAAATGAAAGAAAAATAAGAAATTGAATTTCCAGACCAGAAAATTTGGCAAGCACTGTGTGTGATATACGGAACCACTGGACAGCTGTTTCAACCTCATTAGGTCCCATCAGCAGTGTATATCGAGATCTCCCCACTTGAGATCAAACCAGCTACTACAGAAGGCAGAGCCCAAACTCTATTACTGAGTCATTGATCCTCATCACACACAAATGATGCCAAATTAACTAGTCTTGGTAAATGCACAGTCAATTAACCTGATATGTTTTGTAGTTACATCCATACTCTTACAGAGGACATGGTCACTTCCAGGGCTACATCTTCACAAGAACATTGGAGTTACGCATCCATGTATTCATAACCTTATGAGGAAGAAAATTCTGCATTCCATGGTCGCTGGTTCAATCTCCAGTGGGGGAGATCATGATATACATTGCTGATGAGACCTAATAAAGTTGAAAAAGCTGTCCAGTGGTTTCATATGTTGCACGCAGTGCTTGCTGGATTTTCTGGTCATGGTAATTCAATTTATTATATATAATTACTCTGTTTAAAAAAAAATGTATGTCAAGAAAAGAGTACCACAGAAGACCAAGAAAATCTCTGGAGTAGAAATCTTACCAAAGGAATAGACATAATGGCAAATTCTCGAGACCATTATTAAAATTGACAAGAAGGAACTTAGAAAAATGGACCAAAGTACAAGACATGACATAAACAGACTATGCAACAAGAAAAGGGGGAAGAGAACTCGCCAACATTGATGACAGCATAGATGCATCAATACAAGGAGAAAAAAGGATTACATTAAAAAGAGCAAAGAAAGACTAATATTAGCAGCCTGTAACATGAGAACAAACAGAAAAACAACAAAAACTAGAAGGCAGAAATGGGAAGAAAAATAACTGTATGGATACTTCAAGTGACAAACTGGTAAGATTACATAAGAGAAGACCTGGAAATGGCTAAGAAAGGGAAATCTCAAGAGAGAAATTAAACATCAGTTTGAATAGCAGCACAAAGTAAAGACACAATAACAAATTATATTAAGGCAAAAAGTGATAATAGGCAACAAAAAAAGCAAGTTTACATTATGTAAAGAAAGAGATGAAACAAGGAATGACATTATAACTGAATGCTGCAAACTAGCTCAAAAGGAGTACAAAACTCGACTCAACTGGGTGGGAAAGGAGAACTACAGCAAATTGTGTACGAAATCAAAATTTGACCATACTACCAAATGGTATATGCACAAACCAGAATCATTCCTGGAGAATTAGATGCATGAAATTCTCTGGGATTTTAAGATAAAATGGATTTCTCCATCTCGGCAAGAAGACCAGATCTAGTCTTGAGTCACAAGAAAAAAAAATTGTCTGGTGGATTTTACCATCTCAGCGGATCACAGAGTAAAAAAAAAGAAAGCTTAAAGATAGACAAATATTTGGGCTTTGCCAGAGAACTGAAAAAACTTTAGAACATAGTGGTCATATCAATTGAGGTTAATGAGCTTGAAATGGTTCTTAAAGGCTAAAAGGAAAAAATAAAATAGAGGAATTGGAAATCAGAGGAAAAATTGAGAGTATCCAGACCACCGCATTGTCAAGATCAGCTAGAATACTCAGAAGAGTCCTAGATACCCGCAGGGACTTGCTGTCACTCAGAAGCCAGTGAAATACCACCAGCTAACACAGGAATGAAAAACTAACTGGGAGTGAAATAATTATAACAGTGACACCAGTTGTTGTTGGTGTGTTTGGAATGGTTCCCAAAGGCTTTAAAAAAAAGACTGGTGGAAAGATGACTTGAGCTATTACCACAAAATTTTCTGTTTACTAGTCAGACCTCATAAAATAGTAATTTCAGGGTATTAACTTTTTACTGAGGGCCTTGATTGATGTTGCAAGTATGATACTAACCAGGTTCCTTACTTTATATCCATCAGGTTTACTGTTTAACCATATAAAGAAGACATTGAGTTGAAAATTTCTGAGCAAGAAACCAGAATTAGGATATTTATTAACCTGTAGGGATACAATAAACACTTACTCCTCTTAGAGAATTGAAATGTCTTTTAGGGACCTCATAGAGTGTCCCATGACAATTCAGAAACCTATTCTTGACATCTTTTTGCTTCTCATCTTAGACCTGAAGAGACACTGTCTCTGACTCTGTCATGGGACAGCAAAGTCACATAACCAACGTACCTATATTTAACCAGTTAGCCATTTCTTATTTGGTAACTCTACTACATGATCTACATATGCATAATTATATATTCTACAAATGCATAATTTTCAATATATTTTACAAATGCATAGTAAGTAAAGTTAACGACAGTAGTCAAAGGCGCCCAGCAGGCTCCCTTTTTAATAGCTACTACTACTCCTTTCCCAGGATTGCTCCACTTTATCCTTGATATGTACCTTATAATGCTGAGTGTTAAGCAAGGAGGTATCAAGTACCATTTTTAAAGTCTTTGGTATGACTCGACCTGGGATTGAACCCCGGTCTCCCGGACCGTTGGCGAACACTCTACCCACTAGGCCAATGATCTGGTTCTTCTATATATTCTACAAATGCAAAATTCTTGTTATTGGGACACACTTTTGTTATTTTTGTTTGTAATGCCACCTGCATGTATATGTGCATATGAATTATCAAATGTTCTTATATGTTATTTTTCCATTTTGTTCAGTGTTAGTATAACACTGATATTCTAATGTTAATCCTTGGTGCATAAGGACTTGACTAATATATATATATATATATATATATATATATATATATGTTGACCCAATAAAAACAGAACCCATAAACTTTTTTATTACTTCTGCAAAAATAAAGCAAAATAATTCTAATTCTTTTCCTTCGTAGACCAGGACATGTTAGTGAATGCTATGGTCCCAATTTTTCATGCACAGAATCTACTTCATATCCTGAAAAAATGAAAAGGCTAGAATTGAATTTATGAATTTCAGTCAAAAATATATGGGTTCTATTTTTTTTTTGTCACCCTGTATATATATATATATATATATATATATATATATATATATACATATATATATATATATATATATATATATATATATATATATATATATATATATATATATAATGTAGTTAAGTTTACATTTGTTGTACAAGCAGTTACTATTTGGAGTCGGGATAAATATTAACTTCCTAATGACATTTATTGACTTATAAGTCCACACAAAAACAAAACCATAATTTGGTGTTATGCCTGTATTTATTATTGCCATTTTCTTTGCTGGGACTAGTTGTCTACAAGATTAGAATTATGAAACACCCTGTGAGAATTGAACTCTCTAACAATGGTCTATTAGCCTAACTAGCTATTACATCATGCAAGGTAACCCATACATGTCCATTTACTTGCAATAAAAAATACATCAGATAAATTTTTAGTCATTTGATACAAATTAAAATCTCACCTGTAAGTTGTTTTCAGTTAGCATGTATTCAATTAGGGAAAAGGAAAAAAAAGTAAAAAGAAAAAAAATGAACAAAAATGTCACAAAAAACAAAAACAAAAATAAAACAAACAAAATACAAACAAAATCAAATACTTATATGATATTTTTAGTTGCGTAAATTCAAGATTTATGTGTATTTTGTAAAGGAGACACAAAAAGTAATTTTTTATTTGTATCTTTTAATCTATTTTGATATATTTCGTTTAACATTTCTAAAATTTCTTCTAAATGTTTTCCAAATTGTACAGACCAATATGATTCAAGTTGTGTGTTTATTTACTTTTATTTACTAAATGAGAAAAACAACAGTGAATTTATTCTAAAGGAATTTATATATATATATATATATATATATATATATATATATATATATATATATATATATATATAGAGAGAGAGAGAGAGAGAGAGAGAGAGAGAGAGAGAATAAAGAAATTCGTATCTCGGTCATGTTTGTTTGATCATTAAGAAAATGTCGAAATAAGTAAAAAATAATTTTTGCATTTCTTCAGTAAAAAGAAATAGCATTCATGGTCCAAGGGAGGTAACCGCTTATACGTGTCTATTAATCAAATAAGACTTCGTTCGTACTTACAAAACGCAACAGAAAAAAGAATTTTATATTGAAAATTCGGCGTTTGCATACACTATAAATATTTCATTCATTCTCGTGTTCTTTTTGTGTTAAAATTCATAAAACTTTGTTTTGTTTAAATACTGGGATTATAATTGCATTCATTTTTATTTATTCTGTAACCCTATTTTAATATGCATATTTTTGTATACATACAAATAATTAAATAACAAAACAAGTATTCCTGTTTCATAGAAATGATTTGCTCACAACTGTATAGTTTCAAGTATTCCTATCTAATGCAAATAATTCATACAAAATTTTATGGTTTCAAGCAACTATTTTCTGCTTAATAATAATAAGCTTTGGTTTGGTTTTATAGCCTATCAACCATTGTAGGTTATTTAATGCCAAATCCTCTTTATACATATACAGTAAATAGTATATACAATGTATAGTAAATGTATATGATTTGTGAACACATTTCGTGGATTACTTTTTAGAGGAGTCTGAGCTCATTTTTTTGGCACACAATTAAATGACTTCAAGTATAGCAATCTAATTTGTATAATTCTATTAACTATTAATCCTTTCTTTGTACCCTGTTAAGTAGATATCCATGATATGTAAGAAATTAGTTGGTTGGAAATTTCATTTTAAAATGAATTCTACACAGTAAAATCATTTCAATTATCATATTTTCCCAACCCCTCCGCTTGGGAAGGATATGACACAAGGTCAATTTTTAAGCGGAGTTTAACAGGTTTGAATTTAGAGTTTTCCTTCTCCTAGACTAGTTGCCTCACCAAGGCTGAAAAACCTTGTCTGCCCTGCTATTTACCCATAGCTGGAGGGAGAATAATTGGATTCATACCTTTCCCAAGGGTATTAGTGCTATGTGAAATGCAATCATTCTCGTCCAGGATTTGAACTTGTGTCGCCGTGTCCATGGTTTCAATTATTGCTATCTAACTCTCATAATTCTATTCAACATTAATTATTTTGTTTTTGCATACATTGAAGTGGTTACAAATTTTGCTATTTAACACTAATTATTCTATTCAACATTACTCAATCATTTGCACACAATTAAATGGTTCCAAGTATTGCTATGTATCACTGAAAATTCAATTAAACATCAGTCATTTGTTTACACTTAGTTAAATGATCAAACAGTTCTATTTTTAACAATTCAATTTAGCATAAGTCATTTATTTCCACACAAGTTAAATGTCAATCAGTTCTATTTGCTCCTTAGATAGGACCCTATCAGGTGCTACCACTCCAGGTCATAGTGGACCTGGGAACGATGGCAATGAAGGGGTACTCCATATTCCCCAAAGCTCCAGGGCTTGAGCTTTGTCATTGTCGTATCATGGTTAGGAAGAGATACACAGTGAAATAGAGTTAATCATTTATTAACTGAAGTGGTACAGTCCAACAAGTATTATAAGTCTTATGCTGTGGGTGTTATGTCTGAAGTTGGTCTTACTACTGACCGAGATCTTTCAGTACCAATGTGCTTTAGAAACATGAAGTCTTTTATACCTCCATGATACTGGAAGTCACATGGTACAAGCCACTATACAACAGTCATCAGATTTGATGCCATATCCAGGACATTCAGGGGGTGTCCTCGTGGTGTAATGGTTAAAGCGATGGACTGCGGAATCGTAGTAAGTGAGTTCATACTCCAGTCGCACTATTATGTTCACTTTTGGGCAAATACCCTTGGGAAAGGTATGAACCCCCTTATCCTCCCAGCTATGGGTTAAATAGTACCACTACTGTTCTTTTAGGAGAATAGCTTTGGCATTAAATAACCTACAAAGGTTGATATGCCATTAAACAAAGAAACCAAACCAAACCAGGGCACTCATTGGGTGGTTTTGCCCCTCTAAAGAGATGTAGTCAGTGTATTCTACAGACCCAGCCAACTAGGCTCTATTTAATTATAAGCATTCATTTAAATGCAGTGATATGCTTTCATGTAACTAATAATGATGATCCTGAGGAAACAATTGTTGCTTCCAGTAACTATTCTTAATAAAATAGTTTACAGTTATATGACATTAAGTATTCCAATTCAATACAGATAATTTTCAAACAGATCTATCATACCCATAGATGGGACCCTAGCAGGTATTACTACTCTGGATTAGTTAGAATAGGCCCAGGAGTAATGGCAGTTAAGGGGTATTTTGAACTTCCTCAACAGGACCCTCATTACCAGAGGTAGTTTAGTGTCATACCCATGACACTTAAATTATCTGAACACTAAAATTAAAACTGAACTTATATTGAAATGTACTAACAGAAATAGAATTGCAAAACTTTGAAGGTCAATGTTGATTTTGACTTGGATAAATTATGTACATGGAGTTTGAGTATGGTTGATATTCCCCTTATTTTGGAACCTATGTATATATTGATCTGGATATAAGTAAAGTTGTAAAGTTGGCGACCATAGTCCTAGTTTAATGTCTAGTTGATTATTATTAATTTTCTTGGTAGGTTTATCAGTGACTTTTGGGGAGCTTCCAAGCAGATTCTTGAAATATTCTTTCCAGATGTGTATTCATTCTTCTTGGCTGCCAGCATTTGATTTAGCTATTGAGATGCTCTTCCTTTTACTCACTTCATTTATTGTCTGCCATGCTATTCAAGATTGTCTATCTTCTACTGAATTTTGAATTCTATTGATCTGGCCTTGAATGTATTCTATTTGTTCTTTTTGGTATGTGTTAATTTGTGCCTTCTTAAGTCTTTGAGTGTTGGCATTAGTTTGGTTCCTTTTATTATATATTGTCTCATTTTTTCCTAACTGCTAATGTCTCCCAAGGAACTCTACATTTGACTGTTAGCTTGGTTGGTATGTATTCTACTGCTGCTTCCCTGTGGGCATTGACGAAGTTCTTGTATTCATCATTTGGAGTCAGTGTTTCGAATATCTCCAGAAGAGCACCGAAGTTATTTCTTAGTGCTATTTTATATTTATTGCTAATATCTCTATTGTTTAGCAAGGACGAGTCAAAATGTGTGCTTTTGGCTGTTTCCTTTGTATTCCTGCATAGGCTCAGACATATCTTTGTTGAGACAATTCTGTGATTGGAAGACTCCTCCAAAAGAGGAATATACCTCACAATTCAAAGCGCTATTAATCCATTTCTTATTCATGAGAATGTAATCTATTTGTGCTTTAGCATTATTTGCATAAGTGTAGCTCCAAAGTTTTCCCTTCCTTTTCTGGACTTTAGTACAGGGTAGAACGATGAAATTGTCGTCCTAAAGAAAACAACACTACAGCTTTATTTCAAAACTTTTATTGAAAAAATCAATTCAGGTAGCTTGATTATGTAGTAGACCTGACATCTATTCAATGTAGCCACCTTCAGCCTCAATCACCGCCTTGATGCGGACCTGGAACTGGGAGCATGGCTTTTCCATAAGCGCCAGCGGGAGCTCAGCAAATACTCGGCGGATGGTGGCGATCAGGCTGGCTTTGGTGTTGTGGGAGGTCATGTTGGTGATGTTCTCGACGTATCCCCAAACGAAGTAGTCTAGCAGGTTCAGGTTGGAGGAGGAGGGGGGCCAGTGAGAGAAGGGTACAAAGTCGTAGCACTCCTTCTGAAGCCAAGCCTGGGTCTCTTTGGACTTGTGGGCCAGTGCCGAGTCCTGCTGCCACACCCAGGGTCTGCCATTGGCCACCTAATTGCACCAGGGTATCACCACACTCTTCAGCACATCCAGGTACACTTTGGGGTTGACTTTCAAGCCGACTGAGAAGATGTGAGGTGGCATGATGGGGCCTTTCACTCCACCACCTCCAAAGAGTTGTCTGATGCGTTGAGCTGGGCTCTCAAGCATTGAACCGTCCGGATTTGCATTTTGAGGGTGCTGGCAATGATCCTGTTGTCATAACTTGGATCGGTAGAGAGCATGAGTCGTACAGTGGTGCATCTCCGCTCTCGCTCGTTGAACATTGTGTCCCTTTCAGACATGATAGAAGGCAACTATCGCTCTTGGGATTTGTACACAACTGGCCAACTAGTAGATGGTCTGCAACAAAAAAAGAAAACCGGTTTTCATTAAACAGAAATGGAATCATGTCATCTTTTCTAGGCGACAATTTTATTGTTCCACCCTGTATTAAGGCTTGTTAGTCCATTTTCAAGTGATAAATCTGTTAGGTGTTCCCAATTTCTATTTGACAGTTGTGTAAGTTGAATTTGTTGTTATTGTTTTTACCTATTTGAGCATTCATGTCTCCACCGATGATAAGAATGTTGTGTCTGGGGTTGTTACAAACAAGCGAGGATAGCTCATTATACAAGGTGATGAGGTCCGTTTCATCACTAGATTGGTAGGACTGTAGCAGGAAATGATTGTTGTGCTGGGGTTGCTGTTAAACATAACTACCATTCATCTTGGTTGTATTTTCTTGATGCTATTAAGTGATTTTAGGGTGTGAAGACTGAGAAGCATTCCTACGCCCTCCTAAGACGGCATTGACAGAGGTTTTCCATGCAAATGCTGAGATAAATGTCCACCCATGGCCAGTATCATGGTATTTTATTTCTACTTTGCTATAATAGTATTTGTGACCTTGTCCACATATTATGCACTGCTGCAGACGCTGTCAGTTTTGGTAGTTAGCCTCTTCTATTTAAAGTTTTAACGTTAAGTGTCGCTATGTGTACTGTTCTTTTACATTTAAGTAATTTTTGTTTGGTTTGTGTTTGAGTTTAAATTTCAGTTTACCATGACTGATTCAAACAAAAAAAAAAGAAAAAAAAACCTGAAATATATATGTTGATAATTTATCTCTTTTAATGATTCTCTGTGGTTATTTTGACTGAAACTTATATGTTGATAATTGTTTTTTTATGATTTTTGTGTTATTTTGACGAAAAAGATTTTTCTTTTTGAATGATTTGTGAGTATTTTTTTTACTGAAATATGAATGCAGATATTTTTTTTTCCTTCTGTGATTTTTGTGTTATCTTTATGGAAATATATATAATGATATTTTTCTTATTTTAGAAAATTGATACTTTTTATCATTTTTGCTATTGGGCCATTGGCCCTAATGAGTTGAGTGTTCATCAATGATCTGGGAGACCAGGGTTCAATCCCAGGTTGAATCATAACAAAGACTCAAAAAATGGTACTTGATGCCATCTTGTTTAATTCTCAGCATTATAAGGTGAAGATCAAAGGTAAAGTGGAGCAATCCAAGCAATGAAGTAGTGCCCTCTCCTACAGCTCTGTGTAGTAGCTATTGAAAAGGGAGCCTTCGGGTCACCCTCGACTAAGGTCGCCAACTTTACTTATTTTTGCTGAAATATACATGTTGATAATTTTTGCTGAAATATACACGTTGATAACTTTCCTTCTTTATTTTTTACTGAATTCTTTTTTCAATGATTTCTGTGTTGTTTTTACTGAATTTGTTAATTTTTCTTATTCAATGATTTTTTGCAGTACCTTTACTGAAATATACATGTTGGTATTTTTTTTTTTAGTGACACTTTGTTTTACTTTTACTGAAATATTGGTTTTGAAACCTTTTTTTGTTTATTGATTAATTGCTTTACTTTTATGCAAATATATACTTTGATAATTTTTCTTTTTTAGTTACTTTTTGTGCTATTTTTACTGAAATATATATGTTGATAATTTTTCTTTATTTTTTAGTGATTTTTTTGTGTTATGTTTACTGAAATATACATATCCTCTTTTTTATTGGGTCTCTGTGTTATATTTACTGAAATCACAGACATTAACACATGACTAGCAAAAACAAGGACAGCTATTGATAGACTATCGATCATATGGAAGTCAGACCTGACTGATAAAATAAAATGCAGTTTCTTCTAAGTAGCGGTCATGTCGATACTGCTATATGGATGCACTACATGGATGCTAACTAAATGTATGGAGAAAAAGCTTGATGGCAACTACACAAGAATGCTGTGAGCAATATTGAACAAGTCCTGGAGGCAACACCCCACAAAGTAGCAGCTGTACGGTCACTTACCACCTATCACAAAACAATCAAAATTAGACGGACCAGGCATAAGGGACACTGCTGGGGAAGTAGGGACGAGCTCATAAGTGATGTACTTTTGTGGATCCCTTCACATGGCTGAGCAAAGGCAGGATGACCAGCTTGAACCTACATACAGCAGCTCTGTGCCAATACGGAATGTAGCCCTGGAGATCTGCTGGAAGCAATGGACGATAGGGAGGGGTGGCGAGAGAGGGTCAGGGATATCTGTGCCAATGGCGCAAGATGATGATGAGGATGATATATTTTGGCAATTTTTTCACTGATTTTTGTGTTGTTCTTACTAAAATATATAGGTTGATAATTTTTTGTTTTAATGAATCTGCAAAAAAGGCATGTCATAGCAAGATTTCTTAATTGCACAATATATTTAAAAGGCTTTAAGTTACAGAATAAAGCATTTTCCTGTTAAATTTGCCACTGGATGATAATTTATGGGGTGGGTGGGGAGTCTTCATCTATGCTGAATATTTTTTTTTATCATCCAAATTTTTGATATGGAAATAAATATGAAATGTTTTAGAGTTTGGTCAAAGTTATGAATTTCTTTTGGAAAATATTTTTATTTCAATTGCCCAGTTGGCTGGGGCTGTAGAATACGTCGACTGCACCTTTGCAGAAGGGTAAGACCTCCCCCCAATGAGTGTCCTGGATATGACACTAAACAATCAGATGGTGAGGTTCCAGTGATGCTGGAGCTTCAGGGAATGCAGAGTACCCCTTCACTGCCATTGCTCCCAGGTCCACTCTGGCCCTGTGTGGTAGCACTTGATAGGGCCCTATCTATGGGTTAAATAGAACTAATGGCATACTTATGCTAAACTGATTTGTTTGACTAAACCGAATAGCTTAAAATAGAAATGTTTTTGACAATTAAACTGTACTTACATTTAAACTGCGTGCTTATGCTAAACTGAATTATTTGAAATAGAACTGTTTTTTGACATTGAAACTGTATTTACACTAAACTGATTTGTTTAGTATAAAACTTTTTTGACATTTAACTGTGTGTAAACAAAATTTGTGCTCATACTAAACTGAATTAGCTGAATTAGAACTGCTTGAGTAAACTGAATTGCTTGAAATAGAAATGTTTTTCATAATTAAACTCTACTTACATTTAAACTGTGTGCTTATGCTGAACTGAATTCTTTGAAATAGAACTGATTAATTACATAAAAATGGATTTGGCGCTAAATAACCTACAAAGGTTGATATGTCATAAAACCCAAACAACAAAATCAAACATTTTTATTTCAATATTTTATATTATGCATTAATATGTTTTAACATTAATTTTTAATTTTAATTACTACTTTTTATCAAATGCAGAAAATATTAAAAGTAATGAAAATATTTATATGCTTGATCTGGCTGAAAAAGTTATTTTCATAATCAAATTTATCTTCAATTTGTGGTGTGGTTTGGTTTTATGGCATATCAACCATTGTTGGTCCTTTAATGCCAAATCCTGTTTTTACATAGGTATTAAATATATGATTTGTAAACACATTTTGCTGATACGCACTGTTAAATGATCAAACAGTTCTTTTTCTAACAATTCAATTCAGCATAAGTTGATAAAGTTCAATAGTTCCAAGTATTGCTATGTATCACTAACAATTCAATCATTTATTTACACACAGTTAAATGATCAAACACTTCTATTTCAAACAATTCAAATTAGCACAAGTCATATGTTTGCACTCAGCATAAATGTCAGACGATTCTATTTGACCCACATATAGGACCCTGTCAGGTGGCACCATTCTGAGCCAGAGGGAACCTAGCTGCAGTGGTAATGAAGTGGTACTCTGCATTCCCCAAAGCTCTAGTATAACTGGAGCCTCACCATCGGATCATTTAGTGTCTTACCCCTCTGCAGAGACACAGTCAGTGTATTCAATAGCCCCAACCAACTGGGCTAATTCAATTTGTAAATTTCTCTTATAAAAATAAATAAAACTAGCTTTTTATATTGATCAATCCTATCATTGATAAGTTTTATTAAGCAAAAAACTTTCAAAAGTTTCATTCGCTTCAATGATTGAGTAAGGTTTGGAATGAAATCTTAAATTATGCAAAAGAAAAAGATGATATGGAAAATCAGATTAACGTCTCATGTTTTCGTTAAATTTTTCATTCATTTTTTCATTAATTTTTAATTTTTTAAATTCATTTTTTCATTTACTTTTTAATTCATTTTTCTAAATTGATTTTTACTTGAAATTTCTTTTATTCATTATTTCATTTTAAAAAATATATTTTTCCTTTGATTTTTCCATTTCTATCAAAAAAATTATTTCTCTTTTTAATTCCTTTTTCATTCATATCTTAATTCATTCTTTTTGTCATTCATTTTTTGATGAAGCTCTCCAACTAGTTCTGCATCACCCCTCTCACAAAAGGTAAAAAAAATCTTATAATGTAAGGGAGAGAAGTGTGATAATCTTATATATATATGTATAAAAATATATATATATATATATTGATATGACCGCTGCCTACGGCAATTACACAAGAATGCTGCAAGCAATATTGAACAAGTCCGGGCAACAACACCCAACAAGGCACCAACTATACGGCTACCTGCCTCCCATCACAAAAACTATCCAGGTTAGATGAATCAGACATGCAAGACACTGCTGGAGAAGCAGGGATGAGCTCATAAGTGATGTACTCTTATGGACTCCCTCATATGGCCGGGTAAAAGCGGGATAACCAGCTCGAACATACATTCAGCAGCTATGTGAGGATATGGGATGTAGCCCTGAAGACCTGCCAGAGGCGATGAATGATAGGGAGAAGTGGCGAGAGAGGGTCAGGGATAGCGGCACGACCTGATGATGATGATGATATATATATATATATATATATATATATATATATATTATCGTTTATGTCTTTTAGTATCCCACAATTCATTGTGAGTTAATTTAATGACATCAGGGCATATATTTTAAAATCAGGGGAGATAAGTTGGCTGATGGGGGCCTGTGATTTAAAGTGCTTTTTATGCACTATCATTATGATAAATTACCCTCTATTTATTATAGCACTGTCAACGAGGCATAGAATACATAGATTGTATATTTTACAGAGGGGTAAGACTCTTCCCATAAAGAGGTATATGCAAATTAAATGTATTAGATATATTAAGAATAATTTCTTGAAGTTACAATTGTTTACAAAAGATTATCATTCGTTATTTGATATCAGATAATTGTGTAAATCATTAGTTGCCCTGATTGCATTCTCTATATCAACCTCTACCGATTAAAAAAAGGAGATGCCTTAAGTATGACACTGTAGCAGAAAGAATTTTCGTATTTTGGTTAGGTGCGTAATTTAATTCAACGCATAATTTCACCCAATCAGGATGACTTATCCTATTCAGCCTCGATCTCTTTTCCGGGCAGCAGAAATTGGAGAAGCTGCTAAATACAGTCTTTTCATATTTTGGTTTGGTGCGTAATTTAATTCAACACATAGTTTCACCCAATCAGGATGACTTATCCTATTCAGTCTGGATCTCTTTTCTGGGCAGCAGAAATTGGAGAAGCTGCCAAACACAGTCTTTTCGCAGAACGACTTGGTTCTGTACAGATGTCCCATTTACCTGCTCTTAAATAGCAGCAGCAGCAGCATGGACACAATGAAGGAACCTATCTAATTTATGGATCCCTTGTGTCTATTTCTCTTAGACCAAGGGATCCCAGTTGAATATGTATTAGATAAATTCAATATGCCACACATGGGAACAACTTTATTTCCCCCCAAAAATTGGCTATGTCGATTGCGATGTCTAATTCCGCTCTAGCACCTAGTGACTACTTCACCTCTGGGCCACATTTTCTGGAGACCACACGCTTCTCCCTGAAACAACCAGAAACACAAACTCACGGTGACTCCAAAGTTTATTTCCTCCAACGGCAAACATGACTTTCGCTATGTACTGCAAACATACCTCCCTCGCATGTCCAACAACACATGCTGCTATCTCAACTCTCTCATAACTCCATTTCATCTCTTTACTTCTTTCCTTTCCCACGAGGCTTGCAGCACAAACGCAAACTCTATATACCATGCGGCCATTAAAAACTATCATAAAAACATTTCGACATCTTGGAACTTCTCTCCTTTATTTACTTTTAAAACTTAGCGAGGAAGTAACCAAACACACACACGCACATTACAACTTTTTCTATAAACGCAATAAATGTATCGCTAAAACACTAAACTGTATCTGGTAGTGAGGCTCTAGTTCTTTAGCTCAAGAGATTTTGAAGTAATCATTAATTACTATAACTTCCAGATCTATTCTGCTCTGAAATGGTAGTACATATAAGTGTTCCATCTATGAGTCAAATAGATATGTTTTGAAAATGATTTGTATTAGATTGTAATACTTGAAACCATATAACAAATTGAGTTTATTTATCTGAGTTGATGTTGTAAAGGAAATGATTATAAAAATTCCACAATATATAGATAAACTACTAAATTTTCAATATATTAGGAAAATATTCTTAGTGGATCTTTTGTGGGAAATTTCAAACTGTATATCCTACAATTTTATAGTTCAGATACTGATTTAGGAAAGATAATACAAAGGACAAAGTTTAAGAAAACAAATTTTATATAAAAGAAACAAAAAAAAAGATAGAAAGGATAAAGTGTTGAACATTTGTGGTAATCTGTGGGACTTATCAGAGAGAGAGAGAGAGAGAGAGAGAGTGAGACTGTTAAACAAAGTTCTTGGACTTTTAGAAGTCTTTTTGGTTTTATTGAATTTTTAGTAGGTTTTTCAGCTTTTGTTTGATTTTACTTGAGTTTCCTGTTAAGTTGACTTTTAGTCAAATTCTTGGTTTTGTTGTTCAGTTGAATATAAGTGAATTTTCGGTTGAGTTGTCTTTAAGCTGAATTTCTTGGTTAGTTCCTTGCCAATTCAGTTACTTTATAATGGTTAAAGGAGTGAGTGGCATATACCTTTCTGCTGGCTATATTTTTACTGCTTTCACTGGCTGGCTTCTGAGGTTAAGGCACATTGAAATTTTTGTAAGGTTGGGTACCTTACTGTCTAGGCCCACTTCTTCCTTTTCCACTCTGAAAGTGCCAAATTTTCATTAATTTGCCACACATGGTCAGTCTTATTCTGTTGTTAGAAATAAATTTTTATAGTTGAGACCAATGCCTCTTATTGTCTGCTTCAGGCTATGCAGCAGAGATTCAGCTTGAACAGGTGCATTTACAAGAAGCAATTGATCCTCTGAATAATTGGTATCAGTAATCATTTCATCTGGATGTCATCTGGATATCAGTTGTTAATTGATGTCCAGACACTAATATAAACTGATGTCCATCTGTTTCTTGCTTTTGAAAGAAGAAAGAAAAGACTAAAAAAATTATTATTAAATAGGAATAGTTATTTTAAGCAATTGGTGCATAGATTATTAGTATTACATAGGAATACATGAAACCATATAACTGTATGATAATTATTTATATTATATAGAAATACATCATATCATACAACTATATGAAAACAAATGATCATTGACAGATTAGTGCAATTGTAAAACAAAATGCAATGAAACATTAAAAAATACAGTTTCGATAATAATTAACGATTCATAAAAGAATCAGATTTTGGCATTAAATAATCCATGAGGAGTTGATATGCCATCAAACAAATAAAGCTGATCATCTAAATGTAATTTTTAGAAAAGATAATTTGATTTAAAAAAAATTAGAGACACATGACAAAGTTATGGTCACAAGTGTTCCAGTGGTGAGGTTAATCATATGAATATCCCAAGTATTTTAGTGGTACACCATGGGGTTAAGCATGTTGCTCATTTTTATCTAAAATGTTGGTCAGTATTTTTCTTCATGTTTCTGGATGTTTTCTCTATATGCTTTATTGCATCCCCACTTTCCAAGGAGTTGAAATAAGCCTGTTTCCAAAGTGTGTTATTAGAAAGAAAAATTGAGTGAAGGTTTAAGAATTAAGGTAAGTTTATCAAATGAATAATTTTAAGCCCCTTTCATGACTTTATGGAGTCACTGTTATGACTATGTTAACACTGTTCATCAATTCAATTGAGGATCTCAACTTTAAAATATAATCTCATATTGATATCTGGGTTATGAGTTCGTTACGGTCTTTAAAGAAATGAAGAATCGAACAATTTTCGAGTTGTCTCCCTTACATTTTGAAAATTCTTATTTATGTCTGATTTTCACTATGGCAGAATTTGGGTCACATTTCTTAACATTAAATATAGAAATTGATACTTTCATATTATTTAGAGAACATTTGCACTGGAGATTTGATCTATACATACTCATTAGCTCCAGGGGGAAAAATAGGGAAAAATCATTTCTGGAAATCATGACACATGTATTCTTTTTTATTTTTAGATTTGGTGACACACATGGGTCAGGTACTGTTACAATAAATTGCATTCAATAAATTTGATTTTGGGAATATTTCTTTATACATTTTTCCTTGAGATTGAATTATTTTTAGATTATTTGAAGTAACAAAAACGTGTTTTCTGACTGAAAGGTATGTTTAAATTGTGCAATTCTCTTAGTTTAGTTAAAAATATAATTTGAAAAAATAGCTTTATTTGTTACAAAATTAATTAAGTATTTAATAATTTTTTTTTTCACTGGAAAAAAATTGTTTTTATTGTTTTTTCAGCTATAAAAAGAAATATGATTTATTTCTGCTTCCTGTCTTTTTCTGCAGCCCTGTTAAAATGCATTTCTTGAAGCATTTGAGTTTGATGAGGAATTTAGACCCTTAAGTAAATAGATATAATTGACTAAAATAATTTGGTGAGTCAAAAGTTTTGCAATGCTTTGGTACATGTTTATTTGTGGCATGTATATTGTGAGACTGATGCAGTTAAAACTGTTGGTTTATTATGTGATGGTAGTTGGTGTACTGACAAGTTGTGCCATGTTTTACACCATGTATGTGATTTAGAAGCCACATAGATGAATGCTTAATGTTGTCTAATTTGGAAATTTATGCTTTACAAGTTTAAACTGCACCCTAATGCTGTCGAAGCAGCCAAAAACATTTGTTGAGAAAAAGATGAAGGTGCTGTTGATCATAGTACAGTAACCTGATAGTTGAAAAAATGTTGATTGTTTTACAAGAACTTCATGGATCAGCCTCGATCTGGTTGGCCTAAAACTATAGATTCAGCAGCCATGCTCCAAGACATAGTGGCAGATATGGTGAGTAGCACTTGGAGAGTATCATGCAAACTTGGCATTTCATAGTCCAGCCATAACCTTGTCAGAAGCATCTGAAGCTGTTAAATTGTGCTGTATGTTACCAAAATATTGCAAAATTTTTTACTCACCCTTGTAAAAAGAAATTAATTAAGACACATATCACACATGAGCTAGGGAATTGCTGGGGATATTGCTAAGTTTATCAGGAGTTTTGGGTCTTTCAACGTCAAACCTCATTACCCAGCAACCGATCTAGTGTAGATCACTTCCTGTCTTGCTTCCCAATGTGTCATATGTCTCTGCTGATCTTATCAATACTCCTAAAAATATGAATCTTAATTTCAAAGGTATTAGTGAAGTTAGTAATATAACACTATTCATGTATTTGCTTTAATTCTTATATACTTCCAAATTTCTTTAATTCTTATATACTTCCAAATTTCCTAAAATTGGCCTAATGAGTAGAGTGTTTGCCAATGGTCTGAGAGACTGGCGTTCAATCCTAGGTCGAGTCATACCAAAGACTCAAAAAATGGTACTTGATGCTGCCTTGCTTAGCACTCAGCATTATATAAGGTAAGGATCAAGGGTAAAGTAGACCAATCCAGGGAATGGAGTAGTGCCCTCCCCTACACCTCGGTATAGTAGCTATTGAAAAGGGAGCCTTAGGGTCACCCTCGACTACGGTCACCAACTTACTTACTTACTTATTCCTAGAATGAAAATCTCAGAATATTCAAATTGTTCATTTCATATCTAATTTAATTTAACATTTTATCAGAAATAAATTAATCTTATTTTTAGTTTAAGATGTTCAAAATGAATTATGAAAACTTGTTAACAAATTCAAAATAATAAAATCAAAAAAGTTAAAGCCATTTTTTTTTCTTAACAAAACCAATCAAAAAATTTTGCTTGGAAAATTGACATTAGTTTCCTCTTTTTTAGAAAATACATGTGGGGAAATATTGGCCAAAGTTTATAGGCATTTTTAATAATGACTATTTTCTTGACCAAAGGTTAAAGGATCAGAGAATAAAATCAGTAAATCAAATTCAAACCCTACTTGGGACAGTAATGTTCTAAGGAAAAGGCATGAACCTATTTCTCTCCTCAGATATTGATAAATAGGAAAGTAGTTGGAACTGAGTGAATCCAATCCAACTTGTTTGATAATGGTATCATTTAACAATACAACCTTTTATATACTATTTGGAGAGGACGTGGATGCTGTCAAATACCCACCATCATTGCTCTGAGGGAAGTCGTGAAGGAAATTACTTGATATAGTATCTTGACAATTTTATAAGAAATGGGACAATATATATATATATATATATATAAACGACTAAAAGTTAGGAAAATGATACAGGGGAGATAATTCGAAAATTTACCATGAAATCTGATATTTGACTTTCCAAGAAATGACATATTGTAATAATTTTGGTTAAAATTAAGTAAAAAATATAGCATTTAGTTGAATTAAAACTATTAATTTGGTTTATTTGATCTATTGACTCATTCTATAAATATATTATATATTATTTTATAAATGCCTGTATGAATATGTATTTACCAACCCCTCTGCCCAAAAAAGATGTCTGTTTCTAAATGGAGTTTAACAGGTTTGAATAAGGAGTTTTCCTTCTCCAAAACTAGTTGCCATACCATGGTTAAAGAAACCTGTTTGCCCTACTATTTGTTCATAGCTGGAAAAAGAGTAGCTGGATTTATACTTTTCCCAATGGAGTGAGTGCTATATGAAATACGAACAGCCTCATCCAATATTTGAACTCAGGTCACCGTGTCTATTTCCAACAATGATAATCATTACACCACGAGCACCTATATATATATATATATATATATATATATATATATATATATATATCTATATATATCTATATATCTATATATATATCATCATGATATTCATTTTTAATCATTATCTACTGTACAATGATTCAACTTATGAAATTTCATTTAAAAATAGACATAAAAAGTAGAAAAAGAAAGAAAAGAAAAATTAGATTTGTAATTCCTCCAGCTCAAAAATCATAATTGTTAAAAAAAAAAAATGAATTTACTGAACCCTTCCGCGGTGAGAAGGATATGACTAAAGGTCAATTTTTGAGCAGAATACAACTGGTTTGCATTCAGAGTTTTGTTTCATCTTGACTGGTTGCCCTATTAAGGCTAAAGAACTCATTCTGCCCTACTATTTATCCATAACTGGGATGGAAGAAGAAATGGATTCCTTCCTATTCCCAAGGTCATTAGTGCAAAGTGAAATATAAACAGCCTTGTCCCTGATTTGAACTCTGATTGTTGATTCAATTTTCTGTGATGACAGCCATTATTTTAAGCATTCCTTTTATATGTTCTATTATATATATGTTGCACAGTTGTAAAGTATTTGCCAATTGTCCAGGAGACTAGGATTCAATCCCAGGTCGAGACATACCAATGACTCAAAAAAGGCTACTTGATGCCTCCTTGCTTAACATTCAGCATTTTAAGGTAAAGATCAAGGTTAAGTGAGCAACCCAGGGAAAGGAGTAGTGCTCTCTATTGAAAAGGGAGCCTTTGGATCACTCTTGACTTAGGTTAAGTTAGGTTAGTTGGGTTTTATGGCATATCAACCTTTGTAGGTTATTCAATGCCAAATCCATTTTATGCAAATAATCAGTTCTATTTCAAACAAATCAATTTAGGATGAGTAAGTAAAGTTAGCGACCATAGTCGAGGGTGACCCGAAGGCTCCCTTTTCGATAGCTACTACACCAAGGTGTAGGGGAGGGCGCTACTCCATTCCCAGGATTGCTCCACTTTACCCTTGAACCGTACCTTATAATGCTGAGTGTTAAGCAAGGTGGTATCAAGTTCCATTTTTAAAGTCTTTGGTATGACTCGACCTGGGATTGAACCCAGGTCTCCCGGGCCATTGGCGAAAGTTTAATTGTCAAAAACATTTCTATTTCAAGCTATTCAGTTTAGTCAAACAGTTCTAATTCAATTTAGTATAAGTATGCAGTTTAGTTCTATTTAACCCTTAGAGAGGGCCCTATCAGGTGCTACCATTCTGGGCCAGAGTGGACCACGGAGCAATGGTAATGAAGGGGCGTTCCGCATTCCCGAAAGCTCCAGCAATACTAGAACCTCACCATCACATTGTTTAGTGTCATTCTACAGCCCTAGCCAACTGGGAAACTCTTGACTATGGGTGGCCAACTTATATATATACATATATGTATATATTTGTATATATGTATATATGTATACACACACAAACACACACACACACACACACACACACACACATGTATATATATATATATATATATATATATATATATATATAACTCTAAAAGTTTGGAAAACGATACAGAGGTGATAATTAAAAAAATTACCATGAAATCTGATATTTGACTTTATGAGAAATGACATATTGTAACAATTTTGGTTATTATTAAGTAACAAATATAGCATTTAGTTGAATTAAAACTATCAATTTGGATTATTTGATCTATTGATGGAACCCTAACAGGTACTACCAGCCCGAGTTTGTGTGGACCTGAGTTTAATGGCAATGAAGGAGTACTCTGTATTGACCAAAGTTCAAGGACTCGATCCTCACCATCAGATGCAGTTTAGTATCATACCCATGACATTCATTAACTCATTAGAAAGAGTCTTACTACCTCAACAGAGGTGCATATTCAATAGCTCTTGCTGACAGAGTGATTAATACTTAAAAATCTTTGAGTATTTCACCACATTTATCTTTTATTTCAGTCAACGAAAATCCTTTGAACAGATTCTTCCAAAAGTTATTTCCTTCCATTTTTTTCTATTGGCATAAATCAAGGCATCATTATTTTAACTGGATTTATTATTGTATTAATAAGTCATATTAATAATTTTCCAAACTTTTAGAGTTAAACACACACACACACACACACACACACACACACACACACACACACACACACACACACACACACACACACACACACACACAGATTTTATAATATAAGTCTAAAAGTTAGGAAAATAATACAGGGGAGATAATTCGAAAATTTACAATGAATTTGATATTTGACTTTCCAAGAAATGACATATTCTAACAATTTTGGTTAATATTGAGTAACAAATATAGCATTTAGTTGAATTAAAGCTATTAATTTGGATTTTTAAATCCAGTAATAAATCTCATTAAAATAACGAAGTTAGAAAACATTCATTTATTGATAATCTGTATTCGTGATTACCTCCCTTGGATAGAAAACTTGTTTTAGAGAAACGCGTATTTTGTTTTCTAAATTAGTGTTTTCTAAACAATATGGTAAGAAACTAGAAAGTCACATAGACATAGTCATAAGTTCAATTCACCTTTTTTTTACCACTTCTCTTGCCAAATTCAAACTAAATATTCACTTTAACAGTTTGATAGCTCAGATAAGTAAGGGACACTATTACAAATACAAGAATATTTCTTGTAAAAAATTAGGGGATTATTTATGCTGTGATCAGCGCCTCTACTTTGGATCAGAGTGTAGTATCTGTGCTTTTGATTTTGAATCAAAGTGCCTCTCATGAGAATTCTTCTCAAGGATAAGACTGTAGCCATAGAAATCATATGGTTAATTTCCAAACAATATAAAATCAAAAAGTAATGCACACACCAACAGAGGCAGACAGAGAAAGACAAATAGACAGACACAGAGTTTTATTTCACAGCTTGAGATAAATCTTCATGATTAAGTTTTCAACAAAAGAATTTAGATGCTGTCATATCTTAATGTTTCTTATCTTCCATCTCCAATAATAGGATACCCTATCTGCTGTGGCTGTATAATATGCAGAGGGGTAAAACCCAACTAATAAGGCTACTTGTAAGCTGTGCATGACAACTTGTAATGCTTCAGGTTTAGATATGGTAGCTGATCAGTCAGTGACCTGGCAGCCAAAGTGGTCATGTGACCTGCCACACACCACTTTGGCCCTTGCTGGGCTAGATGGTTTGTCAAAGAGGCCCAATCTGATCAGTCAGCTACTTATGTCAAGCCCTAGCTCCAATATGATTGTCCTGATTGCATCCTTCAAATTGCTCTTGTGGCAAACACGCAACTCTATTTTATCTTAAAGATTCTTGAAGGTAGTGGGTGAGGGTCAATTTTCTGGAGATAACAATACTTAAAACCATTTAACTGTGTGCAAAGAAAGGATTAATGGACTTTGTATCACCTTCTACTCTTGGAGCAGAGAGTGGGTAAATACATAAAAGAAAAAATCTAACCAAATACCCAGGTGTAAACCTTTAAGGTTTTCTGGGTTTGCAAATATTCTGTTATGCCAGTGGTACAAAATAATGCTTTACAAGGAGCATCGTTTATACTAGATTTGATTTGGTTTGGTTTTATGGCACATCAACCATTGTAGGTTATTATTGCCTAATCCATTTTTATACATATAAACAGTTCTATTTGAAAAAATTCAGTTTAATAAGTATAGTTTTTTTGTTTACACACAGTTAATGTCAAAACAGTTCCATTTCAAACAATTCAGTTTAGTATAAGTACACAGTTTAAATTTCAAAAACAGGTCTATTTCAAACAATTCAGTTCTGCATAAGTACACAATTTAGTTCTATTTGATCCATAGATAGGACCCTATCTGGTTCTACCACTCTGGGCTAGAGTGGACCTGGGATCAATGGCAATAGAGAGGTAGTCCACATTCTCAAAGCTCAAGCATTACTGGGACCTCACCATCAGATTGTTTAGTTTCATTTCCAGGACACTCGTTGGGAGGGTCTTACTTCTTTGCAGAGAAGCAGTTGGTTTATTCTACAGCCCTAGCTGACTGGGAAAATTTTTATACAAGTGTAGAACAATAAATTTTGCACAATTTGAAGATCTAATATTTATTTATTTACACATAAGTTTTATTTAAATACCTTCTTTCATAAGCCAATTACCAGCAAAAAAAAAAAAAGAAAAAAAAAAAAAAGGTAGTTGCTGGCATAGATTTTATTGCTTATACTTAATACTACATTTTGCTGCTGGTTTTATAAAGGCATGAAAAGAACTAACTTTGGATCTCCTTTTGGATAACTAAGGTAGAGTGTAGCCTCTCCCTGAGTATTCAAGGGTTAAAAATCTCTCCTTTGACTAGTATATATTTTAGAAATATTTTAGTTAAATTAATATCATTCTTGCATATCTCAATTATCTCTTGTATTTGTACTTTCATACATTTTATATAGATCTACAAATTCTCTTTCAGTATGTTCTCTTTCTTTGTTAATCATGATTAGAAATATTTTTGTGACGTCACTGTTTATCTGGCTTTTATTTTTTATTTTTTTTCATTGTTACAATATATAATCCAACTAACAATATACAACTAAATATACAAACAATTACAACAATTTCATATTAACCTTAACATTAACCGAGAACGTCTAAAACTAAAAAACTATTTTGGTTTAACAGATTTTAAAACAGAGTTACCTCCCTTACAATAGCCACTTTCCGCCCGATATTTTCTGATTGTTTGATTAATTGATTGATTGTTTGATTGATTAATTGATTGATTTTAACGGCATATTAGCTTTTCTAGGGTCATTTTATGCCTAGAGGTTAGGGAATCCTATTCATTATACGTTTATTCGCATTTTTTGTTATTTTTTCTTTGAGTTTTTTTTGCACATGGTCCAATTTAATATAAATAATGTTTGGTTTGATTGTTTTTTCTGACATTAACCGTTGTGGATTATTGAATGCCTAATCCGATATATATATATATATATATATATATATATATATATATATATATATATATATATATATATATAGGAGAGCGCCTAATGCAGCAGGTGGGTTGTTCTGTGGTGCCAGGATGACCTGCCCAACACATTTGCATGAGTAGTGTCTATTCACCCATATATTCATACAGTAAATGGCAATGGGAATCATTTTCTACTTGTGTTATTCCGGCTTTTTAGCTGGGCCGTCTGGCATTCGTGCCGGATGGGCGATCGAAACCAAGAGCAGACTCGGGGCCGAATAGGCCCCCAGTTTCGGTTGGGCAACCTTCGGGTGGGCGAGCTGCTTTTCAGATCCCTATGCACGCCTTGTATAGCACTAGACCTCACGGTCTAGTTCAAGCAATATGCTGGCATACGTGCCCGGACCTAGATTTAGGTCCGTTATACGGCTTGACTCATTAGATCCACATTGCACTTAGTGGGTCAATGACTAGCAAGGTTCGAGTCTCGGCTCGTTCCCGACCTTCCCCTCCCCTTTATCCCCACTTTAATCGGCCTTCGGGCTTTTGACCTTGTGTCAAGTACTGTCTGGTGGGAGGCAGTGACAAATATTATCATTTTCTACTTGTGTGTCACACCACTCACAAGTGAACCAATATTCATCACATATATATATATATATATATATATATATATATATATATATATATATAACCGGGTGTTGCCCGTGGTGTAATGATTATCGTCGCAGGAAATGGACACGGTGACACGAGTCACCTGGACGAGACTGATTGCATTTCACATAGCACTAATACCCATGGGAAAGGTATGAATCCAATTATTCTCCCTCCAGCTATGGGTAAATTGTAGGACAGACTAGGTTCTTAAGCCTTGGTGAGGCAACTAGTCTTGGAGAAGGAAAACTCTGAATCCAAACCTGTTAAACTACGCTTAAAAATTTGACCTTGTATCGTGTCCTGCCCGAGCGGAGGGGTTGGTAAATATGATATATATATATATATATATATATATATATATATATAATTTGTAAGCAAATAGTTTGTAACATTATTTTTAAACGAGCCAGGGCACATTTGTTTGCACATGTTTTTGCTAATAATCAATTTTTAACAATATGTATTTGTATGGGAAGAAACTGCGTTTCATTTTATCGGTCAGGTCTGATTTCCATATGATCGATGGTCTATCGATTACTGTCCATGCCTTCGTTAGCCGCGTGTCTCGATACTGCTGTATGGATGCACTACTTGGACGCTAACTAAACGGCTGGAGAAGAAGCTAGACGGCAATTACACAAGAATGTTGCCAGCAATATTGAACAAGTCCAGGTGGCAACACCACACAAAGCACCATCTATACGGCCACCTACCTCCCATCACGAAAACTATCTACGTTAGACGAACCAGACATGCAGAACACTACTGGAGAAACAGGGACGAGCTCATAAGTGATGTACTCCTATGGACTCCCTCATATGGCCTAGCAAAAGCGGGACGACCACCTCGAACATATATACAGCAGTTATGTGAGGATACAGGATGTAGCCCTGAAGACCTGCCAGAGGCGATGAACGATAGGGAGAAGTGGCGAGAGAGGGTCAGGGATATCCGTGCTAGCGGCACGACATGATGATGATGATGATTTGTATGGGTATTAATGTTGTATGCGTACCGTATATATAAATGTTTTCTTTGTTGTTTTTAATTGCTTACTTGTGTGTCAGTTCTGAATTACTTTGAAGATTAAAGTTTGTTATCGTTTGTGAAATTCGGAACAGAAATTTTGGTTCAGCATTTGGAATAGCATAAGAATACTTTGGGTCTGTTCTCTTTGAATAACGTACTTCTTCTAGATTTTAGTGGCAAAATAGAGAAAAATTAATGGAAATGATGATATACTTGGTTTTTTTTTCAAGGAAAGGGTAATTTTCTTTTTTCTTTTAGATATGATGAAACATCCTGACTTTGAGACCGTTACAAGATAATTTACAAATTTCCAGGTAACAATAAAGAAATAGATAACAAAGAAATTGGGAAAAAATGGTAGCTTATTTTAACGAAACACTTATGAGTAATATGTGACCCACCTATATATATATATATATATATATATATATATTAGATTTATATATTTAAAGCCATGGAAGTTTGTTTGCGATCCCTGGGTTTCATGAAGTTTTTACTAGACAACAGTCTTCAGGCAGATAACAAAATGAAATGAATCGAAAATAAAAAGAGACAGTAAAAAATCGTTGGGGTTGTGTAGGAATCTTTACCCTATTTACCCAACCCCTCCGCTCGGGCAGGATATGACACAAGGTCAATTTTAAGCGGAGTTTAACAGGTTTGAATTCAGAGTTTTCCTTCTCCTAGACTAGTTGCCTCACCAAGGCTGAAGAACCTAGTCTGCCCTACTATTTACCCATAGCTGGAGGGAGAATAATTGGATTCATACCTTTCCCAAGGGTATTAGTGCTATGTGAAATGCAATCAGTCTCGTCCAGGATTTGAACTCGAGTCGCCGTGTCCAATTCCTGCGACGATAACAATTACACCAATTGTGTAGGAATCTTTACGTATGCTTATGAGTCTGTGTGTGTGTGCGTGTGTGTATGTGTTTGTGTGGATTATAGTTCCATATTATTGTGTGTGCATATGGTCAAAAACATTAAATTCACGAATCACCGAGATAACTTTTTGAAAAAATAAAAAATCATAAATGACACACAAAATAAAAAAACACAACTCAAAAAATATTTATATTCGCTGACAAAACAACCAATTTATATTCCACAAGTTTCACAAACCACAAAAAGCTGACAACAAACAACGTAAAACAAATATACAAAAATGCTCCTGAAATCACAATGAACAATATAAATAAGGAAGCCAAAGAAATAGCCACTAAATTAAAAATAGACCACAAAATAAACTCCATAACTGAGCAACCAGCCTTTATAACAATCAAAGACCACAAACCAAAGTTCATAACTAATCCGACATATCGATTAATTAATTGCCCAAAATCAGAAATCGGTATAATCTGCAAACATGTACTGGATAATATAAATACACTGCTCATGGATAAACTGCAACCCAACCAATGGAAGAACACTAAAGCCATCACCAACTGGCGAGCTGCTATAACTAACAAGAACAACACAGCCTTCATCCAATTCGACATTACAGACTTCTATCCCTCCATCACCGAATATACACTTGACAGAGCCCGAGAATTAGCAGCCCAGCACATACCCGTCTCACAATATGATATTAGGATCATCAAGCACTGCCGCAAATCGCTCATCTTCTATGACAGGAAACCGTGGATAAAAAAACTCAATAACTATCTGTTCGATGTAACCATGGGTAGCTTTGATGGGGCCTAGGTGTGCGAACTGGTCAGTGCCCTAATTCTCTACCAACAATCAAGCATAATCAATAATACCGATGTGGGACTATACAGAGACGAAGGTCTAATCATTATTAGGAACCCGAACGGACCCAGATAGATAGCTACAGTAAAAGGATATCCAACGCACTGAAACTGCTGGGATTTAAGATTACCATACACACAAATCTAAAAATAGTAAATTTCTTGGACGTATTAATAAACTTATATAAAGACACATACGAACCTTACAAAAAAGATAATGACACACCAATCTGCATACACACTTCTTCAAACCACCCACCATCAATTACCAAACAAATCCCAAAATCTATCAGCCGTAGGCTATCCGATTACACTTCAAACATCGATATCTTTAACAAACATAAATACAGCGGTTATAGACAAGCACTAAAATTCATACCTCCAAAAGACAAATCTAATAACAGATGTAGGAATATCATGAGGTTTAACCCACCTTACAACAAATGTATAACATCCAACATAGGTAGGGACTTCCTAAATTTGATTACCAAGCACTTCCCCAATTATGGCTCTCCCTAGCCAAAATCTTTAACAAAAACAACATTAAGGTTACCTACAGTTGCACAAGCAACATGTGTTAAGTAATAAAAAAAAACACAATAAAAAAAATCGCATCCATCAACAGTAAAACAAATCCCTCCAACCAATGCAATTGTAGGGTCAAAAACACATGCTTTCTACTAGGAAAATGCCTATATAAAAACGTTGTATACAAAGCCACTGTAAAAACTAACAACTCCGTCAAACATTACATCAGTGCAACGGAGTGCACTATAAAACAAAGAATTTACAATCATAAACTTTCTTTCACAGACAGAAACTACTCATCCAACACCTCCTAATCCTCATACATATGGCACCTAAAAGACATAAACATCTCTCCCACCATCACCTGGTAGATACTAAAACTAGCACCTGTCTAAAACAAAACATCAGAAAATGCCTCCTTTGCCTCCACAAAAAATTAGCCATCATAACTTACCCACCACAAAACACTCTGCTAGATAAAAAAAATCTGCAATCCTTTCAAAATGTAGGCACGAGAACACCTTCTCTCACACTTCGACCCAGACACATATCCCATCTAACACCTCTACTCATAAAAAATGACTCCACACCACACCTGAAGCACTGTAAGCACCATTTTCCTCCACCAACCATCACACCCGCCACAATGTATGTACCATTTTTCTCCATTAATCCCCATACCCTTCTTCATACGCCTCCACTATCTGTTAATATCATGTTTTCATGAGCGTTAATAATAGACCTCAACACAATATTCATTTCATCTACCATGTCCACCGTATTCTACAGTAGTGTATAAGTCATATAACGTTAAGACAAAACAGATAACTATTAAAAATAACCATCACCCCCCCAAACTATTACCCATACCGCCCAAACTCACCGTCTATTTCCTTAATTTTATAATGACTACACTTTCCTTTTCAGTTATAATCCTCATAGTACATAAAACTACTATCACTGTAACCCTCTCATTTTTTTGATTATGTACGTACTATCATGGATAACTATAGTATATATAGTATACATGTAACATATCAAATTAATATTGTATTCTAGCCCAAATCTCTTCCCTACATATAATACCAATATTGTACAATATTCCATAGTATATTGCAATACAATATATTCCTACTCCACGATATTTACAGTGATTCTGGCCTTCCATACTACACTCGCTTAAATACACTTACAAATCAAATCTTTATTTATTTCCCTCGACATGCAAGAACGATGTTTCGTTCCTTTGTTATAATCACCTACTCATATAGAAATAGATAAAGAATCTTTCCCGACATTACTGTTGCAAAATCAGATACATTAACGCCTAGCATCCGGTTAAAACAACGCGCTTTGCATGTACCTTCACATACACATGCACTATAGACCACTTACTCATACACACACAATAATACGCATCTATAACCCCCCCCACACGTAAAGATTCCTACACAATCCCAACGGTTTTTGACTGTATTTTTCGATTTTCGATTCATTTCATTTTGTTATCTACCTGAAACCCAGGGGTCGCAGACAAACTTCCATGGCATTAAATATATAAATCTAATATATATTTATATATTATTCTTATATAATAGCTCTATCCTAGATATTGAGCACTCTCCATATTATATTGCACTTGATTCGCCACAAACCCACAAAGTGATTTAGTGACAACCAACCCTGTTATAATATATATATATATATATATATATATATATATATATATATATATATATATATTATGAACAAAAGAACTGACACGTAAATTTTGGTTGAATAATTTTATACATATACGAGGTGTGTCTGAAAAGTAACAGGACTGTTGTCACAAAATTTATTTCAATTCTAAACAAAAAGCTACTTGGTCTTCGTTTAAAGTAATTCCATCGATTTTAATGCACTCAACTACATCATTGCAGCCCTTTTGATGGCTTTCATGTCTTTGAAACGGATTTCTTGATGACCCTCCTTAGAAAAGGAAAAAGTCCCATGGAGTAAGTTCAGGTAAATAGGGAGGTTGTTCCTGTATGGTGATGTTCATCTCAGTCAGTAAACTGCCTGATGCTCAAGACTTTGGGAGCAGACGTGCTATTGTGATGAAGTTGCCATGATTTGTCCTGTTTCGTCTCATCTCGAGCTCTTAGCCGTTAGATATGATTGTAGACTTGTAGATATGATTGTAGACTGATTATCTCGCTGTGAACGATGCCCCTTACGTGAACTGCATGACTTTGACTTCTGGCTTTGACTCTCTTGCTTTCTTCGATCTCAGTGACGTCAGAGACTTCTACTGAAGCTTCTACTGGAGCTTGGTTCCCGGGTCGCAGTCAAAAATCTATCTCTTCATCAGTGATGACTCAACGAAGTGAATCTAGTTCACTTTGAAGACGCTCAATAATGTCCTGATACATTTGCATGTAGATCTCCTTCTGATTATCATTCAGCTCAGTCTTGGCATTATTTTTGCGTAGACTTTCCGTATGTCCAAACCTTTGGGGATAATCTTCTAAACACTGTCCTTTTTCATGTGCCGCTGACTTGCGATCATTCGAACAGTCAACCAATGATCGTCACACACCACCTATTTTACCCGCACGACGTTGACCTCAGTCCTGCTTATTGAAGGCCTTCCGCTCCTGGAGTCATCTTTCACTTCCTTACGAACCTCTTGTGCCACTCAAAAACAAGCGTGCGTGACATTGTGTTATCTTCGTACACTTGCCGACGCATTTTAAGTGATTATAACGATGTCTTCTTTAACCGGACCAAAAATTTCACGTTTATTCGTTGCTCAGTGTTCATTGTTCGTTCTTCGGTAGTCATAGCTGAATGATCTAAAAAAAGAGGAGGTGTAAAAAAAAAAACATCCGAAAAAATGCAATGACTGCAGAAAACTAAGATTACAGTTAAACACTTGCAAGATATCATGTTGGATGATAACACAATCTGATTATCACTTTTTCGGCCATAACTCACACAGCACATCCAGTCTCGTTACTTTTCCAGCCAGTTCCATTCTTTGGTTAACGTTTATTCCACGACTGTTTATCTTTCCTGGCAAAAGCATGAGCTGAATGAGTAAATGAAACTTAAACTTCAACGTTTAAAGATTTAAATGTTCTAATTGCTACGTTTTTATGAATCGTTTCCTATTTGTTGAAACGAGAGTGGCTGAAAAGCTCATTGGCTGAAAAGCTCACTGGTTGAAAAATTCATTGATTAAAAAGTCCATATGATGCTGTTGATGATTTTTTTAACCAATGAGATCGAAGAACTACAGACAGATGGAAGATGTGCGTGTACCGCAATGGGGACTATATTGAAAAATATACCTCATCCGTTCACATTTCATGAGAGTATCTTGGTCAGCCTATGAACTTTTCTGCCAAACCTCCTATGTTTGTTTCTTGAATGTGTTATTAAGCAAGAAGAACAGTATAAAAAGAAAGATATTTGTATTTGACTGTTAGAATGTCATGTTTTTGAATGGTTTAGTTTAGTTTTATTTTGGGATGAGAGTTTCAAGATGTATTATCGATTTGTCTTCATAAGATTCGAGAACTGATGTTCTGTTAGACAATTTTTTCTAAAGTTCTTTGTTGTGAATTTGGCTTGTTAGACAGAAATGTTAATATAATTTATTATAATCCGGTGAGTTAAGTCCCCGTAGCGTAATAGTTAAAGTGTTACACTGGGGAATCGCAGTGAGTTCGAACTCCAGTCGGGGTATTATGTTCACTTTCGGAAAGGTATGGACTCCTTCATCCTCCTGTGGGTTAAATAGAAGGATGACTGGTCTTCTACTAGGATATCTTTAGCATTTAATAATCGTCGAAGGTTGATATGTTATTAAACAAAGAAACCATTTTCTCTCTCTCCCTCTCTCTTTCTCTCTAAATATATATATTATACAGTGTATCACAAAAGTGAGTACACCCCTCACGTTTCTGCAGATATTTAAGTATATCTCTTCATGGGACAACACTGACAAAATGACACTTTGACACAATAAAAAGTAGTCTGTGTGCAGCTTATATAACAGAGTTAATTTATTTTCCCCTCAAAATAACTAAAAATGTAGCCATTAAAAGCTAAATCTAAAGCTATATATATATATATATAGTACCACTTTAGTTCTTCTACAAGCATGGCTTTGGTATTAAATAACTCATGAAAGTTGATATGTAATTAAACAAAATACCGATATATAGAGCAAGTTTTCAGCAACAAGGCGTTATTTTCTATATTGTCATTCTCCTTATTTACAGCCAAGTCGGCTGGGGCTATAGAAGATACCGACAGCAGAGGAGTAAGATTCCTCCAATGAGTGTCCTGGATATGATACGAAACTATTAGATGGTGAGGTTTCAGCCCTGGGGCTTTGAGAAATGTAGAGTTCCTTTTCATTACCATACTCCTGGTCCGCTTTCATCCGAAGTGGTAGCACTTGATAGGGTATTATCTATGAGTCATATAGAACTGTTTGACATTTAAGCTGTGTGCCAGCAAATGAGTGACATTAAATTGAATTGTTAGAAATAGAACTGTTTCATCTTTTAATTGTGTGTTAACAAATAAATGATGCTTAATTGAATTGTTAGTGATACATTGCAATACTTGGAACCATTTAACTGTGTGCAAACGGAAGAGTAATGTTGACTAGAATTATTTGTGTTAAATAGCAATACATGAAACTCTTTAAATGTTAACCTAAATTGAGTTACATAACTTGGACTGCACCCAAATGAATGAATAGTATTGAATAGAATAATTAGTGTTAAATAGCAAAACTGTGGAGGTGCCCATGATGTGATGGTTATCGTCGTAGGAAATGGACACGGCGACACGAGTTCAAATCCTAGACGAGGCTGATTGCATTTCACATAGTAACCCTTGGGAAAGGTATGAATTCAATTATTCTCCCTCCAGCTATGGGTCAATAGTAGGACAGACTATGTTTTTCAGCCTTGGTAAGGCAACTAGTCTAGAAGAAGGAAAACTCTTAATCCAAACCTGTTAAACTCCGCTTAAAACTGACCTTGTGTCATATCCTGCCAGAGTGGAGGGGTTGGTAAATATCGTTAAATTGCAGAACTTGTAACCACTTCACTGTGTACAAACAAATGATTAATATGGAATTGAATTGTTTGTGTTAGATAGCTATAATTGTTACTATTTAACCGTGAAGAAATAATAGTAGTACTAGTGTGCAAACAAATTAGTTGTAACTCATTTAAAAATAGAATTACCGATAAACTATTCACTTACAAATCGTATGTACGAGGATCATTAAATAAGTTTCCAGACTTTTTTCGTATGGGCACTTTTATTGATAGTACACACATGAAACTCTAGTCCCCTTCGAAGTAATCTCCTCCGGCTGCAATGCACTTGTATCGTTCCAACAACTTCTGGAAGGCCCATGGAAGTCCTCTTGTGAGAGCGTGTCAATGACCTTCATCACAGCCTCTTTCATCTCCTCAATTGCCTCTGAGCTTAGGGAATAACCAAAAGTCACAGGGAGCAAGGTCTGGACTATAGGGAGGGTGAGAATCTGTCTTGATGCCCATCTTGGTCAAATAGTCTGTGACAAGGATGGAGTTGTGCATTGTCCTGATGGAAATGCCACTGACCGGAATCACTTCCTGAACTCCCTTAAAACCTCAACATAGTAACCGAAACCATAACCCTAACCCTTTGGCCAATCAACTCCGGTGTATTGACTTCCTTACTCTCGCACACCTCTCATCATCCCTCACAGACTCCCTGGCTTCCTTGAATCTCTTATGCCACTCAAAAACTGATGCTCGATTCATGTAAGATGCTCCAAAAGCAGTCTGACGCATTCCATACGTTTCTATGTCATTTTTTCCAAGTTTAAAACAGAATTCTATTGCATATCGTTCTTCTAAAGTGTCAGATTGCATTTTTGAAATTCACCAGCTGTGACAATCAGGCTTTAGTAGGGTGTATTCCAATTGCTGCTGTAGCTGTTCGTTTAAAGCTGAAATCATAAAAATTGGTCAGTCATCTCATAAGATGTATAGCAATAACATAGTGAATTTTCAAGAGTCTACAACAATTTAAATGCCTGTTCAAAAAAGTCTGGAAACCACGTATATCCATTTAATCGTGTGAAAATGAATGACTGATGTTAAAATTGTTACAGTTACATAGCAATACTTGAAACCCATTTCACAGTATGGAAACAAATGATTAATAATAAATAGAATACTGTTCGATCAAAATAACAAAAACCATTTAACTTTGTGGAAAAAAAACGAGCTCAGGTTCGTTTAAAAATGTTATCAACAAAATGTGTTTACAAATTATATATATTTAATTTTTATGTATAAAGAAGATTTGGCATTAAATAACCTACAATGGTTGATATATTAAAAAATCCAGCCAAACCACAACCATCTCCTTGTCTTTTCGACAGCGATGAACAAGGCCCTGCAGGCAGCACGTGTAAAAATATGCACCAGTGGAGGCGACTAATTTATTGTCTGCATAGTCCATCTTTCATCGGCTCGGTTAATGCAGATTAGGTGATCGAGGACGACTTCATTTTGTGGGTTAATAGCTTGTTACATCGCCATCGCCATCGGCACGGTTGAAATGCAGAATCCACAATTAAATTGTGCTCAGATCCTCTGTAAATGATGACCTGGCGTAAATGAGCTCAATGTTTTCTACATAGAGGAATTCAATGACACACCTCTACTTTCATGTCAGACGTCATTTTGCAAGGAAGCCACTCTTTGAAATAGAGTAAAAAATATGGGTTATTAGGGAGAAGGTTCAACCTCTACTTCCATACATCCAACATAGGCCTCTGACGTCAATGAATAACATGATAAATTAGGAGCCATTAATTTAGGAGAGAGCCTCGTACGATTGCAACACGCAGGTAATAAGGTTAGACTAGGTTACTTGGTACAACGGTACATCAGCCCCTGATGGTTATTTAATGCCAAATCCTGTTGATATATATAATCTATAATTGTTGGTAACTTTTTAAAACGAGTCAGTGCTCATTTGCTTGCTCACAGCTAAGTTCTTTCAAGTATTGCTATCTAATACTAATAATTAATTCAATATTGATAAACAGTTCTATTTGTCCTATAGATAGGACCCTAACAGGTACTACTACTCCGGATCAGGGTGGACTTGGGAGTCATGGCAATGAAATGGTAGTCCCCAAAGCTTTAGGACTGAGGCCTCGCCATTAGATGGTTTAGTAACATATCTCGGACACTCGTTGGGGTTGGATGGAGTTTTACGACTCTGAAGAGATACAGTCGACGTATTCTTCAGCCCCAGCCAACAGGGCTGCTTGCTGGTAATTGTTCATCGCTGGTGAAAATACAATAGGGAGAGCAACGGAGCTGTGATACTTTGGAACATGTATCAGGAGGGCAACGGAGCTGTGGTCGTTTGGAACACGTATCAGTATAGCAACGGAGCTGTGGTAGACAGTGTACTGTGGTCCTTGCATGTATTTACCCAACCTATCCACCGCAGACAGGATGTGACATAAGGTCATTTTATAAGTGATGTAAAGCTATTCAGGATTTAGAATTTTTCATCTCCTAGACTCGCTGTTTCGGTAAAACTAAGGAAGACGGTTTGCTTTGCTGTTGCTGGATTTGATTTCGAGTTTCTTCGTATTGGCATTTATTGAATAAAGATGCTTTTTTAAAAAAAAGTTATCTCGTTTTTTTTTCTAACTACTTGTGACTCCTATGTAACTCTACATTTGGCTCTTGGTTTGGTTGATTTTCACTCTGCTGCTGTTTCCATGTGGACAGTAACAAAGTTTTCATATTTGTCATTTGGAGCATGTCTTTCAGATATCTCTTAAAGAGTATCGACTTTATTTCTTACAGTTACTGTATATAGATTGCATATATCTCTATTGGCAAGTGAGAATCAGTTGTAACATGTGGTTTTTACTGTTTGTTTCTTATTTCTGCGTAGACACAGGCGTATCTTTGCTGTTATCGGAAGATACTCCTTCAAAAGAGGAGTACGCTTTACAGTTCACAGTGCTTTTCATTCTTGTTTATGAGTATATAATCTCGCAGTGCTTTAGCGTTATTTGGGTCGGTGTAGGTCCATAGTTTTTCCCCCGTTTTGGGGAATTTAGTGTTTAAGAATGAAAGTGTTCTTGAGTGAAAAATCTGCAAGATATTCACTATATATATATATATATATATATATATATATATATATATATATATATATGCATATATATATTAGGACAAATAAGATTTTTTGGCTTGGAAAGGTAACCAGTCAAGGAGAAGGAAAACTCTGAATTCAAACTGTACTTCGCTTAAAAATTGACTTTTTATCACATCCTTCTCATGGCTGAATAAATGCATCCTCTCTGGATTTGGCTCTATTGGAGATTTTTGTTCCCAAATATGAAACCACTTTAAAAGATATGGCACCTCGGATGGTTTAATGGTTAGCAAGCTAGACTAGCAAACCACGAGTGAGTTCGATTCTCATTGGGTGCCCCATACATTCGTCCTTGTGCCGCATCTAAACAAAAAAGCTTAGAAAATTATCAAGATTCGTATTTCTATCTTTCTTTCTGATAGAAAGATTTTAAAACTTTTTGAATCTTGATAACTTAGAGCTTTTAAAAAATGCGAAAAGAAAGTTCCCATAACCTATCAGGTCACCAAGGTGCCAATCTAATCCTTTTCTTGTTATAAAGAGATGCCGCTATCAACTGATTTTGAAATTGTGGGTTAAATAAATTAAATAAATTTCTTGCTGAATTCACCTGACTGCTCGCTCTGTAAAAAGAGATATTTATATTTGAAAGGAATTTCAAAGTTTAAAATCGGGATTTTAATTGTAAATATCCAGGTGCTGTGAAAGACTTACATTAACTGAATGGTTTTGACGGTAGAAAATTGTTTACATTTGGGCTTTCAGATTTAATTTGGGCTGGTAGTAGCAAACTTGGGTAGAAGTACCTGACTTTGGAGACAAAGAAGAATCAAGGAGGTCCTCGAAGAAGGAGGCTGGCAGTCCGGCAGACAGTTTAAAGAACATCAAAGAGATGATGAAGTCCAAAACTCTATTGTGACTCGGATTTCATTTTACCAACAACTTTCTTAAGGCATTCCAAAACAATTAACAAATAGAATCTTATGTTAAACGAACAAACAAACGAACAAACGAACATATCACTGTTTGTATGATTTCCCGAAAAAACGGGTCCGTCAGATGATTAACCACAATGTTCGGTTTGGTTTTATGGCATATCAATAATTGTTGGTTATTTCATGCCAAATCCGGTTTATACATATATATATATATATATATATGAGGTATATATGATTTGTAAACATAAGCCAAAGTATTGCTATGTATAACAAGCAATTCAATTAAACATCAGTCATATGTTTACTCATAGATGATCAAACAGTTTTATCTCGAGCAATTCAGTTTAGCATAAGTAATCTGTTTGCACTCAGTTTGAATGTCAAACAGTTCTAGTTGATCCATAGATAGAGCCCTATCAGGTGCTATCACTTCGAATCTGAGTAGACCTGGGAGCAATGGCTATGAAGGGATACTCTACAATTCCCAAAGCTCCAGCATTAGTGGAGCCTCACCATTAGATTGTTTAATGTCATATCTAGGACACACATTGGTGGTGGTGGGGTCCTACATCTCAGCAGAGAAGCAGTCGGTGTATTCGACAGTTCTTGCCGACTGGGCTGTAACCGCACAGTAATCTGCCTCGTAATCCACTGTGCCATCGTCTAGGCGTATCGACAGCACAGATTCTATTGACTAGACTCTCTCGCTATCCGCCCAGCCTTCTTGGTAAATCAAGACGGTACCCTGAGTTTATATAGAGCAGAAGATCGTAAGTTTTTGCTGGTCGGCAAATACTGCTCCGTCCATGTGTGGGAGCTCATTGGAGAACTTGGTTTATGAATCTGTTCTAACCAGTAATGCCCAGCATGTCTTACTTGGATGGTTTGTGAGATTGGTAGTAAGTAAAGTTGGCGACCGTAGTTGAGGGTGACCAGAAGGCTCCCTTTTCAATAGCTACTACACCGAGGTGTTGGGGAGGGGGCTACTCCTTTCCCTGGATTGCTCCACTTTACCCTCGATACGTACCTTATATTGCTGAGTGTTAAGCAAGGAGGTATCAAGAAAAGTCTTTGGTATGACGCGACCTGGAATTAAACCCAGATCTCCCGGATCATTGGCGAACACTCTACCCACTGGGTCAATTGGAAGTAAGTTACCTTAATTTTCAGTTTTCTCGGGTGCTGCTTCCAGAACTTGTTCAAAATTGTACAGAGTATCTTTGTGTATTTCGTCGATGTCAACATACGCATAGGTAAAACATAGGTAAAACATAGGTAAAACATAGACTGCTATTGACTAACCAAATGGAAATCTGATCTTTTTGGGAATTATTCCTCGCTGTAGTCGTGCGAGTACTGATATATACTATATACTAATATATATACTATATACTGGACTTTAACGAAACGCCTGAAAAATAAGTAGATGTGCCAACATCGCAAAATTAATTTCTTTCGGGCATTCCAAAGACATCTAAAAATAGCCGCTTTTTTAAGCAATAAATTAAAGAAGCACTCTACGAAACGAAAGAAACAAGTCGAATTTGTTTTGGAAGAAAATAAAACAAAAAAAAAATAAAACAAAGCAAAAATTATTTACCGGTATTATTAAGACAATAGCAACCAGTCAAAACTTGGGCTTCAAGGCATGTCCACCAATACTGTTCTTTGTTTCTGAAATGTCTGTCTGTGTTTTTTATCAGAGACCATCGTCACGACAAAGAGCACCCCTCACACCAAAAAAAAAAAAAAAAAAAAAACTCAAGCAAAACAAAAGACAAGAATAAAAAACAAACAAAAAAAAACAGCAACACCTACATTTGATGCATATGATAATAGAACAGCTGTTGGCGGGTTTTGATTGTCTTGTTCTAAAGAAAATTTGGTCTTGATTTATTGTAAGGAATTCTTTTTTCCCTTCATCATGAGGAAATATGTTCGAAACACCCGGAAGGAAATTGGAATACTTCGACATTTGCAGCCTCGAAAAATCGAAGTCAATATTGAAGCAGTATAGATAAACATGGAGGAACAAAAACAAAATCAGGTATTAAAAAACGTGGAAGGGAGATAGATAGAGAGGAGGACTGATCAATAGACAGTGAGACGATATATATATATATATATATATAGAGAGAGAGAGAGAGAGAAGCATACAGAGACTGAGATAGATGGATTGATTGTTAGATATATATATATACATATATAAATAGCCATATAGAGACAGATATGCAAAAAAACAAACTGATATATATATATATATATATATATATATATATATATATATATATATATATATATATATATATATATATATATATATATAAGCCATTTCTGATGACCAGATTTGCTTAAATAGACGTTCTGAATTTGAAAGCTTTTAGAAAAGACCCAAGATCCTTTATGGTTTAATGGTTAACATCAGAAGAAATGGAACCGGGGTTTCGAGTCCAAATCCTGGGTAGAGGCCGTTTACATTTTACTTTGCCGTAATTCTCTTGAGAAAGACATGAACCCATTGGTTCTTTCACAAGAGAGGGATAAATAATTGAGTTGACTGGGTTTCTGATCCTTGGTAAATCTAGGGAAAGGAAAACTGCTTAAAAATTGGTCTTGTATCGCGCTCTTGCTCGTAGCGGAGAAGTTAGATAAATCGATACATTCAGATTAGATTGACAGATTTTAATGACATGTCAACCAGTTTGGGGTTAGTTTATGTTTAGAGATTCGGAGATTGCGTACACTGTATATTTATGTTTGTATTTTTTTGTGAATAGTTATATGATATCAAGTATTCCTATCTAATACAAATAAGTTTCAAACATCTGTTTGATCTATCGATGGGATTTTTACAGGTACTATCACTCCGGGTTAGAGTGGACCTAGGAGAAATGGCAATGAAGGGGTACTCCACACCCCACAGATCTTCAAACGTCACCACCAAACTTAGTGTAATACCCAGGACAAACCCTTTTTCTGCAAAGGATGCGTTAGGTGTATTCTATGCTTCTTCAACAGGTCATGGTTCAGGTAAGATTTTCACTTTCTTTTGTTTTAATGGCATATCAAAATTCATGGGTTATTCAATTCCAAAGTTATTCTTGTAGAAGAACTGTAGTAGTACTATGTAACCTATATCTGAGGAGATAAGGGAGTTCATTGCTTTTCCTAGGACATTAGTCTGAAAGTGAACGTAACAGCGCAGTTGGAGTTGGAACTCTCCTACAACGATGTCGCAGTCCAGCACGTTAGCCAATACACCACTGTGACCCCCTATTCAGCTCAGAGTAAGCTTGAACCATTAGCTTCATTTTTTTTTGTTTACCAAACAGTTAAATCCAAAAATCAAAACTCAGCCACTAGTCATAGCTCCACATTTTTTATTTTTTGTGGGAGAGACAAAAAGACGGAGGGAAACAACGACAGATTGTTATATTGACCCATAACTTCTTCTCTTGACCATAGCACACTGTGTTATCTTCAAGATCCCACTTAGCCCCTCTTCTGCTTCTCGGTCGGGAGTACTTAACCGGGGGCCCTGTGGGCGACTGCCCTTAGCTGGGCGCTCTCCATGACTGCAAGGTGGCTCTGACTCAGGCCCTCTCTGATTCCAACTGACAAGCAGGCATCTGCATATATTATTTCATAAATCCTACAACTTCCGATAGATCACGTGATTTCTTCCGCTTATTTACACAGGTGCTTCTCTGCTTGACGGCTCGGTCAAAGGTCAATATGCAACAGTTGGAGGAGGGAGAGACTAAAGAGATATGGCTGCTGCAAAATTCTAGCATGTTGAAAACGTAATTTTAGGACTTGATTGTTCAGTGGAAAAAAACGACAACAAAAACGCATAAAGCAAATAACCAAAACTGACTCTAATCTGGATAGTATGGGGCATAAGTAGGATTTATTGTGGTTGTGGTTAATTGTTGTTTTTGTTAGGAAATTTTGAGGTTTGTAAGCTTACTCCTTTTCTTTTTCTTATTCCGTTCACTTGTCTTCTTTTGTCTGTGGAAGCTGTAAGAGAATTAAAAACGGAAGGGAAAAGACAGGGATACCTTTATACTCAAACTTCAGTTTGGGGTTTACGACTATTCAGTGGTGTGAAATGTTTTTCTGAATCGGTAGAAATAGTCGCGTTTCCCCAAGACAAGGCGTTGAAGTATATCATAGAATTAATTTTCGGCAACTGTAAGTTCGAGTGTTCGTCGTGTGTTCAGCAGAGGCTAGCACTAGTAGGAGATGCTAAACTCCGGGACTTAGCGAGCAGGTGCACACCCTACTAGCTGTCTGGAGAAAAAGGTCCGTCCAGTCGATGTGGTATATGCTTAATGAAGAAGAATTTCTCCTTGGCGCCAGTTATCCCTTTTTTTTAGGCATGCACCGATTTCGCTTCCTGTCAGAGGCCTCTGGAGAAATCACTACTTTTTGCATTTATTTACTTTGTTTTTCTTATTTCTTTTTACTCGCCACTGTGTTGAATGTAAAATTTCATTTTCCTACGTAAATGTTTTGTACATTGAATCAAAATTAACTTGAGTGTTGATGGGTGGGCTATTCTGTATAATCACCGAAGTTTCCAATATCTTTATTGAGTTATAACATTCACCGACAGGCTATGACATATGGTTACTTTTTTGAAGAGTTAAGCTGGCTGGAATTTAGGGTTTTTCCTTTTCAAGACCGGTTGCATCCTTGGCGTAAACGAATCCTGAAAGCAGTATCCTACAAACATCATCTGCACGGCCACTTACCTCATATCTCACAAATAATTCAAGTAAGACAAATAAGACATTCTGGATATTGCTGTTGAAGTCAGGACGAACTCATAAGCGACGTTCTCTAATAGAATTCAACGTAAGGAGACACCAGTGTTAGCCGACCATCAAAAACTTACATTCATCGGCTCAATGCTGACACTGGATGCCGTCTAGTATACTTAATAAGAGCGATGGCCGATATGCTCGGACAGAGAGAGAGAGAGAGAGAGAGAGAGAGAGAGAGAGAGAGTGAGTGGAATTTGTGCTGTCTGCATATTTTGATGATATTGATGATGATAATGATGATGATATCCTGACAGAAGCTAAAGAGCCCTGTTCGCACTATTTACTCATAATTGGAGGGAGAACATATGGATTCATGCCTTTCCTAAGGGCACTAACGCGTAAATATCCTCGTTCTATAATCAAATCTATGACACAGGATGGCTAAAAAATATGTAAGGCTATAAATGCTTGTTGCATTATAGCATATACTTTTTAAAAATATACTCTATATGAGAAAGTTTATTGAGAGAATAATGATAGAACGGATGTGACGTAAAATGCTGTATTCAGTGCAAATTGAATATTTCACTTCCTCGCAATTTTTTTTCTTCCGTCTAAGAGGAAAAAAATTGCGAAATAAGAAGTGGAATGGAATCCAATATTACTGACCTTAAAAAGGTTGCAGAATGAAAGAAAAAAAAAAAATTCCGGACACTAATAATAATTCTTATCAAAATAAAGATCGATACATTCAAATAAAAATAAGATTACGAAAGAAGCACACACACACACACACACACACACACACACACACACACACACACACACACACACACACACACAAAATAGAAAAAAAAAAAGAAAAATAAGAAAGAAACTTAAGAGAAAAAAAAAAAAAGAAAATCAAGTCGGGTATTGGAATAAGAGAAGAAAGCTACAATGGACATTTATTTGCTGAAAAGAAGCTATTATAATTAAATGAAGAAACAGAAAGAGAAATCGACAAACGCCTGCCACGATGGAACAGAATTGCATGATTCTACCCCCCGCCATAAAAAAAAGCAAAAACAAAAAATAAATAATTACACCTAAATATAAATGCGATTTCCTGTCAAGCCATTATTTCAAGTTCACCGGGTTGTAAAGTTCTTTTTTTGTTTGCCTGAATTGCTTGAACACCCAAAGGGAGATAACTCGCCTTGATTACGCTGCATACGAGCATTGTCACGTGACACAAGTAGCACTTGTCTGTCAATGAAATCTCAGTCGACTTAAAACATTTAAAACATAAGTGTATTCTTTGTTTATACTTGTTTCTTCTTTAAAAAATAGCAAAAAAAAAAAGTTAAAACAAAACAAAACAAAAATCCCAACATCAACAATAACAGCAACCCCCCCGTAAAATAACAAAAAAAAAAAAAACTAAAAAGAAAACGAAAAAACAGAAAAAAAACCCAAAAAACCAAAAACAAAAAAAAACACCAAACAAAACGTTTTGGATCTATGATCAACTTTTTTTCTTTTAATTGGATTAAAAAAAAGATTTATTTATTTAGACCACCGTATTTTTTCCTTAACGCAATGAAATCGCAAGATAAAGAAAAAGAAAAAAGAGTTCCCAATTATCATATTCACTGAGCGATGAGCCGAAATTTGAATTTGATTGTCAGGAGAGAAAATGAGCATTATTATTATTATTATTATTATTATTTAGAAGAAGAAGAAGACGAAGAAGAGAAAAGGAAGCTTGACAATGAAGAAGATGAAGAAAAAGAGGCTTGAAGAAAAAGAGGCTTGAAGAAGAAGAAGAAGAAGAAGAAGAAGAAGAAGAAGAAGAAGAAGAAGAAGAAGAAGAAGAAGAAGAAGAAAACTGGTATCATTGAATAAGATTTTATTTTCACGAATGTCAATCATTTTCTTTACTTATAGAAATATTTTCCAAGCTAAAAATGTTTATACGTGTAAACAGCAAAAACTATTTTTTGAAAATGCAGCTGGGATTTCTTTTGTTCAAAATATGGCAAAATCAAAGAGGTATTCCCATATTTTAGTTTTCATTTCAAGCTGATCAAAATACTAAGGTTTATGTATGTATAAAGATATCTTTTGCGAATAGATCTCTTTCTTTCATGGATTTATTTGCTTAAAAAAGAGTTAAAATCTTACACTTCAACAAGAAAAATAAGATAATTATATGAAAACTAAAAATTCAACATATTGTCAATATTTAAAAAAATTCAGAGAAAAAAAACCTTTATTTCTAATGTCACAGTTAAATAACTCTCAGAGTCCAAAAGTAATTTGGAGGTGTCTTCGAGGTGCGCAATCGTCGCATGTGAGTTCGAACAACAGTTGTAAATGTTACTGAAAGTATTTATACTATTTATTTATTTATGGTCTCCGACTATTAAATGTTTAGTTTGATATATTTAGAATAAGGGTTTAATATTTAGCGTTTAGCGTTTCCCCACAAGTTTCATGTTTTAGTTTTAAGGTAGAATAAGCATATTATAAGCACATGGATAAACAAATGAATGAATAAAGCATATGAATAAATGGAGGAGTAAAGAATATGCAACAAATAATGGTTGTAAAACGGCGTGGACAAAATGAACATTTAAACAAGGCGACGAACAAAAACGAATTTATATTCTACAATAAAATTTACAGTAATACATAAAAAATATTACTAACTCTACTAACAAAATAATAGTGTGTGTATATGTGTGAGCTCGTGTGTGTGTGTGTGTGTGTAACACAACTAAGCTACAAAAAGAATTGCAAGTTTAAAATATCCTTTTTCTATAGTTAGAAACGGACAGTTTCTCAGAGACGGGAAAGCGTCTCATAGTCCTTGTATATGAATGTCTGCGAGGCCCATTCATGGTGTTGTTTTTCTCTCCTGTTGATTCACGCTGAAAGGAGTGGGTTGCTGCTGCGGAGAAATTTGGTCAAAGAGAGCAAGGGTGTTTGAAGACGACGTATTTATAGAAAATACGCGTCTTGTAAGTGGCTCAAAAACGCAGGACTTGAATTTACGCGCGGACCTAGTATTAAACATGTCACGTGGTCCTTCTGGCCAATGGTTTCCCGAGACTGAATATTGAGCGTCCGCCATCTTTGTGGGAACAAGTGGCATACCGCCCAAAATAATTTATAGGAGTGTAAAGTCCTATACAGTCACTCTTTTACGTTCACTTTCGGACAAATACCATTGGGAAACTTATGAACCCCCTTTATCCTCCCATAGCACAACTACTATCGTTCTAGAAGGATAGATTTGGCATTAAATAACCTAGGAATAATTTAACAATTAAACAAAGAAACCAAACCAAAAGTAATTTAATGTTATTTTTTCCTTTCAAATGGTGGGGCTAAGAATACGCTAAGTGCAGAGGTGGGTAAGACATCCCAACTAACGAGTGTTCTAGATATGACACTAAACCATCTCATGGTAGGCTAGATCAAGGAGATCATGGAAGTGTGGGGTACGCTTTATTGCCATTACTTCCAGACCCGCTCTGACTCCGAGAACAGGGATGTACAGAGGCAAAGTGCTGCCCGGGGCCCGTATTCTTAATGGCACCCTCTTTTTTTAGGAAAAATATAAATGAAATATCCTTAATGGCACAGGGACAAATTGGTTGGTTGAGTGGTTCGGTTTTATGGCATATCAAACTTTGTAGGTTATTTAACGACCAAATCCATTTTTTATGTAAGTAATCCGTTCTATTTCAAACAATTCAGTTTAACATGAGTACACAGTTTAATTGTCAAAAACATTTCAATTTCAAACTATTCAGTTTATTCAAACAGTTCTAATTCAGCTAATTCAGTTTAGCGTAAGTACAGATTTTGTTTACACGCAGTTAAATGTCAAAATAATTCTATACTAAACAAATCATTTTAGTGTAAGTACAGTTTCAATGTCAAAAAACAGTTCCATTTCAAATAATTCAGTTTAACATAAGCATGCAGTTTGAATGTAAGTACGGTTTCAGTTTAGCATAAGCACGCTGTTTAAATGTAAGTACGGTTTAATTGTCAAAAACATTTCTATTTTAAGCTATTCAGTTTAGTCAAACAATTCAGTTTCGCATAAGTATGCCGTTAGTTCTATTTAAACCATAGATAGGGCCCTTTCAAGTGTTACCACGCCGGGCCAGAGTGGACCAAGAAGCAATGACAATGAAGGGGTGCTCCGCATTCCCCAAAAGCCCCTACATCACTGGAACCTCACCATCAGATTGTTTAGTGTCTTATCAAGGACACTCATTGGAGAGGGTCTTACCCCTTTGCAGAGGTGCTGTCGGTATATTCTACAGCCCAAGCCGACTGGGCAAGGACAAATTGGATAAGCGATCTTGCGACATATTCGATCTCAAGTAACTTTTAATGAGCTTCCGTTTTGAGAAGCTTCTCTCTCAAGTTGCCACACAAACCGTGAGCGTCAAAAAGAACCGTAGAACAATCACAATATTTAGCACTGTTTTCTTGAATTTGCCATCAATAAATCCATCTCAGCCATTTGATAGCCAATGATTTGGTCATCATGGTCATGTCATGTTCCACTTTGGAAGCTGGCATTAAGAAATCCCAAAGTCGGAGAACTTCCAAAGGCAGCCGAGCTACGTCTAAGTCAGCAACGTATTCGTTACTGAGAATTTAAAATTTTTATTTCAACTTTCCTTCAGTATCTTCTAAGGTGTCGTGCGATGATAATCCAGCGAAGACAGTTTGCAGATAAGACATGGAGTCAAATCGTTATGTTATTTTCATATAATAATTCTGAAATAGTGATTTTATGGAAAATCTTTTGAAATCTCTGAAGAGTGTGATATTTATAAAGTTTTTGAGCTTTAAAAATTGAACTTTAGTAAAAACTTTCGAAATGTAAACTTTAAATTGTGCATATTTCTGATTCCACTTTACAACAAATACTTTTCTTTATTTAAAAAAAAAACTCCAATCATTTTCTACGAAAAGAACCAATTAAAAAAGCATTCCTTTTTAACATGTTTCAAAGATCTACAGTTGATTAGTCTGGGAGGAGATTCTACAGTTAAGTTGGAGTTGAGATTTTACAGTTGATCAGACTAGTGGAATGCTTCAACTGATACAATGTTTTCTATCAACGTTTTTCAATAAAAAAAAATAATTGGTTATCTTCAAGATACGCATTCCTAATTTTTAAAGTTTTTTTTTAAAGGAATGCCACCTTCAAATTAGCAGCGAGAGTCAGGATCGCTATTTGGTCTGCTTTCTTTTCGGGAAAACACACTTGTTATTTTTTATGATGGACAATAAGAGAAAAATATGAATTATAATAAAAACATTTGAAAAAAAAAGCGATATTTTATTTTATTTCTAATTTCAATTTTCCGCCCTACAGACTTCTAATTTGGGAAATAGCACAACTGTAAAAGATAACAATTTTATTTCTCCAAAATATAATCTTAAAAATCTTAAGACTTGAAAGAAGAAGACGACTTTTCTTTATTTCTTCAAGCAACTTTAGTCTGAATAAAAAATCGTTCGTAAATTTTTTCATTCAAATGACCAAACGTTGAAAACCTATCAAGAGATAAAAAATATTTTCTCATGTTGTTTTTTAAGATTAAAAAACTATTCATTATAAAATTAATTTATAAATGAAATACTAGTGAATATAATACCAAAAATATTTTATTCGAACTTCAACATGTTCACAATTGATTTAGAAATCACTGAAAAAAAAATCATCGGACATTTTATTTTTATCTAAATTAACTTTAAAACGATTCAAAAACATAGAGGTGAATTATATATATATTCGTTGTAGAAAATATACAATATAGTAGGGTTGTCTCTTGGAATGTCCTTGTGTGGACTTGTAGTCTCAGCAAGAGATCGTTTACAACAGGGTCAGATCAAAGTACCATCTCAAACAGTAGCCTGAGCTTATTAAAAGCGGATTATCATGAGTTTGTGATCTAAACAAAAAGGAATGAATGCGAAAAAAATTGAATTAAAAAAAAATACAACAAAATATTAGATTTCTTTTTTCAAACACTATAACATGAAAATGAATGATCACGTCTTCAATTTTTGGACCCGGAAAATACCGCTCTCCCATAAAGGACCCACCGGCCCACTTAATTCACAACTGCCGGAGAAGTAGTATCTGTAATGTTTCGATCTATGGGTCAAATACATCTGTTTAAAAATAATTACTATTCGGTTGGATCGTATGAAATCCCCTAAAAAAACTCTTAAGAAACTACTACACAAAAATGTAAATATGAACCTATAGGGAATACAATTCCCCAAGCTCTTGGCATAAAATAGCCCAAGTTGACATGTCATTAAATTCAATCAGTCACATTAAATGATATTTTAAGCATTTTCCACAGTGCGTAGAACAATGAAACTTTTATTATTTCTATAGCAAATACAATGATATTTCCTCACCAAGTTTCATTTTAAAAGGATATTTTTGCTCGTCTCATAATAACTAAAATAAAATAAAAACCAAAGACATAATTTAGAACCGCTGGCACAAACTTGGCAAATACGACCTTTGCTCACTTTTACGCTACATGCTTCTTATATAGGTCCATAAAATGAATACCGGGAGGGAGTCGTGGCGTAGGGGTTTACGTGCTGGATTATGACATCGTTGGAAGTGAGTTCGAACTCTAGTCACGCTATTACACTCACTTTCGGCTTAATGCCCTTGGGAAAGGCATGTACCCTTTTATTCCTCTTAGCACTGGGTTGAATAATACCACTGTAATTCTTCTACAAGGAAGGCTTGGGAATTACATAATCTACAAAGGTTGATAAGCCATTAAACAAAGATGTTATTAAACAAACTTATTCCCCGCCCAAAAAAAAGCGAAGCAATCCAATGAAATGAATACCAAAGTGTAGATCCCTTGTGCAGCGATATAAGAAGTAATTATTTCCCAAAGATGATTTGTATTTGATCAAATTTCCATTCGGAGGTTACATGACTGTTCCAGAAACCCATTCTCGACCTCTTTTTGCCTCTGGTTTGACTCCTGCAAAGAAACAATAAAGCCACATGGCTATCATCACCCTTCAGCCTTTTTTTCAATTTAGACCCCTTCTACATACTGCTTGTTCATGGAACAATATGAGTATAATTTTAGCTGTTAGAGGGCGTTGATGTATTCTTTTCTTTTACAATCCCTTGTAGGTATAGTGTGTACATTAAATATCAAATGTTTACAAATGAGTTTATTTTGTCTTACCTTCTATTGAGTTCAGTGTTATTATATCACGTATATACTAACGCCAATATTGATTCTTGGAAAGTGGGAACTCGACTAAAGCATCTTTCCCACCACCAAACATCTAGCATTTGTATATTCACAAGTTTAAAATTTGTCTCGAGAACACTAAGCTTTCTATGTTCGCATAGCTTGTAAGCCTTTTGGTAAGCCATTAAGATAGATTGTCGTTGTAATTCCTTTGTTCCAACATTACTAACATTTCACTGGTTACTTATGCTTACAAAATTTTTCTATTGTGCAATTGTCAACATTGAGCCACGATCAGTCATTTTCCCTTTTCACATGAATTTTCATTTTGTGTGATCTCTTTCTTTGTTCATTGTAATGAAATATTTTTGTTACATAAAAATGTCTTTCATTTTGTGACACTAAAGCCTGAAGAAGGTTAATGAAATGAGAAAAAGCAGACTAAGTGAAAAGGGGTAGAATTGTACACTTGTGAAAATCTAAGGTACTGGACAAAGAAAACATTTGAAAACCAAAAAGATAACTTGTCAGGCTGGAGAAACCATCAGGACTGTTAATGAAGTAATTAGAAAGGAACAGATTTGCTTACCTTTGAAAATGTATAGAGTTGATTTCTTAATCGATAATATTATCTGGACAGAGAAAATACTCAGAAACTAAAAAAAAAAAAAAAAAAAAATGTAAAAATGACTTTGGCAAACAGATGATGCCATCTGGTTTGTTTATGAAATTATCAGAAGAAGCAGGATTGTTTGCATTAAAAACATTTTGGTGGCCTATTTGATAGGAAAATATGGTTTGATAATTTTTATATCTCCTCTTCACCTACGTATTTGGAAAATCAGATTTGTTAAGAAAAAAACGTTGTGCCTACCCTGTGATGAGGGCTAGGTTGAATATATAGAGACGGGGGGAGGGGAGGTGGTAAATAAGGGAGTTCTAAAAATTTCTGGTACCAGTTATTGTTCAAAGATACAAATTAAGTTGAGAGGGTGGAATCATCCCTTTGACTACTAAAAAGGGGTTTTAAAATTCTCCAAAATTGGAAAAGCTGTTCTAAGGAAAACTAGAATAACGAATAATTAACATTAATGATGACAGATAACGTTCACACCTGTTGAACATCAGATTCAATATAAACTGGGAATTTTGACATCCCAGCAGTCTATTTCCATCGTTGTTGGAATCCATGTCGCTTTGCGAGACATCCTGCACCCGAAACATTTGGCCAACCTCTGAATACTAAAGACTTGCATTACAACTAAACCGTTTACCATTGTGTTTCAGATTTCAGTGTCACTCGACTAAGACAATGCTGGGAAGGGTTAAAACCGCTTTATACAACAAAAGATATAAACAAAAAAGTTGTTACATTTTTTTAACTTGCGTGGATGTCATTGTTTTTGTGTTGGAGATTATATTGATGTAACCAATGGCCGTCGACCATTTAATCACTTCAGCGATTTGATCAAGCGACCTTCTCACTTTCTGTGATTAAAACACGACCTAGGTAGAGGAGTGAATGGTTGTGAAGAACATCGACGCAATCGACCTAAGCGGAACCGTGCCCAACAACATGATACCAGCGGCGGTTCCTCATCGATCGGTTACAATAACAAATTGTCGTGACCAGGTTTGGCCCAGAAGCGTTACCATTTTTTCTTATGCGTATTTCTATGATATATCACATAAGCAAAAGTAACACATACGATAAAACATATTCTATGATAGGTTGTTGGATTTTATGGCATATCAACTATTGTAGGTTATTTAATGTCAAATCTTTTTCATACATGTCTATTAAATATATATGATTTGCTAACACATTTTCTTTTGTTTCTTTGTTTGGATTTATGGCATATCGACCTTTGTTGGTTATTTAATGCCAAATCCATTTTTATACAAATAAACACTTCTATTTCAAACTGTTCAGTTTTGTATAAGTACACATTTTGATTGTCAAAACATTTCTATTTCAAACTATTCCGTTTAGTCCAACAGTTCTATTTCAAACAATCCAGTTGGGTGTAAGTACAGTTTCAATGTTAAAACAGTTCTATCTCAAGCAAATCAAATTAGATAAAGACAGTTTATTTCTATTTGACCCATAGATAGGACCCTATCAGGTGCTACAGAATAGACTTGGGAGCGATGGCAATGAAGGGGTAATCTGCATCCCCCAAAGCTCCAGTATTACCGGAACCTCACCATCAGATTTTTTAGTATCATATTCAGGACACTCGTTGTTGGTGGTGGGGGTCTTACTCCTCTTCAGAAAAGCAGTTGGTGTATTCTACAGCCCCAGCCGACTAAGCAAAACATTTTATAGATAACATTTTTAAACGAGCATGGGGTCATTTTTGTACACAGTTAAATGGTTTCAAGTATTGCTATGTAACAGTAACAATTTTACATCAATTTGCACGCATTTTAATGAATATACTTATATGATTTGTAAGTGAATAGTTTGTAGGTAATTTCATTTCTAATTGAGTTCGAAGTAATTTTTTGTACACTAGTATTGCTATTATTTCTACGCAGTTGAATGGTTTTAATTATTGCTACCTAATACTTATAATTCTATTCAATATCAGTCATTTGTTTGCATTTGGTGAAGTGGTTACACGTATTGCTATTTAACATTAACTATTCTATTTAACACTTCTTTCATTCGCACTCAGTCAAATGGTTTCAAGTATTGTCATGTAATACGAACAACTCAATTTTGGGACTTAGTTAAAGAGCTTCAAGTATTGCTATTTAACACTAATAATTCTATTCAAAATTACTCATTCGTTTGTACACAGTTAAATGATTCCAAGTATTGCTATGTATCACTAAGAATTCAATTGGTCATCAGTCATTTCTTTGCACATATCTTAAACAGTTCTATTTAACTTGTAGATAGGAATTATCAGGTGCTACCACTCCGGGCCAGAGTAGACCTGGAAGTAATGGTAATGAAGAGGTACTCGACTTTCTCCAGCGCTTCAGGACTGGAGCCTCACCATGAGATTGTCATATCCTGGACACTCGCTTAGCAGAGACGCAGTCGGTGCATTCTCCAGATCCAGCCGACTGGGTTTCATATTCCCTAGTGTACTAGATAGCAAGCTAGACTAGCAGACTATTACAAGTGAGTTCGAGTCTCAGCGAGTATTCCATTAATCAGTGTATCTCAAAAACTATTTAAAAAAAGAAATAAAGTATTTATAGAAAAAACGAATACTTTTCATTAATTAATTAATACACAAAATTTTCACGCTAAAAATAATCATCATCATCATGTTGTGCCGCCAGCACGGATATCCCTGATCTTGTCTCGTCGCTCCTCCCTATCGTTCATCGCTTCTGGCAGGTCCTCAGGGCAACATCCCGTATCCTCACAGAGCTGCTGTATGTAGGTTCAAGCTAGTCGTCCTGCTTTTGCTCGGCCATTGGAGTACATCACTTATGAGCGCGTCCCTGCTTCTCCAGCAGTGTCTTGCATGTCTGGTTCGTCTAACTTTCATAGTTTTCGAGTTGGGAGGTAGGTGGCCGTACAGTTGGTGCTTCGAGGGTTGTTGCCTCCAGGACTTGTTCAATATTGCTCGCAGCATTCTTGTGTAGTTGCCGTCTAGCTTTTTTCTCCAGCCATTTAATTTGCGCCCATGTAGTACATCCATAAAGCAGTATCGAGACGACCGCTGCTTGGAAGAAACTGCGTTTCATTTTATCGGTCAGGTCTGACTTCCATATGACCGATAGCTTATCGATAGCTGTCCATGCCTTCGTTAGCTGCGTGTCGATGTCTTTTTCGGTTGATGAGACACTGCTTTCAAAAATAAGGATACACTTAATTCTTAGCTTCTTTTTATTGTTACATTTTTACAGGATGAAAAAGAAAATAAATTAAAGGAATAAATCTTTTTTATCTCTGTTACTCAACTGGCAATTAAATTAAAATTTTTATCATTTTTTAAAGTCATCAGAAAAATAAAATTATGATTAAGTTTCAAACCATGCAAGAGTTTAAAGTTACTTTTTTTATGATAATATTTTGAATGTAAACAAAAAAAAAAAAACAAAACAAAAAAAAATCCTATTATACAAGAATATTAAAAATTAATGTATTTGGTTCTAAGGAATATGAAAACTATTGGTCTAAAAAATTAGTTTTTGATTTATCAAGTAAAAATGCTTTCGTTTAATCTTTCTTTTTTCTTTTTACCCTTTGAATATGTCGCATGAAGCTAAGAAATAAAAAAAAAAATTAATGTAGAATTTTTCGCCTTATAATTTTTTTGGTTTACATCAAAAATAGAATTTAAAAAAGGTACCTTTTGGTTTGAAACATTTTCTTGTTTTTTTTAGTTCTCCAAAAATCTGAGAATTTTAAAATAATTAATCTGCTTGGTTGGTTGGGTTTTATGGTATATCAACCATTGTAGGCTATTCGATGCCAAATCCCGCCAAAACATATATATTGAATATATATGATTCGTAAACAAATTTGCAGTAGACGACATTTTTAAACAAGCCTGACCTCATTTTGCTCACAGTTAATGGGCTTTAAGTATTTATTTTCTAACAAATAAATCAATTGCTATATAACAATTACAATTTAATATCAGCCATTTGTTTGCACACACAGTTTGTTAGTAATTTTATTTTTAATTGAGTTAGAACAAATTTGTTTGCACTCTTGTATTGTTCTTGTTTCTACACAGTTAAATGGTTTCAACTGCTGCTATCAAACATTTATAATTCAATACTATTCATTCATTTGCACACAATTAAATGGTTCCAAGTATTGCTACGTATCACTAACGATTCAACTAAACATCAGTCATTCGTTGACACACAGTTAGATGGTCAAACAGTTCTATTTCTAACAATTCGATTTAACGGAAGTGATTTGTCTGCACATAGTTTAAATGTCAAACAGTTCTATTTGACCTATGTACTACCCCTCCGGGTTAGAGTGGACCTGGGAGCAATGGCAATGAAGGTGTAATCCTCGTTCCCAAAAGCTCCAGGATTGGAGCCTAGATATGGTTTATTGTCATATCCAGGACACTCTGCAGAGATTTAGTCGGTGTATTCTATAGCCCCAGCCGACAGGGCTATATAGTTAGTACTAAACTACAAAACAATAATTTACGAAAATGCATTAAATTCAAATGTCGCTATAAAGTCCATGTGATATCTAAATATAGTGGGTTATCAGAAAAATTATAAAGTTGTACGTGCTTTTTGTACTTACACATGAATAACTGTGAAGATTTCCACAAATTGATTGATTTTTAATTATGAAATTATATCATTTAATCAGTAAAAGTCAAAAACTAGATTTTCTATATTTTGTTTTTATAAACATATGAAAGGGTATGAACGATTTTAATCCTCAATGGTATCTCTTTTCTGAGTTATAAGAACACACGTACATGTCAAAACAGATGCAACAACTTTACACACACACACACACAGATATATATATATATATATATATACTTAATCTTCACAACGGAATATAATATGAAAATCTGATATCTGAGGAAATAAAACAGAATTTCTTCAAAGCTGTAGCCTAGTGGGTACAACTGCATGGATGCACCACATGCACTCTAACGTAACGCATGAAGAAAAACTAGATGGGAACTACACAAGAATGCAGCTATACAGCCATTTCCTTGTTATCTCATACACAAGACAAGCAAGATATGCCGGGTACTGCCAGGACGACCTCATAAGAGAGATTTTCCAAAGGATTTCTACATATAGACAACAAAGACTTACTTACATCACTTCTGTGTGGACACTGGATGCTGTTTAGAGGACTCACTAAGAGCAATTGCCGATAGAAACGGATGCAGATAGAGAGAGAGAGAGAGAGAGAGAGAGAGAGAATAAATCCTATCAACACGACTTGAGGATGATGATGCTGCCTTCATTTAATTTTAATATTTTTCGTAATACTTACATTTGTTTGAAAGCGAAACAATAACTATATATATATATATGTATGTATGTATATTACATGGTAGTGTCTGAAACCCTGGGTTTAAAGCATTTTGCATTCGTCAGACAGAGTGAAGGTTTTCTATAAAAGAACGATTAATATGGTTAATTTTTGTTCGAAAAGTGGGGGTTATTTGTGCGTATGTGTGCCTAAGTTTGTATGCATGTTTGTCTAAGTTCGTATGCTTTTGAATGTTAGTATATTTGTGTATATGCGGTTGCTTGTGCGTACATATATATGTATGTTTGCATATACACTGGCATGCATCATTACATATATGCACATATTTCCGCTGTCTGTTGTTGGGAAAAGGGAGAGACGAAGGAAGAGAATGTGAGAAGGGAAGAGTTGGTGAGGAGGGAGTGGGAAATGGATTGTTGCAGTTAGAATTATTTCATTTTCTTTAATCCTGCCTAGCTTTATGGTAGCTAAAGGTTTATTTGATGGGAATATGAAATGTCTGTTTTGTGGTGAATTTTGCTGCGTTCACCAGATGGTCATTAAGCTCTGTTGCAATTTTCGGAGCTGTATTTTTGTGATCCTTTCTAACAATCCGCGTAAGAGTCCGACAGCTTTCGCTTTTTGCAGAATTTTACTTCAGTGAGGAGGTTTTGGCTTCTTTCTCTAATGCTGTTATTACTTTCGAGACAGTATTCCTTGCTACACCAAATAATTCAGCGGTATTTGTTATATTAGCGTCTGCCATACGAGCACCAACGATTTGAACTCTTTTAAACTCTGATAGATCTTCCATTTTCATGAATTCTGATTAATTTCTTCTGATGATATCTGTAAAAACAACAGCTTTTGTAAAAAAAGCCAGGAAAAATTAATAATTAACCAAAAAAAAAAAAAAGGACATAAATATAACAAACCCTTGATAGTTTTATAGGAGTTTCAAAATTATGATACTAAGATTCTTGGCGTTTCCATTATTTTGTCATTTCCCTATATATATATATATATATTGTGACGTAGTATGCTACAGAGAGAGGGGAGGGGAGGGGAGGGGAGGTCAATTCCCCTACCCTTCTGTGTTTGAATCAATAGGCACGAAGACTGAACGCTAAAACGGTAGGAGAAAGGTCAAAGCTACCCGCACGCTGTGACCTGTAATCTGTTGGACAAAGATAGGAATCCAGGTCACTCGAGTATCATGACCGGATGGAATGGTGGGAGAAGGAAAAAGTCAAATGATTGGCCCATTGACCTTTATCGACAAAATGCCATTTTTCCGTTAGAGAAATTTGGAAAAGAATCTTCAGTTTGGGGACAAAAGACATGCTGATTTACAGCCAACTCCAGGGAAAGTCTCCCGTAAAAAGAGTCTTTAGTTTGGGACAGAAATCGGCGAGAGAAAGACGCCGATTTATAGCCAACTCCGGGGAAAGTCTCCCGTAAAAAGAGTCTTTAGTCTTTGGACAGAAGTCAGCAGAAAAAGACACTGATTCAGCCGATTCCGGGGATGTCACTCGCCCGTAAAAAAGAGAGAAAAGAACCTGAGCATTAAAACCTCGTCAAAGATAAGTAGAACTTAAACTGTTTTTCTTCTACCCTTCCTACACATTGGAAAGTGATATGTACTCAAAAAGGAAGAGAGAAACTGAAAAGATTCTGTTTCATCAATAGTAACTTAGTGAATGAACTTTGTTACATGCTTCAGTCCGGCGACTGAAACATTCTCTCAAGTAAAAGAAAAAAGGAGAAAGAAGAAAAGGACTGTTGAGAGAAATTTATGTTTGATACTTCCTGTTGGCTTAATATTGCCGGTATTCTAAAAGGAAAAGAGAAAAGAAAAAGGTACTGTTTCTTAAATCTTATCATTATTTGTTAGGTCGTCGCCTATTAAAATTTTGTTGTGTTTTAAATGCACCCTTGTGTTGAAATCTTTTGGTTGTGTTATTTCCGCTATCAATTTGTCTTCTGTTGCACATATCTGTTTCAGCTTCGTATCATTTTCATTAATTCTCGCTAAACGTCTTATTGCACCTTAAAACATTACAAGGGAATTTTGGAAATTTGACTACTGTTAATATTTTCTCACATTGAAGTCCGTTTTTTCCGCTATCTGAGGGGGTAGGAAGACAAAGGACTTGGTGGGGTATGTGAAAGTGAATTGGATACCCCCTTACCAGCGTCGGAGATCAGTCTAGGCCCAAATTAACCCCCACATTATTTGCCGGTTTACCATATACTCGAAATAGGAGTCTTGAGTAGTTCTTATTTTGCGGAGGTTCAAGTGCCAAGCTGCCCTCGACGTCACATGTGCATAAAATGGACTCTCGTCCTGGGATAATTATTTATGCAGCGTCACAATATATATATATATATATATATATATATATATATATATAACGAAATTTTTTTATTGTTATTACAGTGTTTTGCAATTTTATTTTTCGTAACCGATTTTCAATGCTGCGAAGTTTAATAATAAATCAAACGTAATGATAACTGTTTCAACTGTTATCATTACGTAATTGCATAATTCTCCATTAGGAATTAAAAAGAAATCCTGTTATTTTTGGTTTAGAAGAAAATTAACTTTTTATAAAATATTGTTCAGCTCATACTTATTTATGGGCAATTCTGTAATTCTTCGTCGTTCTTGATTTCGAATAATTTCTCATTTAAACAAGTTTATCAAAGGCCATCGGCAATTTTCGCTTTTATAGATTTTCTTTATATCTACTTTCTCGTCTTCACATAACTATGAATACTTGGTTTAATCTTGTGTTGAAATCTTGTAAACCTTTTTATCCTTCGGTGAATTTTGATGTATCTATTTATTTGTTCTATCATGTCAGTTTTTATGTTTTAAAACTAAATTAATATTTTTCATACCAAATCGTCATCATCTATCCAAACAGTTGCATATTTGTTAAATGTTGAATATATTTCCTATTTCACTTATATTGTGTTGTATAAATAAGCAAGCGTTTACAAAACTTAGTTTATGGTCCAGTCGGCTCGGGTCATAGAATATACCGACAGAATCTCTGCAGAGGGGTAAGAATCCCCCAACAAGTGTCCTGGATATGACACTAAACAATCTAATGGTGAGGCTCCAGTAATGCGGCAGCTTTGGGGAATGCGGAGTACACCTTCATTGCCATCGTTCCCAAGTCCACTCTGGCCCGGAATGGTAGCATCTGATTGGGTCCTATCTATGGGTCAAATGTAACTGTTTGACATTTGAACTCTGTGCAAACAAATGACTTATGCTGAATTGAATAGTTAGAAATTGAACTGTTTGACCATTTAACTGAGTAAACAATTTACTGATGTTTAATTGAACTGTTGGTGATACATAGCAATGCTTGGAATCACTTAACTTTATTGACTTAGGCTAAATTGAATTATTAGAACTGTTTGATCATTTAACGGTATCTACAAAACCTGTGTACAAATCATATATTTTATATATATGTAAAAACAGGATTTAGAAATAAATAACCAACAATGGTTATGCCATGAAACCAAACCAAACCAAACAACTAAAGCTTAGTTTAGTTTGACACAAGGGTAGATGTATGGGGGACCCAATAAGAATCAAGCTCAATCATTGTTGTGAGATCATCTCGATATACAATAGACTCTTCCAATATACATATAACATTTGATTGTAATCCACCCTGAGAGTTTGGTAGCAAATATCTACACTGGTCAAGGTCGCCGGACGTTGGTAACAGGAAGCAGCCATCCATGTCACACGCGAGAAGATCGGCATTCCTCGAGCCTCAGGGGATCGTTCCCTCAGGTTCTAACCCTTCCTGGAGTGGCTAGGTTTATCGCCTGGCGCCTTTGGTGCGTCTTTTTATGGTAATGCGGACATGGACCGAGGCATTTTTATGAATGCAGAGCGTGTCTGGGCAACGGCTCTGCGCCCGAATCCACCTTAAAAAAGGCCTTGTGCCGCACTCCTCCGGTTGGTGGGACGTACGACAAATACCAGCAAATAGCCACATTAGCTACATTGTATTAAAGGTTCTCTGTAATAAATAATTTCATTTCTTTTTTCTTAGAACGTGTTTATCATATTTACTGATGCCTTTTTCCGAGGACATAACAATCATAATAGGCGTGTCTAGCTGGCTATTACACCAAGCGAGGTCATCATGAATACACTGACCGAATCTCCAGCAAAAAGGGAAGCTTCCCTTCTAAAAAAAGACGTGCCTGAGGAGTAAGACGAAACTGTATTTGATGGCAAGACTCCAGTTTAGGAGATCTGGGTAGAGTGGAGTACCTATTCATTGCCATTGCTCCCAGAGTGATAGTACCTGTTAGGCTCCCATCTATGAATCAAATAAATTTGCTTGAAAATTATTTGTCTTCGATATGACCGCGTGCAAAAGAAGACAAAAAAGAAAAAAAAAACGAAAAAAAAAAAAAAACGACAACAACAACAACAACAAAACCCAAAACAAAAAACCCAAACCAATAAAAAAACAAAAAACAAACAAACAACAAAAGGCAAGCAAACAGAAAACAAAATAACAAAACAAGACAAAGGAAACAGGAACCAGCTCTCAAGAAACGACTGCATAAAAATGTAAATATGAACGTAAACTGAATGCGATTCGCTAACCTTTAGTCATAAAATAAACCTAGAGGGTTGACATGTTCTTAAAACCAATCAATTAACCAATTAATCCATTTTCAACGGCGATAATCGTTGCACAAAGAGCGTAGTTATGTAGGTCACCCTCAAACTCAGTAGAAATAGTCTAGTTTAGCTCGCTATTGCACTACTCCCTCTAAAAAATAAACTTCGCCCAAAAACCCAGAAAGTCTGGATTAGATATGGTGCAAGGTTGCAAATATGAAGGTCCTAGTGAAAATTGAACTCACAACTAACTGGTTTATGAAACTAGCTTGTTACATTACATCGCTACAAGGTGTATTATATACTTTTATAAGCAGATTGGAATATCAGACACGAGCAAACCTACACACGATTGTCAGCAAAAAATGTTATATATTTTCATTGTGTTGTAAAAGTTTGTGAGGTTGTTTATTTGATTATAAATGTCAAATCTTTGATTTTCTCGAGATTCTTGCACCCGAAGGAGAAGAGATTTCTAAGCTCTTCAGATAATGAACAATTTAATTCTGTCGTATGCTACTGGCGTTTTCATGCTAGTGAATTTTGTTATTTATTCGTTGCTGTTGGCCTGGAATTCATTTCTCGTATTAATAAGATCGGCTTATACTCCCCATCCTAAAATGATAAGATGATTCTGGTAGAAACTTTCCAAGACTTTAATATGACAACATTAGTTATTCCAGGTCTCAGATGAATACGAAAACTAATGGTGAAAATCAATTTATACACAATCACCATCATCATGATCATCAAGGCGTGTTAACAGCACGGATTCCAAAGACTGTCTGTGACTCTTACCCTCCGGCCCAATCGGTTTTCACTCTTAGTAGGTCTTCTAGACGGCATCCAGAATCCACATGGAGATGATGTATGTAAGTCTTTGTTGATCGATCGACATAGTTGAGTCTATGAGTGGGAGCTCGTTCCTACTTCTCCAACAGTCCCCAGCGTGTCTTGTTCGTCTATTTGGATGGTTTGTGAGATGGTAGGTAATTGGCCGTACAGCTGCTGTTTTGTGGGGTGCTGTTTCCAGGTTTTGTTCAAAATAGCACGCAGCATCCTTGACTACTTCCCATCAAGCTTTTTCTCCAAGACCTTTGTTAAAGTTCAGGTGTTGCAATCATATGATAGTACTGATACGAGTACAGCTTGGAAGAATTCCCGTTTTATTTAATCAGAGATTAGATTTCTCTATGGTCGCTAACCTGTTGATTGCAATCGACGTCTTTTCTATGCGTATCTTGACATCGCTTTTAGTAGATGTGGGGTACTACTTCCTAGGTTTATTCAAACAGCAAGTAGCATCCTTGTGTGGTTTCTGTGAAGGTTTTTCTCCGTAAAGTCAAGGTGGTGCTGCTACCCAATAGTACTGACATGGAAGCATTATCATGTTTTATTTTGAGATCTGATTTCCTTCTGGTCATAACCTATTGATAGCAGTCCATGGCTTTTTATGCATATGTTGAAATTGGTTTCAGTAGATGAGATATTGTTACTGAGGTATGTGAAATAATCTGATTTCAGAGGCTTGTTATTTAAAGTGGCGTTATCTCGTATAGGAAATGATGCAATTTCCTTGTCAAAAGAATTTTCTGGAAAAAACGAATCAAAATTGGCGCAAAGATCTCCAACTAACGCCCACACAGATGTTTAAAAAATAAACAATTAAAAATGGTTTTTAGGGCCAATAGAAGGTCTCTAAAATACGCGCCCAAAGAATTTTCGAAAGTCAAAGCGTTCGCGTGGGATCCACTTTGATACTATAAAAACACACAATTTTCCAGACAAACAGATCTGTTACTCACGCCAACTCGGAGTGATACGTACTGTTTTCTTAGCGGCGCCGGGCTCGTTTGATCTTCAAACAACGGTGTCATGTTACAATTTCAAGTTGGATAAAGATCTTTATCCACGTTGGTCTCAGGACTGGCATTTACGGTCGTGACTTGATACACAAATCGCTGTATACTCTTCTTCATCATTATGTCACTAATATTTTTTGCGGGATACCATTTGCTATCGTATTTGCTCCATATTTCCTTTGTCTATGAATTCAAATACCTTGTAGAAATATACGAACGATAGTAGTTGCCTCGAGATTTTTTTGCGCGTACACGATTCTGAGTAGTTGTGGATAGATTTCTTCGAAAACCGTTTTGGTTTTTTCTAAAAATTTCCTCGATTTCGGGTTGGAATCGATTGAGAAGGGGAGTATTATAAACCTTAGCAGCTATAGTAGTAAGAGTTTTGCTTATGTTGTTCTCTGTCATTCTGAGGTCACCTTTCTTGGTGTGACACGATGCGTAGCAATTCGTTTCCGTTTGTGTTAGCGCCGCTCAGACGAAAGACTTCTTCGATCATGCAACACTAGGTATAAACAAAACATGACAGAGAAATGGACGAAAGGCTGCTTTCTTCTCTTTCCCAATGTGACAACACCCCTACCGGCCGACCCCCGACTATCTCAAAGTCGTTAAACCAAACTACTCATGGCCAGTGATTCGTCTAGTGGTTTCTCTTACCTCCGACCAGGGGCATTTCACATTTCTTTACAGATACGCAAAGCACAACCGAGAGGGTGAAAGAAAAAAACAAACGAACAAACACGGACTTGAGTCAGGTCTAAGCGCAAGAAAGGGGAGTCTGTGACACTGTGCATTCTATGAGCTTACCTGAGCGTGTACTCGAAGTTCTCACAAGCCACTAACAATGCGGACAACTTCCCGCGTTGGTTGACCCGGCCTCTGTAGGTTAGCAGGTCTTTGCAGTCGTCTTTCTGACTTCTGTTCTCTGTCCTGCTTCCATCTTCTCACTGCCTCCTACTGCCGACTGTGTCATTCTCTGGACAGTTATCTCAAGCCGACTGGTCTCTTCTGCCCTGCTTTGTCAACTACTCTCTCTATCTTCTCTCGGACCTTCCTTCCCTCCTCTACTTCCGGTCTCGTGGGAGATATCGTCCCCAAGCCCTTTGTGTGGGTTTTGCGCCAAAATAGACAAAGAGATCGTCTTAGGCTTAATTTTTTTTTGTCTTTCAAAAGCAATTAAAAAGCTAAATAATATATGATGAAATAGATGGCCCAGTCGGTTGGGGCAGTAGAATACACCGACTGCATTTCTGCAGAGGGGTAAGACTCCCCCAACGAGTGTCCTGGATATGACACTAAACAATCTGATGGTGAGTTTCTACTTATGTTAGAGCTTTGGGGAATGCGGAGTACCCCCTCATTGCCATCATTCCCAAGTCTACTCTGATCCGGTGTGGTAGCACCTGATAGGATCCGATCTATGAGTCAAATAGAACTGTTTGACTTCTAAACTGAGGGCAAACAAATGACGAATGCTAAATTAAATTGTTAGAAATAGAACTGTTTGTTCATGTAAACAAATTAATGATGATTAATTGAATCGTTAGAGATACATGACAATACTATGAACCATTTAACTGTGTGCAAATGAATGAGCTTAGTTTCGTTCAAAAAGGTTATCAAGAAAATGTGTTTACAAATCATATCTATTTGATATGTATAAAGAGGATTTGGCATTAAATAGCCAACAATGGTTGATATGCCATAAAACCAAGCCAAACCAAATCATATATATTTAATATACAGGTATACCTTGGGTTACGTTGTTTCGAGGGAAGTCGTTCTCGATTATACGACATTTGTAAAAAAATATATGGAAAAATAAACATCAAGTCGTAATATCACTAGAAAAGCGTTAAAGGCACATAAAATCATGTTACTGTACAATAAATAAGAATAAAGAGCTTTTACTCCTTATCATGTAATCCCTGAAGAAAAGAAGAACACAGTTCAAGGAACTCTCGAACAGTTTCTTATTAAAAAGCGTATCGAACAACAACAGCCAGGATCAGCTGTTGATGATGACGGTCCACAGTTATCAACGTCCGCGATGTAAATAAACAAATTGAATATAAATTAAGTTAAGTGAGCGATCTTAGTCGAGGGCGACCCGAAGGCTCCCTTTTCAATAGCTACTACACCGAGATGTAGGGGAGGGAGCTACTCCATTTCCAGGATTGCTCCTCTTTACCCTTGATCCTTACCTTATAATGCTGAGTGCTAAGCAAATCGGGACCAAGCACCATTTTTTGAGTCTTTGTTATGACTCGAACTGGGAAGGAACCCCGGTCTCCTGACGAACACTTTACTCATTAGGCCGAATGTAAATATCGGTAAATTTAACATAAATTAGTTTATTTTCTACAATCGCAAAATAATTTTAATAACTGTATTTGTTATTCAACCTTCAAAATCATTTTATTTTATTATGTCTTAGAGCAAACCACATTCACAAATAAAGAGTCCGCGATGTACTGTAAAGATCATCGAATCGTAAAAATCTACATTTACAAGTATGTAGTTATATGTATTCGTAAATTTAGATTATTTTTTTTGTACTATATTAAAAACTAAAAAATTACTTGTTTGTAAGCTTAGAATAGATTTTTATTGATCATATGTAATAAAAAATGCATTTATAGATAAAATACAGAACTGGGAATGGTTATTTGTGGTTTAGCCTAGCGAAAAGTAAATTCGGAGGCAAATAAATTCGACTGAAGTCATTTTTCGACTAAAGTCGCCTCTCCTGGAACTAATTACCGACGTAAGGTGAGGTATACCTGTATATGTATAACGAGAAGTTGGTATCAAATAAAATACAAAGGTTGATATGACATAAACCAAACCAAACCAAATCGTATATATATATATATATATATATAAGAGGATTTGGCATTAAATAATCTACAATGGTAGATATGCCATAAAACCAAAATAAACCAAATCATATGTATTTATTATATATGTATAAAGAGGTTTTAGCATTTAATAACCAACAATGGTAGATATTCCATAAAACCAAACCAAACCAAACCAAACCAAACCAAATTATATATATCTAATATACAGGTGTAAAGAGGATTTGTTATTAAATAACCTACAATGGTTGATATGCCATAAAACCAAACCAAATCAATACAATAAGATAGAAATAAAATAATACATAAATTACTTATAACTTTCTTTCCGATTGTCTTGATTATTCAGTTTCTTTTTCTTCTTTATGTCATTTTTGAACGAGTTGAATGAAAGAAAAGTTGAGTCTTATTGTTTTTCATATGCTGCCTGACGAATATGCAAAAAGAGTTTTTGCGTTGACAAAAGTTTTATGGTTTCAGTTAACAATTTCTATTCAATGATAATCATTTGTCCGAGCAGTTTTATAGTTTCAGTCATTCCTATCCTATACAAATAATTTTCAAACAGATTAATTTCATTTAAATTAACGAACGATTTGGCTCAGACGTCATTAAACCTTTTCGTCTTTTACAAACCTGCAGCCTAATATTCATGATCTTCTCAGTGCCCATCAAAACTATCCTTCCCATTAAAAGATAATTCAAGAATTAAAGATGCATATGCATTTATTGTTTGCTGATTCTTTCCTTATTTAAATTATCATCATCATCATCATGTCGTGCCGCTAGCGCGGATATCCCTGACCCTCTCTCGCCACTTTTCCCTATCGTTCATCGCCTCTGGCAGGTCTTCAGGGCTACATCCCGTATCCTCACATAGCTGCTGTATGTATGTTTTAGCTGGTCATCCTGCTTTTGCTCGACCATATGTGGGGTCCATAGGAGTACATCACTTATGAGCTCGTCTCTGCTTCTCCAGCATTGTCCTGCGTGTCTGGTTCGTCTGACATGTAAATTATATTAAACTTTTAATTACGTTTTGTAATTTAATACTCAATTAGTTTATTTCAGGTCGGATAGAAATTAAAGTTGGTTACAAGGAGTTTATCAAATGAAAAGTTTGAGAAGTGTTTTAAAAGAAGGATCCTGAGGAAAGGGTATTTTTGAAATAAATCCCAATTTCAGACTGCATAGGTGTTATGGGGATGTATCCTACCATACCCCAAAGATGGACTCGTGCAACCTAAACATATTCTCTGAGCTTAGCTCGCTCGGAAGAGACAACTTCTCTATTATTCTTACGAAAAGTGTTGATTTACGTTGTTACTTTATTGGATTACTTGTTGGATTACTTGTTGAAAAATTGTTATCTCGGTAAGACTTTGTTTTTTTTTTGTGACTTTGTTTGAACTTTAATTTTTTTCAAGTCTTACCGAGAACTCTTTGTTTTGACGACTGACTTGTTTTATTTTTTTGTTATCCGACTTTTTTGTTTGTTGTTATTGGTCGGATTTTATTTTGTTGCCTTACCATTTATTTTTTGATTTTCAGGGGTTCTACCTGGTTTTAATCTTGCGTAGTGTCATTTCGCTTGATTTATTTTTGACATTCTTTCAGTTGAAACTGTAGAGCCCCCCCTCCATACTAAGCTACAGTTGGAGGTTTAACCATACCCTCCTGGCTGCTATTATTTTTTCGCAGCCATGGAGGGGGCAACAACTCCAAATAAGTCAACAAAGACACAAAGCCTGATAGGGGCAAATTGGCCTTCGTTGCCGATCCCCGCCGAATCCCAAGAAACAAAAGATAGCCAAGACAGCCCAATACAGCCGGCTCAAAAAAGCCCCACAGCCTGGAAAGGCCAGCAGAGGGGACCGGCTGACTATGAGAAGGACCGGGTGGGCAAGTACGCCAAGTACTTTAACGGAAACGAGATTTTGCCCATCCCGGAAATAGCCGACAAAATAATACCAAGAGTCCTCTCGCTGGTCGTTTCCGACCTTAAAACAAAAAGGCTGGTGGGGCTCAATAAGGATTCTTTCGAAGAGCTGCTAAGGAAGTCAGGCATCCCATGCCAGTACTTCTGCAGAAAAAGTTTCGCAACATGGGATGTCCTGTTTCCCACAGAACAACAAGCGGCGAAAGCAGCAGAAAGAGATATAATTACGAAGAACTTTAGGCTACAGCCGGAATATCAGGGCACCCGTAGGCTCCGCGTGACGATCTGCAATGTCCCGGCCATTATTACTGGGGAGGTCCTGGCAGCATACTTAAGTGCCTTTGGCCAGGTTGAGGAGTTCAACCTCCTCAGATCCCCGGCCGGGACAGCCTACGGGGACTATGCCTTCCGGCTGTGCCTGACCAGGGATGGTTTTAAAGCCATCCCTGAAATGCTGATCAGCGGGGATCGGCAGATGATTGTGTTGGTGGAGGGAAGACGCCCCAGGTGCTGGGGGTGTAAGCAAATTGGCCACATCGCCAAGTTTTGCCCCCAGCGCCCTGAAAACCAAAAAGAAAAAACTACGTCAACAACAACAACAACAACGACAACAACAGGGGACGCAGCAGCCACCATCACCAACACAGTCAGAAAAGAAGCGGAGGCCAAGGGCCCAGGTCCAGCCCAGCTCAAACCCAGCAATCAAGAGGGCTGGACGGAGGTGGCCAGAAAGAGGAGGGGATCCCCTAAGCAGGGGGAAAAAACCTCATCCCCTCCTCAAAAAAAGGCCCAAACAGCAGCAGTAGTAGCAGCAGAAGCAACACCAACATCAGAACCACCGATAACTCCGAAACCAGCCACACCAGCAACAGAGACTCCAGCAACGCCCGCACCAGTAACATCGGCACCATCTGCAGCAACAAAGACATCACCGAAAAAACAAAAAAAGAAAAATAAACCAAACGCCCCGGAAGAGATGGAGACCAACTTTAATTTGAAGAGGAGAAGGGACAGCGGGGAGGGGACCGCAAAAAAAATATGCCCCGAACAACCCAAGGCAGGTCCCTCCCCTCAACCACAAAAGCAATCAACTCCTCCACCTCTACCTCCACCACCCTTTCCACCCCCTCAAATCCTACAACCCACACAACCACCATATCAAATGTTCACCCTCTCACCCCAACAAGAACAGTGCCTAAAGAAATACCACAGACCCTACCAAATCCCACTCCCAAGGTCACAATCAGCAGACCGGTCCCAGCCCCTAAACTTAACCAGAACTCCATCTCTTCCCTCACTCAGCCCCACTAGCATATCCTCTCAAGAACTGTTCCCATCAAAACGAAAACAAGACCCTCCTGCCAGTAAAAAAAAAAGCAAATCGGCAGGAGGGCGAAAAAGAACTAACAATCACCCAAATACAGCAGGCAGCGGCTTTGTGCTCAGTAGAGCTGGAAGCAGTTGGCGACTTCCAGCTGCGAAAGGCACTAAAGCCGCTGCTGAGCCTTGAAAAAATACAAAACCTGAATGTTTCTAATCCTGTCAATTTTAGGAGTGCAGCCATGGTGACCACTTTTGTCCGGTCAGCTGGCGACCGTACCAAGGGCGTATGGAAGTTCTTGAGTACGGTCTGTCAGACTGATACGGGCATAAAGCTGGCGGAGTTGGAGCACTCCTCATTGAAAAAATGTATTCCTTTTTGTTCGGGAAGGGTCCCAATTTTGGTTCACCCGTCCCTTTACAGGTCCCTAAAGCTGCGGTTCCCCATAGATGTCGGCGGAATCACCAGAGACAACCGGGTGACAACTGAACTCGGTACCGGTTCTCTGCGTCAGGCTGTCGGCATCCTCACCCCGAAGGATTTCCGGCCCGTAGTCGACACTGAGTAAGGTAAGTGAGATTGATGGCTTTAAACGTTGCCAGTTTGAATGTGAGGGGACTGAGGGATTCAAGCAAGTGTGCGCGCTTGCTTGGTGAACTCAAGAACCTCGGAGTGGATGTTGCTGCAGTGCAGGAGACCCACTTCACTTGCGATGCCGACTGTCGGGTGCTGGAAAGCGACTTTAACGTTTTCTCAGCATACGGCAGCCGCATCAGCGCTGGGGTCTCTCTGCTAGTTGGACGCAGCCTTGATGCTGATGTTGACGTTGTTTTTGCAGGTGACGGGGGCCGGCTGGTTGTGGCCGATGTTGCCGTGAAAAGTTTCAAGTTTCGTCTGGTTGCGGTTTATGCGTCCAATATCGCTGCGGAGAGGGTTTCCTTTTTTCGTCGGTTGGCGCCGTTCCTGGACGATACGAAGCGGCTAGTCTTAATGGGTGATTGGAATGCGATCCTTGATCCCAAGATAGATAAGGTCGGGCGGGGAGCTAGGCGTGCGGGAAGGTGTGATAGCAGCCTTGTCGGCTTCGTGACTCGTCACGGTCTCGTCGACAGGTTTCGTCTTGATCACCCAGGGCGGGAGATGTGGACGTGGCTAGATAGCTCGCCCTCTGCCAAAGTAGGTTCCTACTTGGACAGAGTGTTAGTTAGACGAGCTGACACTGATTTCGTTAGTTGTCCCACGTTCCACCTGATAGCGTGGACTGACCATAAGCTTGTTAGGGTCAGTCTGCGGTTAGCCGATAGGCCTAGTCTAGCCGGCTACTGGAAGTTCAATACCTCCTTACTGGAGATACGGGACTTCCGGGACCGGCTGGAATCCCTAATTCAGCGGGCGTTAGTGGGGGCGGTTACCGGGAATAGGTGGTGGGTTTCTTTGAAATATAGGATTAGAGACTTCGCCACCAAATACGGTCAACAGCTCAGCCTAGATAAGACCAAGGAGGCGAAGTCTATAGAAGATAGACTTTCCCGGGCGGTGGCTGGGGGGGACTCCCTAGGTGTAGAGCTAGCTAGGAGGGACCTTGAGCGTGAGAGTAGCGAGCGCTACAAGGGATTCGTAGTTAGATCTAGGCTAAATAGAGCTCTCAACGAAGCTGTGAAAACAAACGCGACTGCGCGTGAAGAAGAAGTGCGAAGGTTCCCCGATCGGTACATCGCGTCTGTCAAGACCGCGGACGGGCGACTGCTGCGATCAGGTCGTGAGATGCGTGATGCCTTTCGGGCGCACTTTCGGGATCGCTTTGCCCGCTGCCCTGATCTCCCGATCCGGGAGTTTCGTAGCTATCTTGCCGACTTCCCCCGCCTTGGGGTGGCTGAAGCGGCTAGCTGCGAGGGTTTGGTTACTGAATGCGAAGTCCGTGATGCGTTGAAGCAGGTCGGCCTCAACAAGTCGCCGGGACTAGATGGTTTGCCCTACGAAGTGTACTTGAGGATGTCGCACATGTTTGTGCCTATTCTGACGGATGTGTTCAACCATTGGTTCGCCCAGGGAGCCATCCCTGGTAGCGTTACCAAGGGCGTGATCACATTGCTGAAGAAAGGTGGCAGGCATGTTTGGGAGGGGCTAGACGACTACAGGCCCATAACTCTGCTTAACACAGAGTTAAAGATTTTGGCCCGGGTCTTAGCTAATCGTTTACAGCTTGTCATCAGTGATCTGATCGGCCCTGAACAGACCTTTGCTGTGAAGGGAAGATCGATCCAGGACAACCTGCACTTGATTCGCGAGGTCCTAGAGGGGATAGAAGACGACACAGAAGCCGCGCTGATCAGTTTAGATCAGTCCAAGGCCTTCGATAGGGTCGACCATCGGTTCTTGGCGTCTGTTTTGGAGACTGCCGGATTCAAACCGGAGTTCCGCAGATGGATTAGTATGATGTACCATAACCCTCAGGCAGTGGTGCAGGTGAACGGAAGGCGTTCGGAGGTATTCGCGGTCGAGCGGTCGGTCCGGCAGGGCTGCCCGTTGTCTCCTCTTCTCTATGTCCTCGCGTTGGAGCCCCTCCTGCGCAGGCTTAGGGATGAGAGGACAAGTCCGTCCCTGCGCGGTATACCTTTTGTTAGCAGCCTTGCTGCAAGGGTTTCCGCGTTCGCTGATGACGTCACAGTCTTTGTGTCCCGCCGTCTGGATATAAAGGCTGTGAAAGAGGCGGTTGTCGAGTACGAGCGGATCGCAGGAGCCAAGGTTAATTTTGACAAAAGCGAAGGTTTGCGGCTTGGTGCTTGGAGGGGTAGCAATACTCTTCCAGGGCCCTTCCGCTGGAGTGACGGACCCATCCGCATCCTCGGGGTGTGGTTCGGGCCCGACCTCCAACTGGAGCGAAATTGGTCGGAAGTACAAACCAAGGTGAATGCTCAGGTGGGAATCTGGCTTTCAAGGAGGTTGTCCTTAAAGGGCAGGGCGGAGGCGTGCGCCACGTACGTCTTTCCTCTGATCCTTTACCGATTGGCTGTACTTCCTCTGCCTAAGGCACGTCGGTTGGCACTGCAACAATCCCTCTCCAGATTGCTCTGGGGAGGTGCAAGGCCGATGGTCCGTAGGCAGGTCTGTATCCAACGTACACGCAACGGGGGTCTGGGTATGCCTGATCTGGAGAGCCACTGGCTTGCTGAAAGACTTGCATACCTGGGCCGGTCCTTGACGGGGGACGCAGTGTGGAGACGAAAGGCGAGTCGGACTTTTCCTCGCCTCCAGTCAGACCCAAAGGCTGAAGGTCGACGTAAGCCTTTGGGCGAAGCACTGTTTGTCCGCGAGTGCCGAAAGGCCCTTCGTAACCTTCTTGGGTCCAGTGACCTTTCACGGCCTCGGAAAGAGCTATATCGGGAATTAGTGGTGGGTTCCGCTTCTGATCCTCTTAGCGAGCGGCGAGGCTGGACGGCGGAGGAGATCCGCTCTCACTGGAATTGGGCGCCAGGATCGAGCTTCTTGAACAACTCCGAGTTCTCGCTCACCTGGCGACTTGCACGAAATGCGTTACCCCTTTTCGGCTTGAACTACAAAGCGGGCCTGGCAGACATGCCTGATTGCCCTCGCTGCAGCAGTGGCTTGGAAGAAACGGCTGAGCACGCCTTCTACTACTGCGAGCGAGTTCGCCCGTTTTGGGATCACGTCGGGGAGTGGACGGCTCGCATCGAACCCAAGCAGCTCGTGCTGCTCGACGTTGGTTACGTCGTGGACAACGTTCTTCCTCCGTTTCAGGGTGAGAAGCGTGTGGTGTTTCTCGCGATCCTGGCTGTAGCTCGAATGGTGATTTGGACTACGCGAAAGAAGGGATTGTATGACGATGCAAACTTTTCTCATCGTGATCTGGTATTGTACTTTAGGCATTCGCTTAGGGTCAAAATCAGATGCGATAGAAAACGCTTGGATCGCATAACATTCAGCAGAAGGTGGGTGAATGCAGCGAGCCTGGTCGTAAGAAAGGGGGCAACGTTGGAGTCATCCTTCCCTCCTCTGCCCGCTCATGGCGTCTACGGTACGGGTCCTTCGGGACCCCACCCCCGGTAAGTAGGCAAAGCTTTTTTCCCTTGCAACCTAGTTAGCAGTATGTTGTCAGTCATTGTCCCCGTCACCTAGTCATTAGTTCTCAAGATCTTCCCCATCCCCATTATTTTTGTACCTTAACCCATATCCCAGCCCGCTTTTACTGAAGATCTTGAACATTCATATGTATAAAAAATCATATTACCTGCTTGAATCAACCCATACCGCGCCCGACCCCTTATTTCCTTTGACCCCTGTAGATTAGGATCCCTGCCCCACCTAGGGTAGGTCCGGCTTGTTTTCGGTTCTTTTCGCCCCGGAAAACAGTCGGCCTCCAATTTTATAGACGGGGGGATGGGAGGGCAACCAAACGGGGGATTTTTTCCTTTGTTGCTGTACATATTTCGGGGTTTTTTCTCCCATCCCCATCATATGAATTCATTTGTAAAAACCACAATTTGTAAATAAAATCATGCATCACTCTCGGGATTTTAAGTAGGTTCTTTCTTCATCGAGCAAATGTGGTATTTTGGTGACAGCAGCGCGCATGGCGACGGATGAATGACTATATATTGTATTGTTGAATGGGTCGGCGAATGTGGCTAGCTAGGTCCCACTAGTTAAAACTTAGTTATTGCAAGACCGCACCCTTCCCCTTCCCCACAAAACTTAAGGCCTTGTGCCTTCCTGCATTTTTACAGGAAATAAAAGGAGACAACTTCTCTATTATTCTTACGAAAAGTGTTGATTTGCGTTGTTACTTTATTGGATTACTTGTTGGATTACTTGTTGAAAAATTGTTATCTCGGTAAGACTTTGTTTTTTTGTGACTTTGTTTGAACTTTAATTTTTTTCAAGTCTTACCGAGAACTCTTTGACTGACTTGTTTTATTTTTTTTTTCACTTGTTATCCGACTTTTTTGTTTGTTGTTATAAGTCGGATTTTATTTTGTTGCCTTACCATTTATTTTTTGATTGTCAGGGGTTCTACCTGTCTTTTAACTTGCGTGGTGTCATTCCACTTGTTTTATTTTTGACATTCTTTAAGTTGAAACTGTAGAGCCCCCCCTCCATACTAAGCTACAGTTGGAGGTTTAACCATACCCTCCTGGCTGCTATTATTTTTTCGCAGCCATGGAGGGGGCAACAACTCCAAATAAGTCAACAAAGACACAAAGCCTGATAGGGGCAAATTGGCCTTCGTTGCCGATCCCCGCCGAATCCCAAGAAACAAAAGATAGCCAAGACAGCCCAATACAGCCGGCTCAAAAAAGCCCCACAGCCTGGAAAGGCCAGCAGAGGGGACCGGCTGACTATGAGAAGGACCGGGTGGGCAAGTACGCCAAGTACTTTAACGGAAACGAGATTTTGCCCATCCCGGAAATAGCCGACAAAATAATACCAAGAGTCCTCTCGCTGGTCGTTTCCGACCTTAAAACAAAAAGGCTGGTGGGGCTCAATAAGGATTCTTTCGAAGAGCTGCTAAGGAAGTCAGGCATCCCATGCCAGTACTTCTGCAGAAAAAGTTTCGCAACATGGGATGTCCTGTTTCCCACAGAACAACAAGCGGCGAAAGCAGCAGAAAGAGACATAATTACGAAGAACTTTAGGCTACAGCCGGAATATCAGGGCACCCGTAGGCTCCGCGTGACGATCTGCAATGTCCCGGCCATTATTACTGGGGAGGTCCTGGCAGCATACTTAAGTGCCTTTGGCCAGGTTGAGGAGTTCAACCTCCTCAGATCCCCGGCCGGGACAGCCTACGGGGACTATGCCTTCCGGCTGTGCCTGACCAGGGATGGTTTTAAAGCCATCCCTGAAATGCTGATCAGCGGGGATCGGCAGATGATTGTGTTGGTGGAGGGAAGACGCCCCAGGTGCTGGGGGTGTAAGCAAATTGGCCACATAGCCAAGTTTTGCCCCCAGCGCCCTGAAAACCAAAAAGAAAAAACTACGTCAACAACAACAACAACAACGACAACAACAGGGGACGCAGCAGCCACCATCACCAACACAGTCAGAAAAGAAGCGGAGGCCAAGGGCCCGGGTCCAGCCCAGCTCAAACCAAGCAATCAAGAGGGCTGGACGGAGGTGGCCAGAAAGAGGAGGGGATCCCCTAAGCAGGGGGAAAAAACCTCATCCCCTCCTCAAAAAAAGGCCCAAACAACAGCAGCAGCAGCAGTAGTAGCAGCAGAAGCAACACCAACATCAGAACCACCGATAACTCCGAAACCAGCCACACCAGCAACAGAGACTCCAGCAACGCCCGCACCAGTAACATCGGCACCATCTGCAGCAACAAAGACATCACCGAAAAAACAAAAAAAGAAAAATAAACCAAACGCCCCGGAAGAGATGGAGACCAACTTTAATTTGAAGAGGAGAAGGGACAGCGGGGAGGGGACCGCAAAAAAAATATGCCCTGAACAACCCAAGGCAGGTCCCTCCTCTCAACCGCAAAAGCAATCAACTCCTCCACCTTTACCTCCACCACCCTTTCCACCCCCTCAAATCCTACAACCCACACAACCACCATATCAAATGTTCACCCTCTCACCCCAACAAGAACAGTGCCTAAAGAAATACCACAGACCCTACCAAATCCCACTCCCAAGGTCCCAATCAGCAGACCGGTCCCAGCCCCTAAACTTAACCAGAACTCCATCTCTTCCCTCACTCAGCCCCACTAGCATATCCTCTCAAGAACTGTTCCCGTCGAAAAGAAAACAAGACCCTCCTGCCAGTAAAAAAAAAGCAAATCGGCAGGAGGGCGAAAAAGAACTAACAATCACCCAAATACAGCAGGCAGCGGCTTTGTGCTCAGTAGAGCTGGAAGCAGTCAATGACTTCCAGCTACGAAAGGCACTAAAGCCGCTGCTGAACCTTGAAAAAATACAAAACCTGAATGTTTCTAATCCTGTCAATTTTAGGAGTGCAGCCATGGTGACCACTTTTGTCCGGTCAGCTGGCGACCGTACCAAGGGCGTATGGAAGTTCTTGAGTACGGTCTGTCAGACTGATACGGGCATAAAGCTGGCGGAGTTGGAGCACTCCTCATTGAAAAAATGTATTCCTTTTTGTTCGGGCAGGGTCCCAATTTTGGTTCACCCGTCCCTTTACAGGTCCCTAAAGCTGCGGTTCCCCATAGATGTCGGCGGAATCACCAGAGACAACCGGGTGACAACTGAACTCGGTACCGGTTCTCTGCGTCAGGCTGTCGGCATCCTCACCCCGAAGGATTTCCGGCCCGTAGTCGACACTGAGTAAGGTAAGTGAGATTGATGGCTTTAAACGTTGCCAGTTTGAATGTGAGGGGACTGAGGGATTCAAGCAAGTGTGCGCGCTTGCTTGGTGAACTCAAGAACCTCGGAGTAGATGTTGCTGCAGTGCAGGAGACCCACTTCACTTGCGATGCCGACTGTCGGGTGCTGGAAAGCGACTTTAACGTTTTCTCAGCATACGGCAGCCGCATCAGCGCTGGGGTCTCTCTGCTAGTTGGACGCAGCCTTGATGCTGATGTTGACGTTGTTTTTGCAGGTGACGGGGGCCGGCTGGTTGTGGCCGATGTTGCCGTGAAAAGTTTCAAGTTTCGTCTGGTTGCGGTTTATGCGTCCAATATCGCTGCGGAGAGGATTTCCTTTTTTCGTCGGTTGGCGCCGTTCCTGGACGATACGAAGCGGCTAGTCTTAATGGGTGATTGGAATGCGATCCTTGATCCCAAGATAGATAAGGTCGGGCGGGGAGCTAGGCGTGCGGGAAGGTGTGATAGCAGCCTTGTCGGCTTCGTGACTCGTCACGGTCTCGTCGACAGGTTTCGTCTTGATCACCCAGGGCGGGAGATGTGGACGTGGCTAGATAGCTCGCCCTCTGCCAAAGTAGGTTCCTACTTGGACAGAGTGTTAGTTAGACGAGCTGACACTGATTTCGTTAGTTGTCCCACGTTCCACCTGATAGCGTGGACTGACCATAAGCTTGTTAGGGTCAGTCTACGGTTAGTCAATAGGCCTAGTCTAGCCGGCTACTGGAAGTTCAATACCTCCTTACTGGAGATACGGGACTTCCGGGACCGGCTAGAATCCCTAATTCAGCGGGCGTTAGTGGGGGCGGTTACCGGGAGTAGGTGGTGGGTTTCTCTGAAATATAGGATTAGAGACTTCGCCACCAAATACGGTCAACAGCTCAGCCTAGATAAGGCCAAGGAGGCGAAGGCTATAGAAGATAGACTTTCCCGGGCGGTGGCTGGGGGGGACTCCCTAGGTGTAGAGCTAGCTAGGAGGGACCTTGAGCGTGAGAGTAGCGAGCGCTACAAGGGATTCGTAGTTAGATCTAGGCTAAATAGAGTTCTCAACGAAGCTGTGAAATCGAACGCAACTGCGCGTGAAGAAGAAGTGCGAAGGTTCCCCGATCGGTACATCGCGTCTGTCAAGACTGCGGACGGGCGACTGCTGCGATCGGGTCGTGAGATGCGTGATGCCTTTCGGGCGCACTTTCGGGATCGCTTTGCCCGCTGCCCTGATCTCCCGATCCGGGAGTTTCGTAGCTATCTTGCCGACTTCCCCCGCCTTGGGGTGGCTGAAGCGGCTAGCTGCGAGGGTTTGGTTACTGAATGCGAAGTCCGTGATGCGTTGAAGCAGGTCGGCCTGAACAAGTCGCCGGGACTAGATGGTTTGCCCTACGAAGTGTACTTGAGGATGTCGCACATGTTTGTGCCTATTCTGACGGATGTGTTCAACCATTGGTTCGCCCAGGGAGTGATCCCTGGTTGCGTTACCAAGGGCGTGATCACATTGCTGAAGAAAGGTGGCCAGCATGTTGGGGAGGGCTTAGATGACTACAGGCCCATAACTCTGCTTAACGCAGAGTTAAAGATTTTGGCCCGGGTCTTGGCGAATCGTTTACAGCGTGTCATCAGTGATCTGATCGGCCCCGAACAGACCTTTGCTGTGAAGGGAAGATCGATCCAGGACAATCTGCACTTGATTCGCGAGGTCCTAGAGGGAATAGAAGACGACACCGAAGCCGCGCTGATCAGTTTAGATCAGTCCAAGGCCTTCGATAGGGTTGACCATCGGTTCTTGGCGTCTGTTTTGGAGACTGCCGGATTCAAACCGGAGTTCCGCAGATGGATTAGTATGATGTACCATAACCCTCAGGCAGTGGTGCAGGTGAACGGAAGGCGTTCGGAGGTATTCGCGATCGAGCGTTCGGTCCGGCAGGGCTGCCCGTTGTCTCCTCTTCTCTATGTCCTCGCGTTGGAGCCCCTCCTGCGCAGGCTTAGGGATGAGAGGACAAGTCCGTCCCTGCGCGGTATACCTTTTGTTAGCAGCCTTGCTGCAAGGGTTTCCGCGTTCGCTGATGACATCACAGTCTTTGTGTCCCGCCGTCTGGATATAAAGGCTGTGAAAGAGGCGGTTGTCGAGTACGAGCGGATCGCAGGAGCCAAGGTCAATTTTGACAAAAGCGAAGGTTTGCGGCTTGGTGCTTGGAGGGGTAGCAATACTCTTCCAGGGCCCTTCCGCTGGAGTGACGGACCCGTCCGCATCCTCGGGGTGTGGTTCGGGCCCGACCTCCAACTGGAGCGAAATTGGTTGGAAGTACAAACCAAGGTGAATGCTCAGGTGGGAATCTGGCTTTCAAGGAGGTTGTCCTTAAAGGGCAGGGCGGAGGCGTGCGCCACGTACGTCTTCCCTCTGATCCTTTACCGATTGGCTGTACTTCCTCTGCCTAAGGCACGTCGGTTGGCACTGCAACAATCCCTCTCCAGATTGCTCTGGGGAGGTGCAAGGCCGATGGTCCGTAGGCAGGTCTGTATCCAACGTACACGTAACGGGGGTCTGGGTATGCCTGATCTGGAGAGCCACTGGCTTGCTGAAAGACTTGCATACCTGGGCCGGTCCTTGACGGGGGACGCAGTGTGGAGACGAAAGGCGAGTCGGACTTTTCCTCGCCTCCAGTCAGACCCAAAGGCTGAAGGTCGACGTAAGCCTTTGGGCGAAGCACTGTTTGTCCGCGAGTGCCGAAAGGCCCTTCGTAACCTTCTTGGGTCCAGTGACCTTTCACGGCCTCGGAAAGAGCTATATCGGGAATTAGTGGTGGGTTCCGCTTCTGATCCTCTTAGCGAGCGGCGAGGCTGGACGGCGGAGGAGATCCGCTCTCACTGGAATTGGGCGCCAGGATCGAGCTTCTTGAACAACTCCGAGTTCTCGCTCACCTGGCGACTTGCACGGAATGCGTTACCCCTTTTCGGCTTGAACTACAAAGCGGGCCTGGCAGACATGCCTGATTGCCCTCGCTGCAGCAGTGGCTTAGAAGAAACGGCTGAGCACGCCTTCTACTACTGCGAGCGAGTTCGCCCGTTTTGGGATCACGTCGGGGAGTGGACGGCTCGCATCGAACCCAAGCAGCTCGTGCTGCTCGACGTTGGTTACGTCGTGGACAACGTTCTTCCTCCGTTTCAGGGTGAGAAGCGTGTGGTGTTTCTCGCGATCCTGGCTGTAGCTCGAATGGTGATTTGGACTACGCGAAAGAAGGGATTGTATGACGATGCAAACTTTTCTCATCGTGATCTGGTTTTGTACTTTAGGCATTCGCTTAGGGTCAAAATCAGATGCGATAGAAAACGCTTGGATCGCATAACATTCAGCAGAAGGTGGGTGAATGCAGCGAGCCTGGTCGTAAGAAAGGGGGCAACGTTGGAGTCATCCTTCCCTCCTCTGCCCGCTCATGGCGTCTACGGTACGGGTCCTTCGGGACCCCACCCCCGGTAAGTAGGCAAAGCTTTTTTCCCTGGTAACCTAGTTAGCAGTATGTTGTCAGTCATTGTCCCCGTCACCTAGTCATTAGTTCTCAAGATCTTCCCCATCCCCATTATTTTTGTACCTTAACCCATATCCCAGCCCGCTTTTTACTGAAGATCTTGAACATTCATATGTATAAAAAATCATATTACCTGCTTGAATCAACCCATACCGCGCCCGACCCCTTATTTCCTTTGACCCCTGTAGATTAGGATCCCTGCCCCTCCTAGGGTAGGTCCGGCTTGTTTTCGGTTCTTTTCGCCCCGGAAAACAGTCGGCCTCCAATTTTATAGACGGGGGGATGGGAGGGCAACCAAACGGGGGATTTTTTCCTTTGTTGCTGTACATATTTCGGGTTTTTTTCTCCCATCCCCATCATATGAATTCATTTGTAAAAACCACAATTTGTAAATAAAATCATGCATCACTCTCGGGATTTTAAGTAGGTTCTTTTTTCATCGAGCAAATGTGGTATTTTGGTGACAGCAGCGCGCATGGCGACGGATGAATGACTATATATTGTATTGTTGAATGGGTCGGCGAATGTGGCTAGCTAGGTCCCCTTAGTAAAAACATAGTTAATGCAAGACCGCACCCTTCCCCTTCCCCACAAAACTTAAGGCCTTGTGCCTTCCTGCATTTTTACAGGAAATAAAAGGAGACAACTTCTCGTTCCTTACGAGAGATTTGACAGACGGACTGCAAGCCGAGCACGGCTAGTACTTCCTTTGTATGACTTCCTTTTTCTGCTAATACAATAACGTTTACCTAACACCCGTTGTTTGAGTTGTTTTTCCACCGGTCTTATCCGAAGACCACAACAGTAGGACAAATATCACACTTAATCAAGTACAAAATATATTTCATTTACGTAGGGAGAGGGAATCCCTGTAGCGTAGTGGCTAACGTGTTCTACTTCGACATTGTAGTAAGTGAGTTCAAACTCCAGTCCTGTTATAGTGTTCACTTTCAGATTTATATCCTTTAGAAAGGAATGAACCCCGCTTTTCCCTTTAGTTATAAGTTAATTAGTACTACTACTGTTTGTCTATAAGGATGACTTAGGACTCAGATAACCTATCAAGGTTGATATGTCAATAAACAAAGAAACCAAACCAAACTAAACCTTTTACCAATGGTCAGATTTGAGAAGGAATGTGAACAGGATGACTTAGGACTTAGATAACCTATCAAGGTTAATGTGCCATTAAACAAAGAAACCAAACCAAACTAAACCTTATACCAATGGTCAGATTTGAGAAGGGAATGTGAACAGTGTAATGTTGTGGGGTCGCGACGAAAGTTGCCGGAGATAAAAATGACATTGAAGAGATGACGATGAGTATGTGGTCACAGAAAAGTCCCATTAAGGTTATTTTCAATGTGACAGCTTCCCTGTGGACCGGTGACTAAAACAGGAAGGCGTAAAATGGTATTCTTGTGTTGATCAGAGAAATTAATAAATAGTAGCCTACCCTCGCAAGCCTGGAAAGTTTGGTCGTTACCCTGCCAGTAACTAACTCTTTTCAAAAATCTCGTTTGCGATTGTCTCTTACACTTACTGCGTGAGTTCTTGTGATTGACCTTTTGTTGTTGGTCACACTGCTGGACACTAGGTTCACTGATAGTGTAATGGGGCTGCTACATTACAAATGGAATTGATTGCATTTTCACGAAGATGTTCCAATATCTTCAGTGGATTATTAAAGTAGAAATGACTGTTTTCATACTGAATTAGGTGTTTCATGATCAGACAATTATAATGTACATCGAAGTGAAATATAGATATACTTCTTGTAGGGATACTGGACAGTGTTTGTATGCAATTTGCATATGAAGGTATTGGCTAGATATATAGATATATACTATTTTGAGAAAGAAGATTTGTTTGTTTGTTGGGTTTGGTTTTATGGCAGGTCAACTATTGTAAGGTTATTCAATGCCAAATCAAATTTTATACATATAAACAGTTCTATTTCAAACAATTCAGTTTAGCGTAGGTGCGCAGTTTAAATGTCAAAACAGTTCAATTTCAAACAATTCTATTTAGCATAAGTACACAGTTTAGTTCTATTTGATCCATAGCACTTGATAGGGTTTATCAGGGGCTACCAATTCGGGCCAGGGTGGACCTGAGAGTGAAGGCTATGAAGAGGCATTCTGCATTCCCCAAAGCTCCAGCATTAGTGGAGCCTTACCATCAGATTGTTTAGTATCATATCCAGGAGACTTGTTGGAAGAGTCTTAGCCTCTACAGAGATGCATTCAGTGCATTCTGCGGCTCCAGACGACTGAGCAATGGAGAAAGAGGAGATGCAAAATGAGGACCTATAGTGGCGTGTGGTATAACAGTTATCATATTAGAAAATGGACACAGTGATCCGTGTTCAAATCCTGGATGAAGCCGTTTACGTTTCACTCTGGGGGTAATGCCCTTAAGAAAGGCGTAAATCTATCTCATCACCTAATAGTTATCAATAGGTAGTGAAAGCAGACAGGGATCTTTAGCTTTAGTACGGCAACCAGTTTAAGAGAAGGAAAACTCTGAATTCAAACCAGCTGTATTCCTCTTAAAAAATGATTTTGTATCACATCCTACTCGTTGCAGAGGGGTTGGGTAAATGCATAAAAGAAGAGATTATTGAATTGCAGAGTTTAAACAGAATAATTTTCTTAGTAACAACATAATATTTCCAAATCGTTTTTCGCTCCGTCCGAGGAGCTTAGATTGCGCTGACTATATTCTCTGCAAAGGAGAATATAGTCAGCGTAATCTGCGAATTGGTAGCCCCTGATAAACCCTATCAAATGCAGTCTAAAGTCATATCCAGGGTACCCCCACCTCCGATTAAAAGAGGTACCCTGGATATGACTTTCAACTGCATTTGATGGTAAGGCTTCAAATCTATGGAACCACACCTTCATTGCCATTACTCCCAGGTTCATTTTGACTCGGAGTGGTTGTACCTGTTAGGGTCCCATCAATAGATCAAATAGAACTGTTCAAGAATTATTTGTATAAGATAAAAATACTTGATGCCATGTAAGTAAATTATTTTTTATTAAGAATAGTTATCAGAAGCTATAACGGTTTACTAAGGATTATAATTAGTCACCTGAAACCATATGTGTGCAAACAAATGTCTGCTATTGAATATAAGTAATTACTTGAAGTCATATAATTATTAGAATAAGATAGAAATACTTGAAACCAAACAAAGTAAAAGTAAAGTTGGCGACCTTTGTCGAGGGTGGCCCGAAAGCTCCCTTTTCAATAGCTACTACACCGACGTGTAGGGGAGGGCGCTACTCCTTTCCCTGGATTGCTCCAATTTACCCTTGATCTGTACCTTATAATGCTGAGTGCTAAGCAAGGCGGCATCAAGTACCATTTTTTGAGTCTTTGTTATGATGCGACCTGGGATTGAACCCCGGTATCCCGGACCATTGGCGAACACTCTACTCATTAAGCCAATATTATCTATAAAAGAGAGGAATACTTGGTATATTGCATATAAATATATAATAAACGCAAATCCCTAACCTCTCGGCAAAAATAATCCTAGACGAGTTGACGTGCTGTTAAAATCAGTCAGTCAAAAAGTCAATCTCACGCATTATTGGTACGAACTAAGCTGAAACATTTTTGTGTAAACGCCAAATGTCATCGAGAAGAGATGATCCTCAAAGAGAACTCCGGTCTACAGAAAAAGATCTGGACAGATGAAAAGCGCTTCAATCTTGACAGATCTGATTACAAGTCTTTTTTTTAAATATGATCGAGAAACACTGAACAGGGTCGATCATAGGTTTAGTGGTGGAGGTTATTTTACTAATCGTTGGCTATGTTGTTTAGTTATTTTTGATGGAGATTTGACAGCACTCAAGAATGAAGAGATTCTAGAAGACATTCAAATCCCAAAGCTCTCAATAAATTGAGGAGAAAAGAAAAACTTGATCTTTCAGTAAGACAATACGAGTTGCCATTCTTTGAAGATAAATGTTTCGTATTTCAGCGGTAATATTTCATCTACAGTGATCATCCTTAGTCATTTTAAAGGCTATAATCAAGATATAAAAAAATCCAATGTAACTTTTGTTTTTGATATATGAGACGCTTTTTATATATGACATGCTTTCTATAAGCCGACCCGTTTCTTCAAGTTCAGTGAAACTTTGGTTTATTATATATGAGATGAATTTAAATGTATAACATGTTTTGTATAAGTCACTCTCTTATTCAGTGAAAATTCAGTGAAACCTTTGTGTAAGCCGATCCCTTTCTTTAATGTCGAATGAAACTTTTGGTTTTAATATATGAGATACTATTAAATCTATTACATGCTTTGTATAAACCACTCACTTTTTTAAAATTCAGTAAAACCTTTGCTTTTAATATATGAAATGCTTTTAAATGTATGGCATGCTTTGTGTAAGCCGATCTCTTTTTTTAATGTCCAGTGAAACTTTTGTTATTAATATGTGAGATTCTTTGTAGAAGCTGAACGTTGGAGTTAACAGGAGTATAACATTTTTTGTTATAAATACATTTAATACATAATAATAAATAATCGCCTTGAAAACGACTAACTGGTGAAAAGCGGTTGAAGAGAAAATTTCGAACAATTTTTACATAAAATTGATCCAAACTAAATAAATCTTGTAAGACGACGAGGAAAACAGATAAAAAAACCGTTAGAAAGATTTTTATCAGTGGTTGTTAACAAAACATGGTTAAAAGATTGATTGCTTATATATATATATATATATATATATATATATATATATATATATATGTAATATTTTGACCTTCGACCCGGCCCAAAAATGCTATTCTAAGGTGATGCACCGGAAGGAAGTGACACATTCCAATGGCCAGTAATCGAAAGAGATCGCGTGCCAATACAGAGTGATGCACCGGAAGAGAGTGACCTCTGAACTGCATGACAGTTATTTCCGCTTGATGACGATTAAACATTCGATTTCAAAGATCGAGTGGGCGTCGAACGATTATATAACGCCAGTTGAGTTCGAGTTCCGGCCAGTGGAGTTGCAGACAGGTGGAGACGGAGAGACGAGATATGATAGGGAAAGCCACACCAGGCCGAAGGGGCTTGGGGCCCTGATGAGTTGGGGTCCAGAGAAGATGCTGATAAGATGCGTAAAGAAAGCCAGCACCCAGCAGAGTGGACCCCAAGACCTCCGGTTGAGCATCAGAAGAACGAGAAAGACACAAAGTTGCCGGCCATAAGTTTGGGGTCAAAGTATTGCAGCTTATGTTCGATCCCCAACTCCCTCTCACAGTAAAACCCCACACAACCTTTTCGAACCCTTACAAATAAAATGAGAGGTAAATATTGTTAAAGACTTCTTCCTGCGTCTTTGTCATTGCGTCGTTATTGTTGTGTTGTTATGATACGGCATACGAGAATATAACATATATATATATATATATACGCGTAGGTGCGTGTGTTGAATATGTTTTCTCGTTTTGTATGTATGTATTTAACCAATCCTTCCGTCCTAGGCAAAGTGTGACATAAGGTCAACTTTTTTTAAAAGCAGAGTAAAGAAAATTTGTATTCATAGCTTTATTTTTCCTAGACTGGTTGTCTAAACAAGGATAAAGAACACAGCCTGCCCAACTGTTTACCCATAACTGGGGTTAAAAGAGATAGATTCCTGTCTTTTCTAAGGGCATTAGCACGAAGTGAAACGTAAACGGTTTCATCCAGTATTTGAACTCAGATCACCGATTCCCTTTCCTATGCCGATAGCCGTTATACTAATTGCGCCTCCGGTGGTTTGGTTTGTTATGCAAATTTATTTAATTTTATAAATTGTGCTTTAGTAAGAATACAAATTTAATCCAACCAGACAATTTGTTTCTTCATTTAATGTAAATTGAAAATTGACTCTGCTAAACTAGTTTTATTGCAATTAATTTTCTTTATATTTTTTCCAATTATGGCCTGCCAAAATCCAATTAATTAAATATTCAAATGAGCTTTTGATTAATTGAAAAGTAATCACCAAGTTTAAAAGACGCTTTGAAACAGAAATATCTTTATTTTTTTTCCCTGAGGAAATCGTTCGTTGATTTGGCTGTAGAAAAGTAGCCACCCAAAAGTTTTAAATACGACAAAACAAACGGCCACTGAATTAGGATGTGGAGTTTCTCTCCATTCAGCCTATTCTCTCAATATGCCACCTTTAGATTATCATTTGTTTCTATTGTTTGGTCAACTGTTGTGAGTATTGAATTGAAGAATTCCTTAAGGAGTTCCGATTGTCAAAATTCGGGATCGTTCATTTACTATAGAATACATGATATTGTTAGAAGTTGGATTAATATCACAGAAAGCCGGGTAAAATACTTTTATGCCTGAATATAATAAGAACCATGTCAAAGTGAAATTAGATAAAAGACAGAAGATACCCACTAAGATACTCACATGGAATGTGACCAAATAAGGTTTATGAGATTCGGCTGAAAAGTTCATAGTCTGACAAAGATACTCTCATGGAATGTGATCAAATGAGGTTTATTTTTCGACATAATACCTTTTGTGGTCAATGCACTTCTTCTATCGGTGTTGTAGAGCTTGGATCCCATTTGTCAAAAATAGTCATCAACAACAGAGATTACGTCCTTATATGAACTTTTCAGCCTATGGGTTTTTCTCTCGTAGTAAGTATAAGTTGTGGGGTGATAGAAGTAAGACAGTTAATCACATTATAAATGGATGCATTAAAATGGTACAAAAGGAAAAAAAAAATAGACATGACTGGGTAGGAAGGGAGATCCACTGGAATTTGTGCAAGAAACTAACATTTAGCCATTAGTATATGAACAAACCAGAATCTGTCCAACAAAGTGTGACAGATAAAATTATCAAGAAATTTATCAGAAGTCAGACTTAGTGTTGAATAACAAAAAAGAAAAAAAAAAGAAAAAAGAAAAACAAACTTGCCATCAAGTGGATTCTACTATGCCAGCAGACCACAAAGTGAAGTCGAAATGCTGTACAATTATTTGGAACATGCGAGAGAAAAGAAAAAGATATGAAACCTGAAGGTGACGGCGAGACCAATTGTAGTTTGAGTCCTTGGAACGGTATTCAAAGGCGTGAAAACAAAAACACTGGGAAAACTATTGATCAGAGGAAGAATCGAGACCATCCAGATCACAGCACTGTTAAGATCAGCTAGACCACTTAGAAGAGAAGAGGAGACTTACTGTCTCTTAGTTTCCAGTGAAAAACCACTCGTTAGAACCAGTGAGAAAAATTCTCAAGTAACACCGCACTCTGGAAACACTCAGCTGATCCTGACTGTTTCTATTTGTTGTAGAAATAACGCTAGTGAATCGTAATGAAAAGCAGCAAAAATTAAAAAGATAAAACCACTTGTTAGATAATTCGGACCCTTTCTGAAGTGGACCAGAGATGAACTTAAGCAAATGGACCAAAGAACAAGAAAACAAATGACCATGCATAAGGCATTACATTCCAGAGACGACGTTCACAGACTATATGTATCAAGAAAAGAGGGAGGAAGAGGACTTGTCAGCATTGAAGACAGCGTTGACGCATCGATACAACGGCTCGAAGACTACATAGAAAAACACGAAGGAGGACTGATTACAGCTATCAGAAACGATACTAACAACACGATGGATAACAGAATGAGAATAACAAGGAAACAAAAGTGAGACGGAAAACAACTTTACAAGCGTTTTAAACGACTAATAAACAACATCTCATACGAGAAAACCTAGACGTGGCTAAGAAAAGGAAACTTTAAGAGAGAAACAGAATCTCTCTTAATAGCAGCACAAAATAATGACGTAAGAACCAATCATATCAAAGCAAGAATAGATAAGACGTAACAAAATAGCAAATGTAGGCTATACGGTGACAGAGATTAAACCATCAATCACATAATAAGCGAATGCAGCAAATTAGCGTAGAAGGAGTATAAAACTAGACACCACTAGGTCGGCAAGGTGATCAACTAGGAGATGTGCAAGAAATTGAAATTTGACCATACCAACAAATGGTATATGCACAACCCAGCACCTCCCCTAGAAAATGACACACATAAACTCTTATGGGATTTTGACATACACACGGATCACCTAATCTCGGCCAGATGACCAGACTTAATAATAATTTAAAAAAAGAAAAAAGAAAGAGAATTTGCAAAATTGTCGACTTTGTTTTCCCGGCTGACCACAGAATAAAACTGAAAGAACGTGAAAAGAAGGATAAGTACCTCGACCTTGCTGGAGAATTGAAAAAACTATTGAACATGAAGGTGACATTGTGATTGGTGCTTTTGGTAAAGTAACTAAAGGATTATCAAAGGGAATGGAGGGCTTGGAAGTTGGCGGACGAGTGGAGACCATCCAAACCACAGCACTATTGAGAACGGCCAGATTATTGAGAAGAGTCCTGGAGACTTGAGGATACTTGCTGTCACTCAAACTCCCATGAAAGACTATCAGCAGCTAACGCTGATGTGAAAAACTCTCATGGGTAAATAATAATAATAATAATAATAATAGAAAACGAAAAGAAAGACAAGTACTTGGACCTTGATAGAGAACCTAGCTGTGGAACATGAAAGTGACGGTGATACCTATTGTAATTAGTGCTCTTGGAACGATCCCCAAAGGTTTGAAAAGGGGATTGGAGGAGTTGGACATTGAAGGATGAATGGAGACCATTCAAACTACAGCATTGTTGAGATCGGCCAGAATATTGAGAAGAATCCAGAAGACCTGAGTAGGTTTGCTGTCACTTAGACTCCAGTGAAAGACCACCAGTTAACGCTGGCGTGAAAAACATGCATGTAGTATAATAACTGACCATGGTTCATTTAAAAAATGTTGAATAAAATATAAATTTTGTTTTACTGAACGGTATATGTAAAGTAGAAATTCAAGTTTAAGCTCAGATGATTAATATACCGATGGAATTTAGATTAATCTTTAACTTTTGTAATAAACTTTTAAATTACCTGAAGGCTTTGGAAAAAATGTTTGAATCTTTCACGCTTATTGGATTCTTGGTAATGAAAAGAGATGTTTTGATTTATTAGAATTGAACTGGAGATATCCGAATTAAGTAAATAGGGAATATAAAAAGAGACGGGCGAGATGTATAAAAAGAGAAGGAGTGGAGGAGTACAAGTGGAGGAGATAGTGAGGGCGAGGGGGTGAGAGGAGAGGGGGGAGAGAGAGAGGAGAGGGTAGGACAGAGCGATATTTTTAAAGACAGAAAAAGGTGTATATGAAGACGGAGGTGGTGAGTGGATGGCAAAAAATAAACATGCGGTAAGAATTATGGGGACTTGAAAGATTAATGAAAAATTTACATTGAAAATGATTGAGATACAAAAAGGCTAAATGAAAATAGGAAAAATACACACATACCCACACACATGCACACACACACACACACACACACATATATATATGTATATATATATATATTTCAAAATGAATAGGTCCACTAAGAGATTTGTATCTTTTTAAGAATTATTTATTTCGTTCTTACATACGTTTATGTTTACAGCTTGTTGCTTTCGTCAGAGAACTTATGTGGCACAAGGTCGAGTGAGTTCGAATCTCATTGGGTGTCCCATTTACATGACCTTGTGCCACACATGTTCTCTGACAAAAGCAACAAGCTGGAAACATACACGTAAGGACGAAAAAAATTCTTAGAAAATACAAATCACTTAGTGGATCCATTTATTTTTGAGATATTTACTTTTTTCTATCTTTGGACCTACAATAAAAAAATGCACACACACACACACACACACATGTATATATATATATATATATATATACAAGTCTGTGAGAGATAGACAAACAGTCCGACACACAGTAAGAGAGACTAGTGAAAGTAAAAGCAAAGAATTAGGGAGAGAATGTAAATGACTGTCATGATTATAAAGGTTTATATTTTGCTGTGTTCATTTATGTATTAAAAAATTAGGACTGAAGCAGTTGATTGCAATCGATGTCCAATTCTAATTAACAGAAATATATTGAATTTTGCCTGAAAGATATTTATTCAAAAAGAAGAATTTAAAAAGAAAAAAAAGAAAGAAAGAAAGAAAGAAGGAAAACAAAAAAGAAAAAGAAAAGATGAAAATGAAGATAAAATAGAGGGTGGAAAAGATATGAAAGAAAGGAAAGGAAGAACGAAAAAGTGATGCAAAATCATTAAGAGGGGTAATAAGAAAGAGACAAAAAGAAAGAAATATAGAGATATTCGGTAGAGTTTTATGTAATTTACAATTGAAGGTCTGATCTGGTTTCTTTGTTTAATGGCATATCAACCTTCGTGAGTTATTTCACGCCTAAGCCATCCTTTTAGAACAACAGAAGTAGTACTATCTAATTCATGAGGGATAAAGGGGTTCATAAATTTCCCAATTGGATTACTGAATGTAGTAGCTTGACTGGAGTTCGAATTCGGTAACTAAGATATTGCAGTTCATCACATTAGCCATTATGCCGCGTTGACTTTGCCTGATTATGAAGGAATTATATATATATATATATATGTTTAGTTTATATGTATATATATATATATACATATATACATACATATATATACAACACACACACACACACACATATATATACTCATACTACGATTGGAACAGTATACAAAAAGAATATTGATCCCGCTAGGTTTCCCATACTTCTAGCCTAGAGCCACATCTAACCTAAGCTTAGTAAAATACAAAAACAGTCTGGACACCAAACACGATGTAATGGCTAAGAAGTTGGATGAGCTGTCCATTGTCGGTAAGTTCGATTCTCACTAGATGCCCCATACTTCTGGTCTCGCGCCACATCTAAGCTAAATAAATGACCTTTGTGACACATCCTGCCTCTGGCGGAGGGTTTTGGTAAATGCATTAGATAATTTAAGAAATGTTCTCTCACTTAGATTGTTTAAGATGTGCTATTTTTGAACCAATTAGAATCATGGAAAAATCATCAAATTTTAAAAATCTAATTCTAAGCCTATCTCAATCTTCTAAATAGTAATAGAATCAGTACTTCTTTATTCAACAAATTTTCGGTCTATTTCTTTTGAGCGAAACTCTAACATTTTTCCCTTCAAGAATGCATTTAATTTCAACATGAGTTAATTGTCTTAAATCGAACGAATATGTTATTGTTCATAAAAATATTCGTAAAGCTATTCAATTTGTCCCCAACTGATTAAAATCTCGGTTGCAACCCCATATACGTTTAATGCATATATATATATATATATATATATATATATATATATATATATGTATATTCTCTACATAGTGACAAACTCACGATCAGATATTTTACACTCACAAAATATATCCATTTAGATTGAGGCTAAACAAAACTGCATTCTGACTAATATTATCTTCTTACAGTAATAGACTTTGTAACTACTATTTTTCTAAAAAAACAATTTACTCAGTTTAAAGAAATAGAATTTATTAATGTGTAGATCAGTGTTTTATTCAGTCATTTACACTGCTAGCCAAACTTGCTAAGCATGACATCATGCAGGGTTCCAAAATCCAGGGAGAGTCTGTTTGCAATGGGTCAAGTCTCAGTATTCAATGTATTGATAATATGACAACGTCATTAAATTTGAGCATACACTTTGCCCTAATTAACTTTTAGCACAAAACAAAATGATTGAACATACAACTTATTAAGGAGTTACGGTTGGCGTAACGGTTATCGTCGTAAGAAAAGAATTCGGTGACCAGAACTCAAATAATGAGGAGGATGTTTGCGTTTAACTTCGATCTAATTATCTTTGAAAAGGTAGGAATCTAATTGTTCTCCCTTGCCAGCTATGAGAGAATAGTTGGACAGACTGGATTCTTTAGCTGCGGTAAGGCAACCAATCGAACAGAAGGAAAACGTTGAATCCAAACCAACAGTAAGCCTTTAAAAAATTGGTCTTGTGCTGTATCCTGACAGTGGCAGCGGTGTTGATTTAGTTTTATGGCATATTAATGCCAAATCCTCTTCACACACACACACACACACACACACAAATATATATATAATATATATGATTTGGTTTGGTATTATAACATATCGACCACTATATATATATATATATATATATATATATATTAATTATCTGCAATTTGGTTTGGTTAGGTTTTATGGCATATCAACCATTGTAGGTTATTTAATGCCAAATCCCCTTAAAACGTATATATATATATATATATATATATTAGATACATATGATTTGTAAATACATTTTTTGATAAAATTTTTAAATGAGCTTAAGATATCTCGTTTGCTCACCGTTAAATGGTTTCAAGTATTGCTATATATCACTAACAATTCAATTAAACATGAGTTATTAGTTTACACACAGTAAAATAATCAAACAGTTCAACTTCAATTAATTTAATCTAGCATAAGTCATTTGCTTGCACAGAGTTTAAATGTCAAAAAGTTCTATTTGACCCATAAATAGGACCCTATCAGATGCTACCACTCCGGGTCAGAGTGAACATGGGAACGAGGGCAATGAAGGGGTACTCTGCATTCCACAAAATTCCAGCATTGTTAGAGCTTCAGCTTCAGATTGTTTAGTGTCTTATCCAGGACACTAATTGGGCGGTGGGGGGTTCTTACAGCCTCCACAGAGATGCAGTCGATATATTCTGCTGCTTCAGCCGACTGGGCAAGGAGGGGTTGGATAAATACGTACTGGATATAAATGTTTGGTATAGATTTTAATTGACGATGAAAATTTTAAAATAACCCCCGCTGATTCTTCACTTGCTCTCTGACCTGCCATAGAAGGTTAATCTATCTATCTATCTATCTATCTATCAAACCAGTTTTGCTCTGTTTAAAATGACCTTGTGTCGCATCCTGTCCACGACGGACGTGTTAGTTAAATTCATTCATACAATTGAGCGCATATATTCAATATACGTTTCTGTACCACACACACACACACACACACACACACACACACACACACATATATATATATATAAGTAGACCGATTGAAGATCAAAGCATTTGCAAAAGGAACAAGTTTGCTGACTAGAGAAGAAAAGCAATACTTTTTTACGTATTCTTTATTTCGTATTCTTTAAGTCACTGTAAGAGGCTTTCCTTAATCTTAATCTTTGTTTTCGGGAGGTCTGATTCTGTCTAGGGTAGTGGCTTCCAACTGTCGAAGTTGAATCCCGAACTGCTTGTTGTCTTGAAATTCTGATTTGAAGCTGCCATGATTTCCATTGCTTCGTCTAAACTTGGAATATATTCACGTAGCATCCCACCCAAAAAGTGAATAGCTTGGAATAAAATGTTACCAAGTTTATTTATGGTATTGTTGGGACCACAATGAATACCTCTTTTCAACCTCCTCTTTCATTTACATTGGTGTAAAATTTGTCGCATCTGAACCTTATTGCCCCCTTCTAAAAACAGAAAACTAATATTTGTTGGTTAGCAATCTGAATAGTTTTCCAAATTGGAGCCCTAACAGGTACTATTACTCCAGACATGGATGTATATAAATATATCTTACCTGGAAAACGTAGGGTTCAGTATATTAACCAGACCAGTATCATCTAAAAGCTAAAAGAAAAAGATTGGCAATTAATTTTTGTTGCTTTACATTCAGACCTTCCTTTTACTAGGAAATTTGTCAGGTTTGGATTGCCCTAATCGCCTGGGACTGTAGAATACATTGACTGCTTCTCCCCCCAAAAGTGTCCTGTATATGACACTAAAAAATCTGATGGTGTGGCTCAAGTAATACTGGAGCTTTGGGGGAATGCGGAGTATCCCTTCATTGCCATCGCTCCCACGAGCACTCTACCCTGGATTGATAGAAGCTGATAGGATCATATCTGTGGGTCTAATCGAATTAAACTGTGTACTTATGCTAAACTGAATTGTTTGAAATAGAACTGTTTTTTGACATTGAACCTGTATACTTATGCTAAATTGAATTGTCTGAAGTAGAACTGTATACTTATACTTAACTGTGTTGTTTGAAATAGAACTATTTATATGTATAAAAATGGATTTGGCATTAGTCAATGGTTGATGTACCATAAAACCAAACCAAACTAAAGCAAACCAAATTTGTTAGGTTTGGAAAAATGATTTTCAAGGATTTTACATAGTGGGGGTCCTTTTGACAAAGTGGAGTCCTTTTTATAATATATATGTTGAACCTTCTTTGACTTTCTAACATGTATGTTCAGGAACTATTTAGTTTTTAAATTCAAATGACAATTTTGAAATGGTGCCCACAGTACTGAAACTTGAATCCGAGCTCTTTTCTCCCACTCCTACAATTAGGGATTTTCCTCACACACCTCATAAGAAATAATGGAAAACAAACAAAAGACGAACAAACAAACAAACAAACAAACAAACAAAAAGAAGGTGCATCGTGCGTATGCATGACAGGAAGTGAGAAATCGTTTCAACATTATATTTATATTGTAATTGGGATACCGGTTTAAAATCATCAGAAATCAATATCATTTAAATCTTGTGAATTGTCTGAGTAGAAGAAGGCCCTCTAAATGATAAGAAATGTATTTTAGAAATGAAAGTTTTCCTATTTTTTAGAATTTGGTTTAGATGTGCAGAACATTTTTATGGTTAATAATTTTTCTTTTTGTAAGATCTATTGTATAGTTTAAACAAAAATAACTGTGTTTTGTCTGAGAAGTCCTCGGATCCCAACTTGCGATGTGTTAGAAGAAATTTCCATATTTGAAGTTATCCTTCCCGGGAAACGCTAGGTATCCTTTTATATAACAAGCACAAAATTTGATAGTTATAAGCATGTCTGAGTATATGAGTGCATGTGCTCGTGTATATGTTGGTATGCATTGGTATTCGTGGAGGTAGCAGATTAGTATTTTAGTAAGTTATTCATAAATTCTTAAATCATTTTTGCTAAGTAATAAAAATCTCATATTGCTTTTGATTTGATTTGGTCTGGTTTCTTTTTTTAAATGCATATTAACCTTGGTGGGTTATTTAATGCAAAAGACATTCTTGTAGAAGAATAATAGTAGCACTATTTAACCCATAGATGTTTAAGAAGGGGTTTATACTTTTCCCAATGATATTAGTTAGAAAGTGAATGTAATAACGCAACTGGATTTGTTTGTTTGTTTGTTATCAAATGATATATCAACCTTCTCGGGTTATTTAATGCCAAATCCATCTTTTTTTTTTAGAAGGACAGTAGTGGTAGTGTTTAACCTATAGATAGGAGGATAAGGGGGTTCATACCTTTCCCAAGGGTATTGGTCCAAAAGTGAACGTTATATCGCGACAGGAGTTCCAACTCGCGTAACTACGATTCCGCAGTCCAGCACTTTAACCATGACTCCACTTCTTTTTTCACTCTGTGTTCCACTGACACGGCACAATCCTCGAGACGACAAGTTCTCTTTTTTGTTTTTGCTTAATAGCATAAAATCTGGTCTTCTGGTCGAGATCAGGTGATCCGTTTGTATCTCAAAATCCCAGGGAATTTAAGTGTCTTATTTTCTTTGATGGATTCTGGTTTGAATTTATACTATTAGGTAGAGTAGCGCCCTTCCCTACATCTTGGCGTAGTAGCTATCGAAAAGGGAGCCTTCAGGTCGCTAACAAATTTTTATTGATGCATATACACAATCATCCATGCTTGTAAGTACTCTTCTTTTCTTGACACACGCAGTTTGTTTGTGTCATTTCTCGGATGGAACGCTTTGTGCACTGTCTTTTTGTTCATTTCTTTGAGTTCCTTCCATTTCCATTTTGAGAATGGTCCCGAGTATCTTACTAGGGGGACTGCCCAGGTGTTTACACTTTTGATGAGATTTCTGCTTCAGAGCTTGATTTCGGGGAGCTTTCTCGTTCTTCTGAGTTACTTTATTATTATTATTATTATTTGTTCTCTTTTGAGTGTTTTTCACACCAGCGTTAGCTGATGGCTTCTGACTGGAGTTTGAATGACAAGTCTCCTCAAATCTCCTAGACTCTTCTCAGTATTGTGGCCGATCTCAATAATGCTGTTGTTTGAATGGTATCCATTCGTCCTGTTATTTCCAAGTCCTAATGTCCTTGTACTAATCCTTTGGTGACTGTACCAAAAGCACCAATTACAATTTGTATTATCGTCACTTTCATGTCCCGCAGCTTTTTCAAATCCCTAGCAAGGTCGAGTTACTTATCCCTCTTGTCGCATCCTTTTAATTTCACTCTGTCCACAATTCTGCAAATTTTCTTTTTTTTTTGTTGTTCATTATTATAAGATCTGGTCGTCTGGCCGAGATTTGGTGATCCGTTTGAATAATTCCTGTGGACAGATTCTGGGTTGTGCATATACCATTTGTTCGCATGGTAAAACTTCAATTTCTTGTACAATTCCCAGTGGATCACCTTGCCCACCCAGTCGTGCTTAGTCTTATATTCTTTCTGTGCTAATTTGCTGCATTCGCTTATTATGTGGTTGATCGTTTCATCTCTTTCGCCACATAACTTACATTTGCTGTTTTGTTGCGTCTTATGTATTCTCACTTTATTGTGGTTAGTCCTTATGGCGTTGTTTTGTGCTGCTATTAGAAGACATTCAGTTTTTCTCTTAAGGTTTCCTTTTCTTAGCCACGTCCACGTCCACGTTTTCTCGTGTGAGATGTCGCTTGTTAGTCGTTTGAAGCGTCCATAGAGTTGTTTTTCTTCCCACTTTTGTTTTCTGGTTATTGTCGTTCCTCTACTCCTCGTGTCCTTAGTATTGTTTCGGGTGGCTGTAATCAGTTTTCCTCTACGCTTTTGTATGTAGTCTTCGAGTCGTTGTATCGATGTGTCCACACTGTCTTCAATGCTGGTAAGTCCTCTTCCTCCATCTCTTCTTGACACATATAGTCTGTCAACGTTATGTCTTCGATGCAATGCCTTGTGCATGATCATTAGTTTTCTTGTTTTTTTGGTTCATCTGGTTCACTTCTAGAATAGCCCCGAGTATTTTACGAGGGGGACAGCCCAAGTAGTTATACCTTTGACAAAGTTCCTGCTATAGAGTTTGGTTTCGAGCAATTTTCTGGCTCTTCTGAGATACCCTTTTTATATTTTTTCTTTCATTTATTGCTGTTTGATGGTGCCAACTTCCAATATCCTCAAGTATTTGTAGGTTTCCTTTTCTCCAAGTGTTCTTATGACTACTTGATTTGGTAGTTCGACTCCTTCCGTTATGTATCATTTGCCACTTTTCATTACTAGCATGTCACATTTTTCTATGTCAAATTCCATTCCTACATCTTGACTGTATATTCTCACAGTTTGTATTAGGGTTTCCAATTCTTTTTCGTTTTTGGCAAAAAGTTTGATGTCGTCCATTTACATCAAGAGGTTGATCTTTTCCTATGATTTACTGTGTTTGTATCCAGCAGTGCATTTCCTAAGGATGTGGTTGAGTGGCATCATGGCTATCTCAGATAGTAATGGTGATAGTGTATCTCCCTGGAATATGCCTCTTTTTATCTTTACCTCTGCTAAGCTTTGTTCTCCTGCTGTCAACTCCACTCTCCAGGTTTATATAGTCTCGATAAACTGTACGATTTGGTCGGGTATTTTATACATTTTGAGACGGTTTAGTATCGAGCTTTTGGAGACCATATCGTAAGTTTTCTTGTAGTCGATCCGGACCATAGCTAAATTTTTCCGCCTCGTTTTTCTTTCGTTGAGTATGCGTTGATCTATATATTGAAGTTCCATTCGGCTTCTGGTTTTCTTGCGGCATTCTTTCTGTTCGTCGGGAAAGATTCCGTGGCTTATAAATGAGCAGTAGATCTGCTCCCTAATTTGTGCCGTTAGTTTTTTCCACATCATCGGTAGGCACGTTATGGGTCTATAGTTAGTTGGGGCAGTTCCTTTGAGGTTTTTTTTTTTTTTTTAATATAGTGGCCTTCCCTTTGGTCATCTATTCGGGTATCTCAGGTTTCTGTATGCATTTATTCATTTCTGTAACAAGTCTGTCGTGTATGGACGTGAATTTTTAAAACCAAAATCCGTGTTTGCCATCAAGGCCAGGGGTTTTCCATTTCGTTATCTTTTCAAGTGTTGCCTTGAGCCTGTGGGCCTTTTTCGAGCATTCACAACTCTGTTTCCATGTTGTTAATCCATTCGGCTTTTTTTGTTATGATCTTTCCATTCCCATATTTTGCTCCAAAATGTTCCCGTCTCTCTCACATCCGGTTGTTGATATGGCTTCGCCCATTCTCCTCCTAATTGTTGGTAGAATTTTTTCGTTGTTTTGGAATGTCCCGTTTTGTCTATATTGTTTGGTCTTGTCTCGGTATCTTTTTAGTCTTCCTTCTTTCGCCAGTATTTTTGGTTGGTCTCTTCAAGCTATTATCGATTTCTAGTTGCCGCGCTTTTTTAGTTTCGTCCGAAACTTTTTTAATGTTCCGTTTTAGTATTCTTGCTTGTTGTCCTAGTCTTTTTATCTGTTATTCTAGTCTGAGTTCCCACCTGGGTTTTGACTTTCTACTTCTGGTCTTCAAGGAGACGCCGATTTTTTCATAGACTAATTTTGCTCCTGCGTATATTAAATTGTTTAACTCCGCGTTGTCGTATGTCCAGATATTTGTCCATAAGTCGTTCACTTCCTTGTCTTGGACTTGACTGTCCTCCAGTCTTGGTTCCTGAGAGAAGGCAATGTGATTTTCTTTTCAGACATGATTCTTTTAATAGTATCTATATTATCGTTTTCGTCTTGGGTCAGTGTTTGCGTTTGTGTGTTTGCGGTGCATGAGCCATTGTCATGTAGTGTTTGGTTTGGAGTTTCTTGCTTTCCTGTATTTATTGTCTCGGTTACTGTGATTGGGGTTTATTGATGTGTTTGTCTATATATTTATTCGGGGATTTCTAGTATTTCATGATCAGAAAACCAACCGTTCTTTGTCATTGTTCTGACCTCGTCAGCGAGGTCGATTTGTTCATCGGTTGTGTACTTGAAAGAAGAATTATTTGTGTACCAGGAAAAAGAACAGCCAACATTCGCAGGATGGCGGTTGGATCCCCTTGTTGGCGATCAAGTGTTGCCGACTATAACACCCAAACCTGTCGTCTGGGTCCCAAGTTAATTTAGGTTCCGATTTGTCATTTTTCATGGGTAGTAAATTGTGGCTATAACAGACCCTGGAGTTGTTTATTATCTGCGCGCCTGACACAGATGTGACCGAGAACAGTCACGGCCACTATTCATGAACAGCGGGTCACAAAAAAAAAAGAAAGGAAAAAAAAAAAAGAAAAAAATTAATTCAATTTTTTTTATCAGTCCTTGCAAAAGAACTTTTCCGGTTGTTTAGTGTCTTATATCACACACACACACACACACACACGCATATATATGCCAAGATTGGGCCGTAATATAGGGATATCAATAATGTTTTTTCATTAACTACTTTATTACTTCTGCTTTATTCAGTCCTAAAGTGGGAAGCTCCTGTGGCTAACGCACCGGACTGGGATATGGTAGTAAGCCATACAGAATCCTAGTTGTATTATCATGTTCCCTTTCGGACAAGTACTCTTGAGAAAAATATGAACCGAATTAGAAGATACCACTACTGTTCGTCTACAAGGATGGCTTTGGCATTAAATAATCCATGAAGATTTATATGCCATTAAACCAAGAAAATAAACCTGTTTTAAAAATTTACTCTTTAAGAATTATGAGGAACTTTCCAAGATATTTAATTCCATAATTCTGTGTGGAAGAGTGTCAGGCTAAAACACGGAAGAAAGAAAGCAGCATAACTGTGATAAGATACGTGTTTAAGAGTTTTACGTATATAAGATATGTGTTTAAGAGTTTTGTATAAGATACGTGGTGCCTTCAATAGGTCTCCAGACATTTTTTTGTACAGGCATTTAAAATTGTTGTAGACTCTTAAAAATTCAGTATGTTATTGCTATACATCTAATGAAATGACTGACCAATTTTTATGATTTCTGGTTTAAATGAACAGCTACAGCAGGAATTGGAATACACCCTACTAAAGCCTGATTGTCACAGCTGGTGAATTTCAAAAATGCAATCTGGACGTGAGGACACTCTAGAAGAACGATATGCAATAAAATTGTGTTTTAAACTTGGAAAAAATGATGCCACAGAAACGTATGGAATGCTTCAGACTGCTTTTTGACCATCTTGCATGAATCGAGCATCAGTTTTTGAGTGGCATAAGAGATTCAAGGAAGGCTGGGAGTCTGTGAAGTGTGGGAGGAGTAAGGAAGCCAGAACACCAGAGTTGATTGGCCAAAAGGTTAGGGTTAGGGTTAGAGTTACTATGTTGAGGTTTTAAGGGAGTTCAGGAAGAGATTCCGTCAGAAGAGGCCAGCATTCTTCAAATCGGGTCAGTGGCATTTCCACTAGGACAATGCACCACTCCACAACTCCATCCCTGTCACAGACTATTTGAGCAAGATGGGCATCAAGACAGTTCCTCAGCCTCCCTATAGTCCAGACCTTACTCCCTGTGACTTTTGGTTATTCTCCTAAGCTCAGAGGCTGTCGTTATGAGACGATTGAGAAGATGAAAGAGGCTGTGACGAAGGTCATTGACACGCTCTCACAAGAAGACTTCCATGGGGCCTTTCAGAAGTTATTGGAACGGTACAAATGCATTGCAGCCGGAGGAGATTACGTCGAAGGGGACTAAAGTTTCATGTGTGTACTATCAATAAAAGTACCCATACGAAAAAAGTCTGGAAACTTATTTAATGATCCTCGTACGTGTTTAAGAGTTTTACATATAATACGTGTATAACAGTTTTGTATTATCTTCGCTTCAACTACTGTTCAGTCCGATTTAGTTTTCTAAACCCAGTTTTTTGATTGATTATTCAGACCTTTAATTATAACCTAGATTAATGTAATACTCTTAGAAAGAGATTTTAATCGCCACCCATTTATAAAATCACCTAAGATAAAATTGGAAGAAATTGAAGTTTTTTTAATTTCTTATCCACCATCCTTTGTTCTTTAAATTGGGTGATTCATTTACGAGTTCAGACAACACAGACTTTACAAAGACTCAAGAATAAAACTTTATTCTTTCATTTCAATTTTATAACCAGGCTAATGTATCAATTTTATATATTCTTGCTGAAAGCATGAAATTTACAGTTGAAATAGTATATAAAATTAATCAATTAATACGAGGAGAGTCTCGTGGTGTAATTTTTATCGTTGTAGGAAATAGATGTGGAAACCAAAGTTCAAATCCTAGATAAGGCTGTTTGCATTTCATTTAGCGCTAATACCCTTGAGAAAAGTATAAATCCATTTTTTCTCCCTAAAGCTATTAATAAGTAGTTGTGCTAACTGAGCTCCTTAACATTGGTATGGCAACCGATGAAGGAAAAAAAAAAAGATGTCAAACCTGATAGATACCCTTTAAAAACGAACCTTATGTCGCGTACTGTTCGTGGCGGAGGGGTTGAGTAAATACACATACAATTAATATTATACTATATATATGTGTGTCAGTTTTGTGACTGTGTGATTCACATAGGACATTAAGTAACGAACTTTCAGAATTCGTTATTTGAATATTTTTGATTTTAATAGCATGGAGTACTTTTTATGCAGTTTTACTTTTGCACATATATATATATATATATATATATATATATATATATATATATATATGTATAAAGTGAAGAATTTAAATTTCATCTTAGTTTTCTTCATGACTAATCGTTTCATATGTTTTGTATAAAATAAAAATCGTCAAGCGAAATTTTTTATTGTTAAAAAAGTTTCATCTGACGATTGCGTTTCTTGTTTTATAGAAACAACAAATGAAACTATAAGAAATGAAACGCAGCAAAGAAGATAAAATTGAAATTCTTTTTACATTCTATTTTTCCTCATCTATGGCTAAACAGTAGGGCACATTGTTTTTTTTTGTTTTTTTTTAGTTATGGGTAAATAGTGTAGGGAATAAATAATCAAAAAAATAAAATTGAATTAAAATAATTATTAAAACATGCAGAAACTCCCAGAGGCCTCTGACAGGAAGAGGGTCGACGCATGCATAAAGAAAAAGGACCATCCTGACAAAAGGAGAAATCTCATTCTCTTTCTGCAGTGACCGGCGGAGTGGCAACATCTAAATCTCTCTTGCTGCTAGTGGAAGGCTACGTGGCCGTTCTAAAGCGCCACGTTCGCTAACCTTTCACTAGTAGCAGCCGTCTCGGTTAACAGTATGCCAATATATAAAAAGTATCAAAATGGACCTATTGAACTACGAACTACCACACTGAACTTGGACAAATTCCCAAAAGCGACTTACACATCGTTAAAGCTTTATATACCGAATACGTTGTTAAAGCTTTAAATACCGAATAAGGACACATATCTACCCAAGAAACGACTAACGCATTTTTAACAGCTTGACTGGGGGATTCAACCATTTCAATTGTATTCAGGGAGAATTTCCTCACCCATTGAATGGTTGTTAAACTCAGAAATAAGGGAAAAATATAAAAATATGTCTTCGTCTCCTATCTGTTACTATCTTCATTCATATAATTCTTTTTGGGCCTTCTTATCCAAAATGTTATACCAACAAAACAAAAGAACCCAGAATGGAGTCAGATAGTAAACGGCAACACAGCTTGCCTTGGGATCCTATAATAGTTGAGCAAACTACTTTTTAGCTATAGGCAAATACGGTAGACTAGCTTTTTGGAGCTATGTGGAAATAGTAGGGCAAACTAAGTTCTTTGGCTATAGGTAAATAGCAGGAGAGATTGTTTTTTTGTATAGGTAAATAGTACAGCAGACTGGATTAGTTAGCATTAGTTTGACTAATAGTCTAGGAAATGGAGAAGTCTGAATTCGAGCCAGCATTACTCCGTTTAAGAATTGTCCTTGTGTCACATCTCACTCGTGTTGGAGGGGTTGGGTAAATACATTAGTACATATCTAAAAAAGGAGAAAAATAAAATGATTTTATTTTTGCATTGTTGCTATCTGTGGCCACTAACTAAATGATAAAGATTGTATTTAAAACCTGTTCTTTGTTGGGTATCTTATTCTGAGCACTTTCCGAATAACCACTTCAAGATTTCTAGTTACCTTATCTTTTACATTATCAGTCATTTTTTTTTTTTTTAGCTTTCCCCACTCTCCTTGGGTGAATGAGTGGATGGTCAAGAGAACAAGCCTGGATTAATTACTTGCTTAAGTTGAGAGGAGGGTGATTCCAGTGCATAGACCAGTCGGAAACTCATTATAGCGACACCCAGTGAAGACGAACCGTAATGATTATTAACTGAAACCTGTTGGCTCGTGTGCGCATGAGCAAGGAACTAAAGTTGTCTTATCTTGTGTAGATTGTCAAGGATCCTTCACACGGCCTTTTGTTCACACTCAGCGAGTTTTCATATCTTTTTCTTCCTCTCCATCTTGCCCTGTCAGCTGGGGCTGTAGAATACACCGATTGCTTCTCTGCAGAAAGACACCACCCAGCAAGTGTCCTGTATATGACACTAAACAATCTGATGGTGAGGTTCTAGTAATGCTGGAGCTTTGGGGAATGTGGAGTACTCCTTCATTGCCATCACTCTCAGTTCCACTCTGGCCTGGAGAGGTATTACCTGATCCTATTTACCCAACCCCTCCGCTCGGGCAGGATATGACACAAGGTCAGTTTTTAAGCGGAGTTTAACAGGTTTGAATTCAGAGTTTTTCCTTCTCCTAGACTAGTTGCCTCACCAAGGCTGAAGAACTTAGTCTGTCCTACTATTTACCCATAGCTGGAGGGAGAATAATTGGGTATCAGTGCTATGTGAAATTCAATCAGTCTCGTCCATTTGAACTCGTATCGCCGTGTTCATTTCCTACGACGATAACCATTACACCACGGGCACCTCTCTTTTTTTTCTTATGACACAAGGTCAATTTTTAAGCGGAGTTTAGGAGGTTTGAATTCAGAGTTTTCCTTCTCCTAGACTAGTTGCCTCACCAAGGCTGAAGAACCCAGTCCGCCCTACTATTTACCCATAGCCGGAGGAAGAATAATTGGATTCATACCTTCCCAAGGGTATTAGTGCTATGTGAAATACAAGCAGTCTCGTCCAGGATTTGAACTCGTATCACCGTGTCCATGTCCTACGACGATAACCATTACACCACGGTATTACCTGATAGGGTCCTACCTATGGGTCAAATAGAGCTAAACTAAACTCTGTACTTGTGATAAACTGAATTGCTTGAAATATAACTATTTTTGACATTGAAACTGTACTTACGATAAACTGAATCGTAGGAAATAGAAATATTTTTGACAATTAAACTGTGTACTTATGCTAACCTGAATTGCTTGAAAAAGATGTTTATTTGTATAAAAATGGATTTGGCATTAAATAACCTACAAAGGTTGATATGCCATAAAACTCTCACAGAAGACACATAAAGCTCTCTCAGAAGACACAGCAAGAAACTGGCGGCATGATAAATGAACTATTCTATTTCTAGTTTCACATAAGATTTGATTCTACATCCATGAAGCTTGTTGTATTATGATATAGCATTGAGAAAATGGTGGGATAATGGGCAAGTGTTAAAGAAAGATAGAAAAAAAGAACACAAAATGGCGAGCAACATTACCAATTTAGTTGCATGTATAAGTTTTATAAAGGAATTAATTTATTTTTGAAAAGGATATTTTGGAAAGAAAACGTAGGGAAATATTTTTTAAAAGTTGATCAACGCTTCCACTCCAAGAAATATCCATATATATCCATTTAAAGTGCAAGAATATAAATTTTTTCATGAAATATTTAATTTTTTGTAAAATGTTTAATTTTTCTAAAGAAATATTTACTTTGCTATTGTTACTTTTTCAATAAAATGTTTATTTTCTATAGAAGACTTACTTTTCTATGTTTAATCAATACTACCTTTTTAGAAATGCTTAATTTTCTATGTTTACTTTTTCTATTAAATATTTACTCTCTCAAAAATGTTTAATTTTTTCTATGAAATATTGTTTGCTATATTTACTTTTTCGATAAAATCTTGACTTTTTCTAGGATATTTTTACTTTTCAATAAAATGCTTACTTTTATGTAAAATGCTTACTTTCTGTAAACACTTACAAACAATGTTTACTTTTCCGATGAATATTTATTTTCTATAACATGTTTACTTTTTCTATTAGGGTAAGTCACTGGATAATTTTTTCAGTTATACTTATTTCAAAGTAGAAGACTCATCATAGTTGGACACAGTGTGTTAATGACATTCATACCCTACCGCAATAAATATACTCCAATAACACCATAAAAATTTGTTTTGTTACAAAATAAATTAGGATTTACAATAGGGACGTAGGCATTCTTATACCTCATTCATCTACAAGAGCTGAGAGGGAGAATTTATTCACTGAGCGTTGTTTTATATGAAACTTGGCAACAAGATGTTTACGGCGGCTTACAGTCGTCTTCACACACAGCCGACATTCTTATGTTAAACCCTTCTAATTCCAGTAAATATGGATCTCAAATTTTCTATCTCTACATAAAACAGTTTAGTCGTCTATTAAATACTGTAAATACAATTTAAACAGAGTTCGTTTTCTGTGTGTGTTTGGCAAAGATATTTGACATTTAGCGTGTTAAACAGTGGGACATCGTTGAAGAAGCTTGCAACGGATATGTGACCCCGAGGTTAAAAACTGCGGAAATGATGATTGGAAGGTCGGAAATTATACCTGGGGTGGGGGATAAATGGCTTCATATTATTCCCAATGTTATAAGTTCGAAGGTCAACGTAATAACGCGATTGGAGTTTGAACTCGATTACTTGGAGGTCACAGTCCAGCACATCAGCCATTAAGCCACAAGGACTCAGATTTTGTTAGAGATATGTGTTAAGAAAGTTATGGTCTGGAATCGATTAGATGAAAAATGTCAGTCGAGATCCAAAGTCGAAGTAGATTCATAAGGAAGGCTTAGCGTTTACAGCCTCCCATCAAAAGGGCATCAAGTTACGCAGGGGCAACTGTGAACTGATTTGGTTAAAGAATCTCTCATCTCTCTGAAAAGACTTTACTCACTAAGAAAAAGGACCAAGTCACTCTATTTGCCCACACTTGTTAAATAGGTTATGGCAGCGTTGGTGAAGTTAACATAGACGAGATAAAGAAATACTGACGAGTTCATGTCAGGAAAAAAAAGTCAGACATGCAGTCATAGAAAAATACCACTCGCTTTATTATCATTGTTGCAACCTTCCTCAAAACCATTCTAAAAAACAGGGAGATTTAAACTGGTATTCTCAAGTTAATGAAGGAAGATCTGTTGTTTAACAAATCGTAGCTCAACCATAATGGTGCGGGGGGGGTTTAGTCCAGAAATCTTAATCATTCTGCTAGTTACTAACCAACGGACACTTCAAACTCACTAAGTTCTCGCGTTTGGCTGTTTCTTCTACCTACTGCAAAAGTTCTCGTGATTGACTCTCTGTTGCCGATCTCAGAGCCGGGTACCAGGTTCATTAGTGGTCAAAGGTGTTCACTACATGATATTATTTACAGTTTTCGCCTAATTCTATAGCATTCAATGCACTTTGTTAGTGTTAAGCTCTTCAAGTCTCTCTTCTTCATCACGTGTTCCCAAAAATTTCCGTTGTCCCTTTCTGATTGTTAGCAACGGCTTCATTGCAGTTGCTGGTCTCCTTAAAACTTTCCCATTTCTTCAGCGCTTTGTTTATGATATCCTTCATGTTCTTCGGTAAAACCAGAAATGTAATACAGAAAGAAAAGCTGTATAAAAAATCAACAGAGAGAGAGAGAGAGAGAGAGAGAGAGGTAGGGAGGTAGGGAGGGAGAAAGAGGGGGAAGTAGGTAGGGAGGGAGAAAGAGAGAGAGAGGGGGGTAAGAAAAAGAAAATGTTATCCCAGTTAGAAATGTAATTTGCTGAGACTTATTCAGGTAATATCGATCCCTATGAAATCAAGATCCGGTATCTTTGGGAGACACACACGTGTGTGTGCGTGTGAGTGTAAGAGAGAACGAGAGAGAGAGAGAGAGAGAGAGAGAGAGAGAGAGAGAGAGAGAGAGATTTTAGTAACGCAGACAGACCGAAAGAGACTGGGTGATTTCAGTAAGAAACCGTGTGAAAGAAACAGAGAGAGAGAGAGAGAGAGAGAGAGAGAGAGAGAGAGAGAGAGAGAATGTTTTGAATTAAGAGTCAGACAGACATACAGGCAGACATAGACACAAAAATAGAGTTCAGTATGAGATAGGTAGGTAGGTAGGTAGAGAGAGAGAGAGAGAGAGAGAGAGAGAGAGAGAGAGAGAGAGAGAGAGAGAGAGAGAAATTAGCTTAGCGTAGCTGTTGATGGAAAGTAAAAATAGTCGTAATACATTGGATCGTAATGCATCGTATAAATAGGATGAAACCCTGGGACGCACTTTACTTGACTGTATCTATAAAACCTTATAACGTCACCTAGCCACGCACATGTTGCATCCTAGAGTGATTATTTTAGGCAAATGCTTAAAGAACGAATATCTTGGAATCGGTGATTCTTTCCTGTTAGTTTTCTTCGTATTTTTTCTTGTATTAACAACAAGTTTTGGGATTTGCTCGGATGTCTTGGTAGTCGATAATCTTCTAGAAATGTTGAATAGAAACCTTTACTTGAACCTCAGATTAATGCTTATCAAGTTTGAATTTGACCTGTTACAGTATATATGTTGCCTTAAAAAAAAGCAGGAGCCCCCCCCCCTTAGGCGTGATGGTTAGTGTGCTAGACTGCGACATCATAGTAAGCGAGTTCGAATTCTAGTCGCACTATTGCTTTCACTTTCTGACAATTACCCTTGGAAAGGGTATGAATCTCATTATCGCTCCACCTATTGGTTCAATAGTACCACTACACCAAAAAGGTTGGCTTTGGACTTAAATAACCCATGAAGGTTGGTATACCGTTAAATAAATAAAGTAACAAAACTAAATCTAACCTTTAAAGCTAAACATTATTTAAAAAACAAATAAACCGAATTTTTAATCCATTTAGGTGATACCCTTATATATATATATATATATACTATTAAACAAACTAACCAACGAACCAGCCTAAATCGTCTGTTTACTTTTCTTTCGCCCTCTAACAATTCTTTTTATAACAAAAATATTTACCCACAAACCATTACAAGTCACATATTCAGAGGAAACAAGATTTGGAATTGAATAGACCACAAGGGTTGATATGACATTAAACAATCACCAAATCAATATGTGAGTGCTCAATATTGGTGATAGAGCTTATGTTAGATACAGAGTCAACGGTGCGTAGTGAATGTCATTTTCTCACCAATGAGATCACCTAAGAGCTCTCTCTGTCTCTGTCTCTGTCTCTCTGTCTCTGTCTCTCTGTCTTTCTATATATACATACATATATATATATATGCGAGAAATCAACTGATTTCCATACTAAAAATGTTAAATTTTGTGCAAAAATAAGGCTCGAGAAACTGAAGTTTTTGTACCTGTACTTTTGAATTTATTGACCAATCAACGCTTAGGCACTCGTTTCAAAAAAATTTTTTTGAGAATGACAGACGAGAATATATTTGTAGTGGACAAAAGAGTAAATGAGCGAATAAAATATCGATCAACAAATTAATAAACTTTTATTTCTCGAGTGAAAAGTTTGCTGAAAAAACAGAAGTTATATCCTTTTCTTGTAAGAAAAGATATTAGTCAGAGTGTAAATATTTTAAGAGAAAAAGTGAAGATTCAGGCATGAAATTTGGCAGTTATTTTCAGCCTAATCTATATGGAATAATTTTGTTTACATAAAATATCTGTGTGTTGGTGTGTCACTATGTAGCGGGAAAATATATTTGTGTGTTAAACGTATATGTGGCTGTTGCTGGAATATTCATCAACCAGCAAAACCCGTAATAGCAGTATTATTAAATTTACGTAACCAATAACATATTCGTTCAATTTAAGTTAATTAAACGATATTGAAATTAAATTCATTCTTGAAAGAAAAAAATGTAGATTTTCATCCAAAAGAAATAAACCGAAAGTTTAAGGAGCTAGAGAATAAATCCATATCTACTAAAGAAAATATTTATTTCTTTTCTATTCTAAAATTGAGGTAGGCTCGAAAGTAGATTAAAAAGTTGATGATAAAAAATGATAAAAATGTATTTTCAAATAATATATAAGGAAATTCAATTAATTTGGGTTTTGATTCTGCAAATTTATTGTCGTCTGCCAAGTATCTCAAAGACATCTTAAAACAAGAGTTGAGGCGCCGATTGATCAATTAATGCAAAAATATAGAGCTTAATTTTTACATAAAAATTAATACTTTTTTTTAGGATGGAAACCAGTTGGTTTCCCATATATATATATATATATATATATATATACATATATATATATATATATATATATATATATATATATAGAGAGAGAGAGACAAAATAGCAGATAAATAATCATACTCCTAACATTTTTAAAATAAAAATTGAATTTTTGTCTGAACTAAAGATACCAGGATTTTATTATTTCAAAAGAAATTAAAAAGAAAACGGATATTATAAGGTATCATTATAATTCAGAAGAATTGATGCCCTGTAACCAAAAATATAAATCTAACATATTTCCAGTAAAAAAGTACATTAATGTATATGTAAGAGGCGTATTCAAAACGGATATTATTAGTTATGATTATAATTCAGAAGCATTGATGCCTTGTAACCAAAAATAAAAATATAGCATATCTGTAGTAAATAAAAGTACATTAATGTATATATAAGGGGCGTATTCAATGTGACTGACATTGAGTCAGCAGCGCTTGGTAACTGTCTGTTTCTTACCGATCTGATCATCCGACGAAGAGGCTCCCAAATGGTGAGTATTCCTTCATAAAATGTTGTATGGTATGATGGAAAAGGTAATGTAGTTCGTGGAGCATTTCAGGTAGGGCTTTTTCTCCGGTATGTGGTTATTTATATAAATTTTTCCGGGATACCAAGGTTTAATACCAGGTCGAGTGATACCAAAGACTCAAAAAATGGTACTTCATGTCTCCTTGCTTTACAGTCAGCATTATAATGGTACAGATCAAGGGTAAGTAGAGAAATCCAAAGGAAAGGAGTAGCGCCCTTCCCTACACCTCGCTATAGTAGCTATTTAAAAGGGAGCCTTAGATTCGCCCTCGACTACGCTCGGCCAACTTACTTATGTTCAATACCTCCCCACACCATATATATATTTTTAGGTACTCTTCCTTAGGATCCAGAACTGATACCTCACGATTGGATTCAGTTTAATGTCATACCCAGGAGATTCTTTTTTGGGGTGAGTTTTACCTCACAGCAGAGGGTACAGTCATTGTGTTCTAAGCCTTGTCGACAGGTTTGAAGACAACTTTCGAGTCTATCCGTGACAAGTGGTCTGTTAGTCTAACCTGTTGATCACCACAACAGGGAAGGCATATAAGACAAAGGAAATTGAAGCTTATCATTAAATTGACTGATTTTAACAGTTTGTCAACCGGTCTAGGGTTATTTTATGCCAAGAGGTTAGGGAATCACGTTTATTATATGCTCCTATTTATATTTATTTAGATTTTTCAGAGTTTTTTTTTTTGCACATTGTCCGATCGAATACGAATAATTTTAAACCAACCATTTTGACTCATAGATAAGACTAATAATGGTTAAAGGTAAAAGAGAAACAACAACAGGAATTAAGCAGCACAATCAGGATTTCTTTAGAACGCTGAGGGTAAGAAAGCTACAAACATCTGGGAAACTTAGAGGATACCATTATTTGAACAGATGAATCTTCCCTCGCGCAAAAAGAAAACAAAAAACACCACCCAAAAATAAAGAACAAAACAAAACAAAACAAAACAAAAACATCTAAAAACAAAACAATTGAAAAACAAAACATAAGTAAAAAAGAAAAATTGAGCTAATCAAACATTTATATTTACATTTCTTCTGTAATTGTTTCTTAACAGGTTTTTTACACGGTCCTATCGAATAAGGATAAGTTTTAAAAAATATCTATTTGACCCATAGATAGAACCGTAACATGTATTTCCAAATATGTAGTCAGTTATTCCCAATGAGAACTGGGGAAGCCAACTGAAATGATGTTAAAAACTCGCTATTTTCGACATTACACTCAACATAAACCGTCAAAGAAATTTCGATGTACGTCACAAGTTTGATAAGAAGGATGCCTTTGTTGAACTTAGAAGAAATTTGTATTTACACTTAAGTGTTTTTTTTTCCATTGATGACAGAAAGAAACTCAGAAAAAACATTCAAGTAAATCACGTTTTAATTTTGCAGATTATAGATTTGAAAAATTCATTTTGCACAGATAGATTATCTTTATTCTATTAATCATTTCTGACAAATGTATTCGAACTATAAATTTATAAAGTTCTATAAATAGCAACAACAACAACAGCTTATCTCAAGCGTCTTTTATAAACGCACTTTAGTGCCACATCGAGTGTTTACAAGAGCTCTGTTCAAAAAGTTCTGAGTCTTAAACTGTATTTACCAAAAGAGAAATGAACGATAAACGAAACGTTAATTTTCTTCAAAACAGGTGCTGTGTTCAAAATGTATACAGGTGAACATTTTATAAAACATTCATTTTCTTCAAAATAGACTCCTTGTCATTAAAAACTCTTATTCCAGAGAGCTTTCCATTGGTTGAAGCACCTCTGAAACTTTTCTTTTGGTACAGTGTGACTCTGTACTGTCAGATTTCTTTTAATATACTCTGCAGCCTCAAATATCTTTAAGATGAATTTTAAGTTTAGGAATAAGTCACTCAGTGCAAAGACTCGTATAGAGAGTGTTTCACCCACAGGATAATTACTAATAAAAAATATCGAGTCTGGTATAATATATTTTTTCTCTTCAAATTAACACTGATACGTCTAGATGTACGTCTAAGCATCTAGAAATCATTTCGTTATAGAAGTTGCTCAGCAACGCATGTCTTCATCTAAATGTTAAATTGTCAAAGCCTCGGTATCTTCGATAATACGAGGGTCAATCAAAAAGTTCTAAACCTCACCAAGAAAGATGAGTCACAGCTGAACATTTTTGTTGTGGTAACACTCTGCCACTTCTTATAAAACTCGAAAAATCTGAATTAGTTTTTTATGTGATTACGCAAAGACATAAGTGAAATAAAAATTAATAAAAGGTGATCTGAGCGGAAAAGGTTTCAAGGTAAATTTAAAGATGAATAGAAATGAAAAAAAAATGTTCAAATCCAACGAGTAATAATGATTATGAAAATAGGAAGAGGTTCAAGAACACAATCACTTCAGGCATATGATAACATTAAAAAATCATAAAAAGTAAATAAAACGATTCTTTACGACTTGTTGAAAGGCATTTAGAAAAAAATAGGAACACAATGAAAATCACTTTTGTCAGTATGATTAAAACGTAATGAATGTAAAATGTCAATTTTGAATACGTGTGTGAAACATGGAAATTACCGATTGAAAACAAACCCTGAATTGGGTAAAGATTTACAGAAACAGCAATGGTGGCAATAAAAGTATGAAAGAAAAAGATATCAACAGAGAAATAAATTAAATAACTATATTTTGAATAAAATAAATAACTGTAAGAAATAAAAAGATATCAATATACATCTGATAGAAATAAGAGATTTCATAAAAGGAATTAAGAAACAAAAATGGAGGTGGATATTACAAATGATTTGAAAGGATAGCAGATAGTTCAAAAGGCTAGTTAAAGAGTTGGTTGGTTGGTTGGATTTTATGGCATATCAACTCTTGGAGGTCATATATCAAATCCCGTTTATATATTTATATAAATAAATAAATAAATAAATAAATATATATATATATATATATATATATATGGAAGTAAATAATGGATTGTAATCCAAGAATATGTACAGAAAAAATTGATAAAAGGCAATCCAGGGAGAGATTTAATGAGAAGTAAAGTCGACAGTATAGCGTTTCGGCTCTTCTGAACCATCACCAGGACCATGAGGGGGGATATTAGCGATGTTAAGTCAATGATGGATGTTTGAAAATGAAAAATACAAAAACCCAGGGGAAAATTTATATGATAAGAAAAAGTTGGCCGTTTAATTGGTGAATCAGCGTTTGTTGTTTTAAATTACGTCATTTGACTTATTAGGAATATTGTATAGAATTTATGTTATGTTTGTTTATCGAGAAAGATTTCAAGTCAAAAGGAAGAAAAAGAAAGAGAAAAAGAAAAATAGTCAGCGTAAACATTATGATATATATGAAAAATATCAACTAAAGATGGAATATATTTTAGCTATTTAAAATGGATTTGCTCAAGTAAGGAGAAATATTATAAAAGCCAGAACGAGTATTTAGGGAATTAAAGTGTGAGATAGCAGCGGCTTCGAAAATTCGCCTTAGACTTTTATCCTGGATGTAAATGAGCATCTTTGCAGAATTCATATATATATATATATATATATATATATATATATATATATATATATATATATATATATATATATAGTCCATTAATGAATAGTTTGTAGGTAACATTATTTTTAAATGAGTCAGTACTCAATTGTTTACGCACAATTAAATGGTTTCAATATTGCTATTTATTTTTTGCACACAGTTATATGGTTCCAAGTATTGCAATCTAATACTAATAATTCAATCTAATATTAAACATTTGTTTGCACACAGTTAAAGGGTTAAACAGTTCTATTTGACCCGTAGATGGAACTCTAACAGGTACAACCACTCCGGGTTTGAATAAACTTGGGAGTCAATGCAATGAAAGTGTATTCCACATTCTCAAAACTCTAAGACTAGAGCCTCACCATCAGATGGTTATGTGCCATATCCAGGACACTCGTTGGTGAGGAGGCGTTTCTTATCTCTCTGCAGAGATGCGGTTGGCGTATTCTAAAGACTATATGAATGGTGCTCAATGAATGACGAACAGAGGAAGAGAAGATCAAAGAGAGGTTGAAGGATTGCCATAAAGGAATTTATTAGGAGGGATTTCGGAAAAATTTTGTCCTGCAGTGTTATTAAAGTGACTATTAATGATGCTTATATATACAACCCCTGGCAAAAATATGGACTCTTTACTCTTAGAAAATGGTTTGAGTGTGAGTCATGGTAATCTTTCGATGGCTGTGTTTTGATTCTCATCTATAGGAGCCACCCTTATAGATGAGCAAACGTAGTTCCCCGATCGGACTATTTGATCCTGGCCGTTGACCCGTAGGATTCGTATACCCAGAACCTGGTTAGGCATGACGTTGAACCGTCATAGGTTTTGTATGCTCGCTTTTACGTCTACCATGCTGTTTCCCATGGCTTTCGTGAAAAAAATCATCCCCACTCTTGCCTGTATTAAGTTTTAACTAAGTAAAAGGCTACAATCATTTTTTTAAATTTCATCACAGTCCTTATTTATGGTTCATTAAATCCTTATAGGATTCTATTTTTACGCTAACTTTGGTTTTCAAATTCTAATAAATTTCAAAAGTATTACCATCTTTGACCTCTTTTTACAAGGTTCAACTGTTAATTGGAATTACAGTAATTGTCTTTTTGCATCTAAAGCACAGATAATATACAACAGTGATTTTATAAAAAATAACATTTTTCATGCATTTTAAAATGACAATATCGTAAAAGACAAAAAAATATCTAACCGTCAGTTGACCTCTGCCAGATGTAAAGTGGATTTGCCATGCATTTGGTAGCAGTTTTCATTTTTTTTAAATACAGTCCGCCCATTCTAGTGTCGCTTGGGATCCTAAATCTTTCCTTTTTATACAGATATATACGTGTTTTTTAGCGCTTGGGGTGGTGGTGATGGGGGGGGGTCATTCAGTTATTCCGGTTCCTTTTTTTCTCTCTCTCTTTTTGTCTAAATATTTCATCTTACACGAAATTTCCAAATTATTCTAACCTTACTCAAACTTTGTTTTTTAAATTCTAATAAATTCCAAGAGTAGTACCATCTTAAGATTTACAGAGCTCTTCTACGAAACTGCATAGAACCCAAAATTGAGAAGATACTGAGGAAGAACCAAAATGGCTTTCGAAAAATCGATCCACGAGATCACAAATTTTGACTATCCATTGAATTCTAGAAGGTGTACGGGCAAAAAAAAACAAAAAAAAACAAAAAAACTTGACGCAACAATATCATTTGTCGATTTCTCCAAGGCCTTTGACTCCTTACACAGAGATGGAGCAAATACTTCTCGCCTACGGCCAACCCAAAGAAACCGTCGCAGCCATAATGATGCTATATAAAAACAAAAAAAGTAAAAGTCTGCTCACTGGATGGAGACACAGACTACTTCGACATTGTAGCAGGCATGCTGCAAGGAGACACATTAGCCCCATACCTCTTTATCATCTGCCTAGACTATGTGCTTAGAAGGTCTATTGATATAATGAAAGATAACGGTTTCAAGCTGACAAAGGAAATAATAGAAGATACCCCGCACAAACAATTACGGACGTGGACTACGCCGATGACATAGCGTTTCTGGAAAATACACTCGCCCAAGCCAAAATCCTGTTACATAGTCTGGAACGAGCTGCTGCTGGCATAGGCCTCCATTTCTCCATGTCAACGCCGACTAGACGGAATACAAGTGCTTTAATGAAAGAAGCGACATCTCCACATTAAATGGTAGTTTTCTGAAACTAGTGGACAAGTTCACCCACTTGGGAAGCAGTGTCTCATCAACCGAGAGAGAAATCAACACGCGACTGACAAAGGCATGGACAGTTATCGATAGGCTATCGGTCATATGGAAGTTAGAACGACCGATAAAATAAAACGCAGATTTTTCCAAGCAGCGGTCGTGCCGATACTGCTATATGGGTGCACTACATGGACGCTAACTAAACGTATAGAGAAAAAGCTTGAGGTCAAGAATGCTGCGAACAATATTGAACAATTCCTGGAGGCAACACCCCACAAAGCAGCAGCTGTACGGTCACCTACCACCCATCACGTAAACTATCCAAGTTAGACAAACTCTATATGCGAGACATTGCTGGATAAGTAAGGAAGAGCTCATAAGCGACATACTCCGGTGGACCCCTTCAAAGGCAGGACGACTAACTCGAATCTATACACAACAGCTTTGTGCCGATGCAAGATATAGCCTTGAAGACCTCCCGGGAGCAATGGACGATAGAGACGGATGGCGAGAGAGGGTCAGGGAGATTCGTGCTGGCGGCATGATATGATGAAGATGATGATGATGATTCTTAGAAAAACGTTTCTTTCGTTATTCTAAATTCAAGAAAAAATAAACTAAGCACAAATCTGAAACTGAACTTATTTTATTTAATAGCCAAACATTCTGGCTTCATGGAACATATTTCAAATTAATCAAAATCCTTTATTTGAATCAATAATCGAGATTTTTTTCAACTATTTTTTCTTTAAAAATTTAGTGATTCTATAATATGTTCTTCTACATATTGAAAAAAAAAAACTCGAACAAAGAGTTGATATACAATTAAATAAGTAAACCAAACAATGTACCTTCACTTATTCGTCCATAGTTATTTTTCTCTCATTGCAAAACAAATAAATTAGATGATATAATTTAAAGGAAGGCGCGCTTTTCAGGTAAATGCATACTTTAAAGAATGCCGAGGGTCAGTTTTTATGGGGTGATAAAAACCCTCGGCCAGGCCCTCTCGTTAACTAAAATGTTTTTTTTACTGATAATCAGCTTTTACTAAAAATTACCCACAGATAACAACTATAGAAGAAAACGCAGATGTCTCAACATTTTAAAATGATTAAAATGTCTGAAAATTTAGATTCATATGGAGATGTTTTAGACACATCACTAAACTGCCTCTGGTTGTGGGGAGTAATCTCTTCGTTGTCATTATTTCCAGGTCTATTTTGATCCAGAACGCTGGTACCTACGACGAATCGTAATCCTTCAAGGTGAATTGTATTCAGTAATTTTTGATAAGATTTCCTGACTGTTCCATGTATGAAAGATCCGTAGCCTATTTTCGAGCGGATTAGAGGTCTATATAATTTTAGTAAGGTTTGCTGGCCTGTATTCATTTTGTATCGGTTATTACACTCTTTGATATCCGAATTTTTAACAGGAATGCTGATTTCAGTAGATAACTACCAAATCCTTATAACTATACTAATTACTAACGGAAGCAAAAACTAAAATAATATACCTGCACAAATAACGACTATACCTCAAAAAGAAGCAATAAAACAAAAACGCCTTCGGCATAAAATAGCCTAAAAGTTGTCATGCCGTAAAATCCAACCAACCAACCAACCTGTCACAAATAGTTAGATTACTGACAGAGGCGGTCTTTGTCAAAACAACGTATTTTATGGCTCATTGTGAAGCACCTGGCATAAAACACAAACCAAAAGATCAGATTTTGGATTAATATTCCCGATATCATTACAAGAATTTTATTTATTGAATTTTCCAAGTAATATTTTCCTTTTCTTTAAGCTTTTGTTTCTCAGTTTAAATTCCCAGCATGTTGGCACTTCAGAATTAGCAAAAGAAGCCGAGAAGAGAAAGCTTAAACGGTAAAATTGCACGATGACACGTACGCATTATCGGGAATGAAACGATATATCGACTCGAAAATGACAGATATTGCTTTAAAGATATTTAAGCACGAAACGAGACGGAAAGAGAAACACGTTTTAGTAACAAGAGACGCACAAGTTTGATATTTAAAAAAATTAACATTTAAGAGTTAATTAAACGTTTCTTTTATTTTTTAATTCCCACAAACTGAAAGTTGTTTGGTTTAGTGTCTTTGGTTTTTTTGGCATATCAACCTTCGTGTACTATTTAATGCCAAATCCATCCTCGTAAAAGAACAGTAGTGGTACGGTTTTACCCATAGCTGGTGGGGGAATAAAGGGTGTCATACTTTTCCCGACGACATTCGTCTGAAAGTGAACGTAAAGTGACTGGAAATCGAACTCGTTTATTACGGTTTCCAGCACGCTAACCACTACACAACAGGGACTTCCTCATGAAAGTTATGTTATTTCACGTTTTTTCCTAGTGAACCTGAACGATGTGTTTGTACCTAAAGGTTATCAGCTAAAGAAAGGCAACTAGGTTCGAATCTTCATTGGGGTTTCGTTTAGAAGTTTTGTAAAAACGAGAACAAATTTCTAATAAAACAATTTGTCGTGAATTTTTTAAAAATCAAACAAGATTTGCTTTTAGTCATCAAATTTAGCAGTGATTTAAACATGAAAACAAATGTAATGAAATGAACGAATCTATCTTTCTATCACTAAAATTCTCATTGTGATTATATATATATATATATATAAGGGGTTTATAGGTCTTACTTACTCACTTGGTGTGTTAATGGAAGACAAATGCTGTAGTATTGTTTAATAGTGCTCAATATCAATGATAAAGCATCTACATATATGTAAAGATACATGCCAGTATATACGCATACATGCGTATATATGTATGCCCGAGCAATAGCACATACACAAACATAAGTAAGCAAGTAAAGTTGGCGACCTTAGTCGAGGGCGACTCGAAGGCTCCCTTTTCAATAGCTACAACATGAATGTGTAGGGGAGGGCGCTACTCCTTTCCCTGGATTGCTCTACTTTACCTTTGAGACGTACCTTATATTGCTAAGTGTTAAGCAAGGAGGTATCAAGTACCATTTTTAAAGTCTAGGGTATGACGCGACCGGGGATTGAACCCAGGTCTCTCGGACCATTGGCGAACACTCTACTCACTAGGCTAATGAGCCGGTGTACACAAACATACTAACTTTCAATAGCACACAAACTTAGGCACACATACACACAAACTTAGGCACACATAGACACAAATAACCCCTACTTTTCGAACAAAAAATCAACCATATTAATCGGTCTTTTTTTTTGAAAATCTTCACTCTGTTTGATGAATGCAAAATGCAAGAAACCCAGGGTCACAGACACTACCATGTAATATGATATACGAGGATCATTAAATAAGTTTCCAGACTTTTTTCGTTTGGGAACTTTTATTGATAGTACACACATGAAACTCTAGTCCCCTTCGACGTAATCTCCTCCGCCTGCAATGCACTTGTTGTACCGTTCCAACAACTTCTGGAAGGCCTCATGGATGTCCTCGGCAGGGTTAGCGTGTCAATGATCTTCGTCACAGCCTCTTTCATCTCCTCAATTGTCTCATAACGATAGCCTCTGAGCTTAGGGAATAACCAAAAGTCACAGGGAGCAAGGTCTGGACTATAGGGAGGGTGAGGAACTGTGTTGATGCCCATCTTGGTCAGATAGTCTGTGACAAAGATGGAGTTGTGGAGTGGTGCATTGTCCTAGTGGAAATGCCACTGACTCGATTTGAAGAGTGCTGGCCTCTTCCGACGGAATCTCTTCCTGAACTCCCTTAAAACCTCAACATAGTATTCCTTGTTGACTATCTGTCCAGTGGGAACCTAGTGCATATAGATCATGCCAATGCTGTCAAAAAAAAAAAAAAAAAAAGGGATCATCAAATGTTTGTTGGTGGATTTGCTCTGCCTGGCCTTCTTGGGCCTGGGAGAGCTAGCATGCTTCCACTGGGAACTCTGTCTCTTGGTCTCTAGGTCATAGCAGTAGATCCAGCTTTCATCGCATGGCATTTTTTCCAGGTTTAAAACGTAATTTTATTGCATATCGTTCTTCTAAAGTCCAGATTGCATTTTTGAAATTCACCAGCTGTGACAATCAGGCTTTTGTAGGGTGTATTCCAATTGCTGCTGTAGCTGTCCATTTAAACGTGAAATCATAAAAATTGGTCAGTCATCTTATAAGATGTATCGCAATAACATACTGAATTTTCAAGAGTCTACGGCAATTTTAAATGCCCATACGAAAAAAGTCTAGAAACCTATTGAATGCACTATATATATATATATATATATATATATATATATATATATATATATACGTGTGTGGGTATGTGTATGAGAAATAGTAATGCCAAAAAAGCTACTCATAGTGAGATTTTTTAATTTGAGCAATCACTTAAACTACTCTAACTTAGAGAATGATTCAATTTACAATCTGCTACTAAATGATAATTTTGTGTACTTTGCGTTTACCCTCAAGAACATTATTTGTTCTGTCTATTTGTTTGATTTGTTATTTAACAGCACATCAACCCCTTGTAAGTTATTCAATGCTAAAATTTGATTGAATCAAATAATGACTGGTGGTTTTTCAGTAGAGTCTTAGTGACATCAAATCACCTTAGGTCTCCTGAAATCTTCTGAATATTTTACCCGTTCCCAACAATAGCGTGTTCAGTATATTCTCAATTCTCTCCCTGATTCCCAACTCCACCAGTCTCTTTTCCAAGCACTTGGGAACTGTTCTTAGCTCGCCAACCATTATGGAAACCATAATCACTTTAATGTTTCACTCCTTTTTTTTTTTGCTTTTTTTAAACATTTGTCAATTTTTTCGTTTTATTTTTTAAATTTTCAGTCTGTGGTTGGTCTGAACAGCGAATGATGACAGTGATTCTAATTGTAGTCGGTGCACTTGAAACGGTCACCATAGTCTTGGAAAAAAGACTGGTGGAATTGGAAATCAGATGAAAAATCAAAACCATCCAGAGCACAGCAGTGTTAAGATCGGCTAGAATACTAAGAAGAGTCCTGGAGACCTGGGAGATTTACTGTCACTCAGGCTCCAGTGAAAGACTACCGGCAAGCACAAGTGAAGGTCAACTGAATTTGGAGGTGCCCGTGGTGTAATGGTTATCGTCACAGGATATGGACACGGCGACATGAGTTCAAATCCTGGACCTGACTGATTGCATTTCACATAGCACTAATACCTTTGGGAAAGGTATGAATCCAATTATTCTCCCTCCAGCTATGGGTAAATAGTAGGACAGACTAGGTTCTTCAGCCTTGGTTAGGCAACTAGTCTAGGAGAAGGAAAACTTTGAATTCAAACCTGTTAAACTCCGCTTAAAAATTGACCTTGTGTCATATCCTGCCCGAGTGGAAGGGTTGGGTAAATATAGTCAACTGAATTTGGAGAAGGGAAAACTCCGAATTTAAAACTCAAGGAAAAAATCCGAAAAGTCTGTGGCTGATTGATGCACCATATATTGTTATCCAATGAGTTTGGCTGGTTTTAATTAAACCACCTACATTATGAATTAAATAACCTGAGCTGGTGGAATTATCAGTCGTCTGCTACGATGTAAATAGCTGTGAAAAATACGTTGACGTTTCATTTAATTCTACACACACACACACACACACACACACACACACACACACACACATATATATATTCTGTAATTAGATATGTGAATATTTAGGAACAGCATGTACGGTAAGCAACCCGAGGCATGTGTCTAAATAAAGCTTGGTATATATACGTTGTCTGTGCAAAAGTTTTCAACACTCATTTTTTTTTAAAACTAAAGACTGAATTCCCAATAGGTATTTTTTTTTATAGAAAAAACAATGATTGGAAAAATATTAACAGAATACACACAGAGACACAGACCCCCCCCATATATATATATATATATATATATATATATATATATATATATATATATATATATACTAACATAGGAGAATGCAAGACAAATAAATTTGTCGTGATTATTGAATTTCAATCGCACAAAATTCCCAATATTTCTTCTGATCTTGTGTGTACGACAGTTGTGAAGCAGTTAGAACCACACGATTTGAAAGTCTCGTTTTTTGAAGTGAACACTTTTGTTCCTCACGATGTTTTTCCTGCCGCGTCGAACAAACATCACGATCCTTTTGATAATGTAAAACAGGAAAATAAAAATAAAAAACACAATGTTAAAAGGTTTGGAAAACTGATTTGTGTAGATGAGGCATAGTTAACATTTAAAAGTTATTTCAAAATAACATCGCTTTATCAGGTAAGCTATTTCTATATAACCTCGCCTTATCAATAAAGCTATTTCAATATAACCTCGCTTTATCAATAAAGCTATTTCAATATAACCTCGCTTTATCAATAAAGCTATTTTAATATAACTTTGTTTTATCAATAAAGTTATTTCAAAATAACATCGCTTTATCAGGGAAGCTATTTTTTTATATAACCTCGCCTTATCAATAAAGCTATCTAAAAAATAACCTCGCTTTATCAATAAAGCTATTTCAATATAAGTTTGCTTTATCAATAAAGTTATTTCAAAATAACATCGTTTTATCTGGGAAGCTATTTCAATATAATCTCGCTTTATCAATAAAACTATTTCAAAATACCCTCTATGAAGTTATTTCAAAATAATCTCATTTTCTCAATAAAGTTACCTCAAAATTATCTCGCTTTATCCATGAAGCTATTTCAAAAATAACATTGCTTTATCAATAAAGCTATATCGAAATAAATAGCTTTATCAATGAAGCTATTTAAAAATAACCTCTCTCCATCAGTAAATCTATTACACAATTATTTACATAATATTTCTAAAAATTCTATCGATTAAACTCGTATGTAAACTACTAATACGAAATAATTTTCATACATTAAAGACTGGATTCTAAATTGTGAGATTTAATTGACTATCAGATTAAAAAGGTTAAGATTTTTTCCCCGTCAACTTGTTATATCATGGCTTATATTCTATTAGCTACTAGAGTTGTTAATTAGCTGTAAATTAATGTTTTTAGTTTTAATATCATTTTAGTTTTTAAATTTTCATTTAAGTGTAAAATTACACGAAAGAAAATCATTAATGTTTTTTTATCGAATAGTAAGAAATAATTCTGGTTACTCTCTCTATTTTTATTGTTTTTAGTAAATTTCACCCGATGCCTTTCATTAATCTTCGAATCTTGTCTAATTTTTCTTCCTGTTTCATTACATTTCCAAAATAATCTCAGTTAGAGCAAATTCGTAAGTCTCATCACGTTTTGTTTTAAAATAAAAATTGTGGCTGAGGTTTAAAAATTGGTAGATGTAACAAATACGCAGCAAACTGAAGCTCAGTTTGTTGGAGGAGTTTATAATATGTTGACTATATCCTGCCGAGGGGTAACCGCCACAAAAAGGGAGGTTCTGCGTATGACACTAAACTGCATCGGATACTGAGGCTACTGGAGACTATGGAGTGCTCTTTTATGGCCATTATTCCCAGGATCACTTTGATTTGGAGAAGCAGATAATAGATCAGTTTAAAAATTATTCGTATTCAATAGGACAATGTGCAAAAATAGATTTGTTTAAAAATTATTTATATTCAATAGGAACGTGTGCAAAAATAGATCTGTTTAATAATTATTCGTATTCAATAGGACCGTGTGTAAAAAAAGAAACAATAACAGAAAAAATAATTGTAAATATGATGTTATAATGAACGCGATTCATTAATTAATAGGCATAAAATAACCATAGAAAGATTGATTATCCTTTAAATCAATTAATCAAAAGAAAACTGAAAAACACATCAGTCAAAAATTCTCAAAGTTACAGAATCAAGCAACTCCAGAGCAAATTTTCAGAAGTGGATATTGTCTATTACATCGGAAGATTTATCAATTTAGATATTCTTCAGCAGTGAAACATTTAAATTTCAGAAGTCAATAGTGATAACATATACGAGGAGGTACTGAGAGGTTCTCAGCCTAACCAGAAAAAGAATAACCAGGAATCTTGAAGTGGACACGATATACCCTATTCATTCCAAAGTTAAATACATTTGGTACATCTTGTCTTGTGTTTCTTTAAGCCTTCTAAAAAATTTGATAATAAAAAAATAAAAGAAAAAAGGTAATTTCTATCTTGGTTGGACTAATACCTTTACAGTAGCCCTCGTGGGAAAGCAGTTCTCTACCCCAATTGTAATTCTTTTTCTTACTTTTGCACAATCAGTCTGTCTACGAAATGCCCTCGTCATGGTACAGTTGTTTGCAAGCTTGAATCGAAGACTAGTTTCTATTAAATAGGGAATTCTATCCTCACTAGGGGCACCATGCTTGCAGCTTCGCGCTAAATATCTGCATGGTTTAGTTTTTTCAGTGCACTTCGCGTCGTTTAATGGTTACCAACAGTTGTTTGTGAGTTCGATTTTCTCAAGGTGTTTAGTTAATTTTTCAGCATTTCAATCCCTGTTGAGTAATTTAACGTCTCAGTCGTTCCTTCTTTTTTTTACCAGCATTTGTATGGTTTGTAATTTCAATACTCATCGAAATCCCAACCTAAATTAATAGTATCAATATGATTAATTCTTTGAATACTCAATCATCTGAAACCAAACCAAACCAAACTAAACTGAATAGCTCGAAATAAAAAATGTTTTTTTACAATTAAACTGTACTTACATTTAAAACCGTGCTTTTGCTAAACTGAATTGTTTTAAATTGAACTATTTTTGACACTGAAATTGTACTTACACTAAACTGAATCGTTATATATAACTGAATAGTTTGAAATAGAAATGTTTTTGACAAACTGTGTACTCATGCTAAACCGAATTGTTTTAAATAGAACTGATTATTTACATAAAAATGGATTTGGCGTTAAATAACCTACAAAGGTTGATATGCCATAAAACCAAACCAAAACAAACCAAATCAATCATCTGAGGGAAATATAAAACGTGGGAGATTTCTCATGACCAATTAGATAATCAGTGTCTCTTCATGTTATCTTGTGTTGGGGATGGGTTGGTTAAATAAACAGACAACCTAGGAATTGAACTCAACAGTCATCGGGGTACTCCCCGTGGAGTTGTGGTTAACTTGCTGGACCTTGAGATTTTAGAACACGAGGCACCCTATTGCGTTCACTTTTGGACTAATTCCTTTAGAAGAGGAACGAACCTTTTTACACCGAAACTATGGGTTAAATATTGCTACTATTGTTCTTCTACAAGAAGGATTTCGGCATTAAATAACCCACAAAGGTTGATATGCCATTAAACAAAGAAACTAAACTAACCAATCAACAGCTACCTGTTTACGATATGCTTAATCAAGTCCTTTATCTATATGACCATTGCCATTATAGAGAATAAAACGACCGAAATGTTGTCATTAAAACATCTAATATGAGGACACTACTCCGAGAAAACCAGTGTGTTATGATTCTTGATTAGTTCAACTAATTTCAATTTTCGGAAGATCGAAGAATGCATCTGTCAGAACGTATTGATAGTACCAGCAAGACGATGGTTTTGTTTGCTTTCTTAGTTTAATGGCATATCAACTTTCGTGGCTTATCTGATACCAAATTCATCCTCGTAGAAGAACAGTTGTGGAATTATATAACCCATAGCTGATGTGATTAGAGGGTTTATACTCTTTTCCATGGGTATTAGTTCGAAAGTGAACGTAATAACGTGACTGGATTCCGAACTCACTGACTACAATGTCGCAGTCCAGTACGCTAGCCACTACACACACGGGAACTTATCCGCGACACAATGAAAATGTTGAGTGGGACAATATGTGGAATGATGACAAGGACATTTTTAAAATTCTTAATTAAAAATATCAATTTGAAAGTTTCGGCTAAACTCTATTTGTCAGTCTTCTAGAAGGATGGCTTTGGCATTAAATAACCCATGAAGGTTGATATGCCCTTTAACCAAACAAATCTATTTATCGCATAAATATATTTACTTCACCTCTGCGCACGACCAGGATGCGATTCAAGGTCAATTTTTAAGCGGAATTTAACTGGTTTGAATTTAGAGTTTTCCTTTTGTCTAGCCTGGTTGTCATACAAAAATTAAAGAGCTCAATCTGCCCTACTATTTACCCATAGATGGAGGGAGAATAGTTGGGTGCATACTTTTCCCAAGAGTAAACTACTATGGAAGATGCAAACAGCTTCGTCCAGGATTTGGACGCGGGTCGAGGTGTCCTTTTCCTATAATAATAACCATTTCACCACAAACTATCGCATTTATGATAGTATCAGTTAAACATTTTTATTGAAAAGATGATATCCATCTTTTCCTTGTTCAAAATGCCATGAATTTAAAGTTATTCAATTTTTGACAAAGTTACAAAAGCGTATCGAAAAAGTTTTAAAAAGTGTTGATATACTACATTCATTAATGAAACGAAATACGCCTGAAAAAAAAAGGTTTAAGATATTCTTTCAGTAAAGAGATTCGAGTTGCAAATTACCGAGAAATTGTTCAAAACCTTCGGAAGTTTATTTGTTATGTTTTCACTTTGTGAATACTGTTAACGCTCACATTATCTCAAAGTTATTTTCGTGTGCTTATGACGTAGTTTTAATGAGATGCATTTAGAATCAATTCAGCGTTTTATTTCTATAATCAAATAGTTTTTGTTTATTCATTTATTTCTGTTTTTGGCTTTTTATCTTTAAAATGTAGAGACATTATTTTATTCTAGGTTAAACAGTTATTCATTATTTGCTAATGTTTTATCACAACGTTTCGGCCGTTGTACGCTCCGGCCGTTGTACGCTCCGGCCTTCTTCAGGTGGTTGGAATGTCGAACTTAACCCTTTATTTCGTTTACCGGGGTAGACTGTTCTGGTTCCACGAGCCATGTTTAATGGATGTCAGTTCTCAGATATCTCCTGTTAATTTCCCCTCTGAAAGTTATCCACTGCCTTCACTGGGTATTGAACTTACACATCATACTATGACACCTTCATACTCTGGCAACACCAGGAAGATGTTCAGATTCTACTGGACCATGTGAACTCAATAAGACTTTCGATACAGTTAACAATGGAGAAAGAAAGTAACAACACACTCCCATTCCTGGATGTTCTAATATCTCGAACAGAGCAAGGGTTCAAGACATCCGTATACCGTAAACCAACATTCACCGGACAGTACCTCAATGTCAACTCCCACCATCCACACAGCGTTAAGAAAGGGATCGTCCGCTGCTTACAACACCGAGCAAAAGTCATAAGTGGCGACCCAGAGACATTAGATAAGGAATTGGTCAGTATAAGTAGTACCCTGCAACCTAACAACTTCTCTGGGTACATGGCAGCAGCCCCCCAAAATTGGGATAGGCGGATACAAGAGAAGGAGGAGGTGAAGAACACTCAGAAAACAGTCTGCCTGCCTTATGTGAAGGGGTTATCAGAGAAAATACAAAGGATCTGCGGTCCATATAACATCAGGACAACCTTCAAAAGCTTAACGACACTTCGCAGATATCTCCCGAGTAACCCTGGTAAAAAAGCAATGATAACTGCAAAATTGCAATATGAGCACTGGTAAAAATGTTTCATTGCACTTATTTTGAAATTGCAATTTTTTACTTTAACCTGCCAATACATCACATGGCAAGGTTTTTTATTCGAGCAATACACTTAAAATATTCTCACTTAAGAATAGAGCAATTTTCACTCCAATTCGTAATTTTGTGGGATCTGCCTTTACACTGAGCGTCATTTTTTAACCATCTGAATTCTCGATTTCACTGAGACAACTATGCAAATAGAATGGATCTCTGTTTTCCGGGAACCCAATGGGTTTACGAATCGTCTTGTGTGACATAAAAGTAAGTTCAAGACTGATGACCCAATTTTTGGTGGTCAGTTTTTTTCAGTCAATCATGTTCTTAGTTACTTATCAACTCACCACCTCATGTTCTCTGTGGTTTCATTAGTACGGACTTAATTAGTACGGTCTTAATTTGTAGAAAAAAATGGAAAGAGTAAGGAAGAATTTGGAATAAACATCACATGTTTCCTTCGCTGAAATCCATAAAACGGGCGAAACCTATTGAAAATAAAGAATGACGTTATACGTAGATACGAGCGGCTAGACACCACACGATCCGTTTAATCTAAAGAATTTCGTGCACATACACATTAAAGCCGTACTCAACACACACACATATATATACGTGCTCGAGTACGCATGTGTTCACACACAGTCATAGAAATCGTGACGGTAGTCGACATTTTTTTACTTGCAAAAAATAAAAGAAAGTTTTGTATGTGACAAAAATATTCTAAAGAAATCTGAATTGCACGTAATAACAATGACAACAAACAACTTTTTGAAATTTTTTATTTTAAACTTTAGTTCCCAACTTTTTTCCTTTTTAAAGGACCCATCAAAAGTTTATATAAAAAACGATATTTGATTTTTTGATTGCATTGTTCTCTTTAGGAGATAATCGCTAAGGCACCATGTTTCTTTCTCAGTGTTCGTTTTTCGTCTATCTAGCATTTTGAAGCAACCTCCTTTTATGAAATATTCAGAAGGAGAAACGATATATGGTTCTGATTGAATGAATAAAGTTTCTGGTTACGACAACACAATACAGCAATAATCACCTATTTTTTGCATCTTCCTTATCCACCGTTTTTAACGAGATGTAAATTCCGAGTAGCCCATTCTTAATTGAAAGTCTTCTGAACCACTTTTGAGCTGCATGGTGAATAACTTCATACCTACAAATCACTGTCTATGTTGTACGAGTTCAAATCCTGGACAAGACTGATTGCATGTCACATAGCACTAATACCCCTGGGAAAAGTATGAATTCAATTATTCTCTCTCCAGCTATGGGTAAATAGTAGGGCAGACTAGGTTCTTCGGCCTTGGTGTGGCAACTAGTCAAGGAGAAGGTAAACTCTGAATTCAAACCTGTTAAACTTCGCTTAAAAATTGACCCTGTGTCATATCCTGCCCGAGAGGAGGGGTCGGTAAATATGACATGGTATCTGTTGTTTTCGTTTCAAGTTTATTATGTGTCTATTTATTCACATAATCCATGCTTCCACGTGTAATAATCAACTAATTCGCCAGCATCTCGATTCATTCTTATAATTACTTACGAGGGTTGACGAGCAGCACCTAACTTGGTGTAGTAGAGGTATAGAACCCACAGATAATTGTTTGTGAGTTCGTTTTTCACTGGGTACCACATAATCGATGCTTATCAACCGTCCTTAATGAGATGCAACTCTGAGTGACTCATTTTTAATTAAAAACAAATAGACGAACTCTCCAAAGTCGCTTTTGAGCGGTATATTTTATGTTCAGCTTGTTGCTTACGTTCTAGGTCTAAATTAGGGCTTCTCAAACTTTTTATTTGATGCACTTCTTGTAACCAAATTTAATCTCTATTCACCCGCAAACAATTTAATTGCATATTAAATTACACGACATAATTAATTTACCAGTATTTAACACAATTTATATGAGAAAAGAATCAGGAAACTATAAACACAAATACCTCTTTAATTTTTTGGATGGGAAGAATAGGGTTTTCGGGCACTAATAAGATCACAAATATCAAATTAGAAGTTTGTAAGTTTGAACTGAAAATCAGCATGTTCTATGTTCAAAGTGATTTTCTGTTTGCTTTGTAAATAATGCACACGGCAGAATCCGGATTCCACCGTATACGAAGTTAGAAAAACTCGTGAAAGGAAATCAATAGTTAAACAAAGCTTTGAATATCTAGCTACCGTTTTTTTTCGTTCATCCAGTAATATCCAATTCCTTTAAATATGTACACTGCCATCGCTTTAAGATCAAAAGTCATTACAATAAATTCGTCTTTAAGAAAGTTGTCAACATTTGCACTAATTTTACATCAAATTTGCACTTTCCACTTTAACATCGTTCGTTCATTTAAACGAAACATATCGTATAAGAACGGGACATCTTTAGTGGCCATCACACCCAATCAGACATTCTGCTCGGTATCAGATATTCTGCAACTAGTTTACATGATCGAGATATTTATGTCACCCTGTTATGAAGGGGTTTATAAATGTAATTTACCCTCTGAAGACCCTAATGCATATTTCACCCAGCCAAAATTTTAACCACCACCAGCGGTCTAGATGGATGGCATAGAAAAATCCTAGTCTAAATTGATAAAGTTCACAATACTTTACTGTCAAACTTTGGATCAGTGTATTGACTTCACTCGATACTAATACAGGTATATTCTTTTGAAGATGATATCTCGTATGTGTACCTATTTTAAATCACTAAAACGCTTGTAGAATGTTACTGTCCGAAGAGTATATCTCTTTTTAGCGAAAAAAGAGATGGTTGGTTGCTTATGTTTCCTGGCATATCAACCATTGTAGGTTATCTAATCCTAAATCCTGTTTATATATATATATATATATATATATAGCTAACAAAACGACTGGAGAAGAAGCTAGATGGCAATTACACAAGAATGCTGCGTGCAATCCTGAACAAGTCCTGGCAGCAACACCCCACAAGACACCAACTGTACTGCCACCTACCCCCTATCACGAAAACTATCCAAGTTAGACGAACCAGACATGCAGGACACTGCTGGAGAAGCAGAGATGAACTCATAAGAGATGTACTCTTATGGATCCCCACACATGGCCGCGCAAAAGCAGGACGACCAGCTCGAACGTACATTCAGCAGCTATGTGAGGATACAGGATGTTGTCCTGAAGACCTACCTAGGGTGATGAACGGTAGGGAGGAGTGGCGAGAGAGGGTCAGGGATATCCGTGCTACCAGCGCGATATGATGATGATGATATACAACAGAGGGTTGTTGTTAAAGTGAAAAGTGCAAATTTGGCTTAAAATTAGTGCGAATTTAGACAACTTTCTTAAAGAAGAATTTATTGAAATGACTATGCTGCCATCACTTGACATTTAGAATTTTGTGCAAGTGACATATCATATAGACGGGAAGTCTTTGGGCATCCGCTTTGGTTACCATTTTTGCGTCGTACGGGAGTGTTGAGAGAATTATGGTGTTGTACACTGGACATTTTTTCTTGGTATCAATTACTTGATACTATATTACTCTGTACAAATATGAACTAGAAATAGTTACTTGAAGCTATAATTTTTTGCTAATGATTATTATTATCTGTCACTTGAAACTATATAACTGTGTGTAAACAAATTACTATTATCAAATAGGAACAGTTACTTGAAACCATACAGAGACGCTCGTTGGGTAACAGTTATCGTTATTTGTTTGCATTTCACATCACGCAAATACTTTTTGAAAAGATATGAATCCTTCTACTCTCCCCTCAACTATGAGTAAATAGGAGGTCAAACTGATTTATTTAACTTTGTATAACAACCAGTCTGGGAGATAAAAAAAATTCAATTCAAACCAGCTTATTTCCGCTTAAAAATAGAACTCACGTCACATCCTGCGCAAGACGGAGAAGTTGTCTAAACACATACTTGAAAACATATAATCGTATCTAGATTAGCATTTATTTCTAGTATTATATAGGCCGGCCAGTTGGCTTAATGATTAGAGTGTCCGTCAATGGCCCGGGAGACCTGGGATTCAACCCCAGGTCGAATCATACCAAAGACTCCAAAAAGGGTACTTGATGCTTCCTTATTTAACACTCGGCATTTAAAAAAGTACGGATTAAGCTTGAGTGGAGCAATCCCCTATACATCGATGTAGTAGCTAATAAAAAGAGAGCCTTCGGGTCGTCTTTGGTCGGCCAACAACAATTAGTATTATAAGTATTTGTATTATTAACATTAGTATCATATAATTTATTATTAGTATTAAGAATACTTCAAGCCATAAAACTATATGCAAATTATTTGCATTATATGGGAATACTTGATACCACTGTGTGCAAACAAATAATTTTAGATAAAAAGTGTAATTTAAAAAAAAATGCAATGGAACATTGAAAATATTATTATGATTGTAATCAACCACTTAAGATTTAATCAAATTTCGGCTTCAAATGACCCATGAAAAGATATGCCGTTAAACAAATATACCAAACCAAAATTGAACAGCATTTTTAATTCTTATTATGCCGTGAAGGTTTCTTCATCTCCATCATTTCAAACTTTAAATTCTTCTCGTGACTTGTAAAACTTGATGTGGAATTAACACCTTTATTTTCCTTGCAGCATTTGTTTCTTAAAACGATTCCTGTTTGAGCGTTTTCTGTCAGAGTTAAGAGAATGATGACGAGGAGTGAATATATAGATTAATTGATCGCTTTTCAATTGGATTAGATGATTTTAAGCATGCAACAAAGGAAATCTATCAACTTGTGGATAGATGCGTGTTTGAATTCACACAAAAAAGATGAACACGAAGGATATACCCAGTTTCACACAACACGCGCAGTTTTCTGTAACACATTTGAATGATGGTGTTTTCTTTTTCGTTTTTCCTTTTTCTCTCACTCACTAAGATGGACGCATTTCCACTGGGACATGATAAAACAATGCCAAGCTAAGATTAGAAAAGACATTGGTTAATCACATTTTGCCCAGCAAAAGCCTCTCCACTGTCTGCTGTGAGTTTGTCCGATTGAGATGAGCGGCTGTCGTTGGTAGAATTGTATGTCCGAATAAACGATAAACGATAAACATTTACTTTTAGGTCCTTCATCTTGTTTGATATAATTCAGGGACATGATTGAATCAGATCAAACTGAATGACATCATTGCAGATCTAAATGTTGTATTTTTCTTTTATGACGTATTTGATACTCTAAGTTTGGTTTAAGTATGAAGACCTATACATAACATACGGCTAAGTCACGCTTTGACTAAATTATTCCCACGAGATCATCGAAGTTGAGCATCGTTGAGCTTGTTCAGTATTTAGATAGGTGACCGATTTGGAATAGTAACTAACTTAAGAAATCTTAACAGACTAAGAAATACTTAGTAATACTCCTCCTCACCCCCTCCCCAAAACGTAGGCTCCAGGTATTATAATTTCTCACTTTTTAAGACGTATGTGGGATGAGACTTTTTTCGCCTACAATCGAAGAATGACAGCATAAAGAAATAAGAGATAAAAGAATTAACTCTTCCTTCTAAACTACTTTGCCAGATTGTATGGATTAGCGCAGATATATCCATGGCTTTGCAGTAGAGTCTTATTTCCTACACAAAAATCGAAAATTCGTCAGAAATTATTCCAGATTTCTTGCTAAGGAAATTGGAGTTAAAAAAACTAGGATCAACGTTTGACTTCAAAAATTAATTCCATTTATTAATGATTTCATCACCATGAACCAAGTTTTGACTTACTTACAAGATAGATTCATACATTAGTATATACAATATATGCTTGCATGGGATAGCATGGTAATCTGTTAGGCTACAGTTTGTTTATTTGTTATCTTATGGCATATCAACCTTCTCGGGTTATTTAATGCCAAATCTATCATTTTTTTTTTTAGAAAGACAGTAGTTGTACTATTTAACCCACAGATGGGATGATAAGAGGGATTACACATTTCCCAAGGGTATTTTTCCGAAAGTGGACGTAATAGTGCGACTGGAGTTCGAACTCGCGTACTGCGATTCCGCAGTCCAGCGCTTTAACTATTACACCACTGGGACATTCCCCACTACTGTTTGTGAGTTCAATCCTCTGTGGATGTTCTAGTATTGGTCTTGTATTAGCCAAAAATAAACCAAGTTGATATCGGTGTATCCCTACTTGAAGACAATAATTTGCAAGCAAGTCTTTGTATTTAGCTTCTGTGAAATGGTCTGCGAATTGAACTAGAAAAGCGTTATTTGCAAATTTGATATTCATTGGTTGCCCAGTAATCCTGGCCTTGTACCAAGCTAAGCTGGGTGCTCTATAATTGCTGCCTTGTACCGACATTAATCCTTGCTTATCTGCGACCAGAGTTCAAATCCGAGCATTTCACTTCGCGCCAATGTCCTTGGGAAAGGTGCTTCACTTTGCGCCACTCTCATCTGGAAAGACATGAATCCATTTCTTCATCCCCTGCAGCTATTAGGTTCTTTAGCCGTGTTAAGTCAACCAGTATAAGAGAAGGAAAACTTTGAATTCAGATCAGCTTTACTCCGGCTCAGAAAAATTGACTTTGCATCACATCCTTCCCGTGTCGGAGGGATTGGGTAAAAACCAGCCCTGTTTAGTTTTTCGGTGTTTCGAGTTATGTAATGCTTAGCGATGTGGATTTGCAAATCCTTATGGTGAGCTTAATTCTCTCTGGGAGCCGCCGCGGGGTAATAGTTAACAAGCTCAACTTGCAGAACATTGTTAGCGTGATCGAGTCCTACTGGGTACTCTGTGCCTCTGGCCTTATATTAGGAAAAATTATGAAATGATTTTGTAATTCTTAAAAATAATAGCAATGATTAATTCCAATTTTTTTTTATCAAATGAATTCGATATTTTTTCCCTCAACATTGGATTATTCAATTGTTTTGGAAAAAAAATTATACCATTAATTTAAATATTTTAATCTTGTTTATTTAAGGTAGGTTTTATGAAGCCTGAATGCTTCGCTTTTAAAACTGTTTTGCTCCTTATTTACTGTTAAACAAACAAAGTGAACATTCTCAAAGAGTACTTGTTCCATAATTTTTGACAGGGTGGTATTTATATTTTACTGCACAAACAAGTTTCTTTAAAATGTGCCATTTTTTTTGCTGTGTTACATTAGCTTGTACACAATTAGGATCATTATACTTTGATTACACTGCTGGATTTATCAAAGAAGGATATCGGTTCGACTAGGTTTCTTTGTTTAATGGCTTATCAATCTTCGTGGGTTATTTAATGCCAAAACCGTCCTTGTAGAAGAATAGTAGTGTTATTATTTAACCCGTAGCCATAGGGAGTTTATACTTTCCCGAAATCCGAAATTGAACGTAATAGCGCACTTGAGTTCGAACACACTTACTACAATTTTGCAGTCCAGTTAGTTAGCCACTTCACCCCGGGGATTCCCGAAAAAGAAGGATGTGTTTTACAATGTCCTGAGTTGATTCAAAACGGATTCAGTATGGACAACTTAGAGACACGCGTATTAAACCTAACAGTACGTTAATTGCTCCCCGAAGAGAGGTTATCTACAAAAGCTGCAAAAAAAGGGACGCAACTTGTGATACTTGGATGTATACAAATTAATCATTCTGTATTACTGTTTATAAAACAAGATAAATTTCTAAATGTTCATATTTAAAAATTTTTTTATTAAGCATTGAGCAATGTATATATACTATGCAATGTACATATTCTATGCAGTGTAAATATTTTAGGCGATGTGCATATACTATACACTGTGCATATTCTATGCAATGTGCATATTTTATGCAGAGTGCATATTCTATGCAATATTCATATTTTATGCAACGTACATATTCTATGTAATGTGAATATTTCATGCAGTGTGCATATTCCTTGCAATGTGCATATTCTATGCAATATTCAAATTTTATGCAATGTACATATTCTATGCAATATTTATATTTTATGCAATGTACATATTCTATGTGATATTCATATTTTATGCAATGTGAATATTATATGCTATGGGCGTATTTTACCCTCACCAATTTGTCATGCTATGCTTGTATAATAAAATAAAGATGTTTAAAACTTTGACTTTAAAATAATGACCGCCTTGCCTTCCAAAAAATCACCAACAAAAAAGAAAAAATCAAAGTACAGAACCTTTAAGTCCAATTGGCTGGCGTTGTAGAATATACCGACAGTATCTTTGCGCAGGAGTAAGACCCCTTCAAGAGTATCCATTTTATAAGAGTACTGCTTTATTGGCATTACTTCTGGGTCCATTCTAATCGGAGTGGTACTCTCTCTGAGGGTCCCATCTATTGATCAAATAGAAATATTTAATCATTTCTATACTTGTAACCATTTAACTGTGTGCAAACAAATGACTGACGTTAAATTTAATTTTTTAGTATTACATAGTAATAGTTGAAACCATTTAACTGAGTACAAACGAATGAAAACTCAGTCGGCTGAGGCTATAGAATACGTCGACTGTATCTTTGCAGAGGGGTAAGATCACCTACTACGGAATGTCCAGGAAATGGCACAAAACCATCTGATGGTGGTTCTCCAGCCCTGAAGATTTGGGCGGGGGGATGCGTGACGAATACCCCTTAATTGCCATTACTCCAGGGTTCAATCTGATCTAGAATGTTGGTACTTGTTAGTGTCCCATCCATGGCTCAAATAAATTTGCTTAAATTTTTTTCCTGTTAGATATAAATACTTGATACATCATTTACCATACTTGAAATCATTTAGCTGTGTTCTAATATAGTTATAAAAGTTAAATAGCATTTCTAAAAACGATTTTACGGTGTGCAAGCAAATGAGCTTTGAATCGTTTACAATGTTACCAACAAACTATTCGTATACAAATCATATATATATATATATATATATATATACGAGGTGCATACGATAAGTTTCCAGAGTTTTTTCGTATGGGCACTTGTATTGATAGTACACACATGAAACTCTAGTCCCCTTCGAAGTAATCTCCTCCGGTTGCAATGCACTTGTTGTACCGTTCCAACAACTTCTCGAAGGCCCATAGAAGTCCTATTGTGTGAGCGTGTCAATGACCTTCATCACAGTCTCTTTCATCTCCTCAGTCGTCTCATAACGACAGCCTCTGAGCTTCGGGAATAACCAAAAGTCACAGAGACCAACGTCTGGACTATAGGGAGGCTGAGGAAGTGTCTTGATGCCCATCTTGGTCAAATAGTCTGTGACAAGGATGCAGTTGTGGACTGGTGTATTGTCCTGCTGGAAATGCCACTGACCGGAATCACTTCCTGAACTCCCTTAAAACCTCAACATAGTAACCAAAACCCTAACCCTAACCCTTTGGCTAATCAACTCCGGTGTATTGACTTCCTTACTCTCGCACACCTCTCATCATCCATCACAGACTCCCTGGCTTCCTTGAATCTCTTATGCCGCTCAAAAACTGATGCTCGATTCATGCAAGATGCTCCAAAAGCAGTCTGACGCATCCCATACGTTTCTATGTCATTTTTTCCAAGTTTAAAACAGAATTCTATTGCATATTGTTCTTCTAAAGTTTCAGATTGCATTTTTGAAATTCACCAGCTGTGACAATCAGGCTTTAGCAGAGTGTATTCCAATTCCTGCTGTAGCTATTGATTTGAACCTGAAATCATAAGAATAGGTCAGTCATTTCATAAGATGTATAGCAATAACATAGTGAATTTTCAAGAGTCTACGGCAATTTTAAATGCCCATACGAAAAAAGTCTGGAAACTTATCGTATGCACCTCGTATATATATATATATATCATCACCCGTCTCTTACGTCCATCGCTCTCGGTAAGTTTTCAAAGCTACATTCTGTATTGGCCCAGACCTGTTGTATATAGGATCTAGCTGGTCGTCCTGCCTTTGCTCATCCATGTGAAGTGGTCAACAGAAGTATGTCGCTTGTGAGTTCGTCCCCACTTCTCCAGCAGTATTCCACATGCCTGGTTCGTCTAACTTGGATAGTTTTTGTGACGGATGGTAGGTGGCTGTGCAGCTGTTGTTTTGTGGGGTGCTGCCTCCAGGACCTGTTTAATATTGCTCGCAGCATTCTTGTGTTATATATATATATATATATATATATATATATATAAGTAAAGTTGGCGACCGTAGTCGAGGGCGACCAGAAGGCTCCCTTTTCAATAGCTACTACACCGAGATATAGGAGAGGGCGCTACGCCTTTTCCTGGATTACTCCACTTTACCCTTGATACGTACCTTATACTGCTGAGTGTTAAGCAAGGAGGTATCAAATACCATTTTTAAAGTCTTTGGTATGACACGATTTGGGATTGAACCCAGGTCTCCCGGATCATTGCCGAACACTCTACCCACCAGACAATGAGCGGTATATATATATATATTATATAGTATATAACAAATAGAATTTAGCATTGAATAACCTACGAGAGGTTGATATGCCGTTAAACACAACCAACCAACCAATGCATGAATAATGCAGAATAGAATTATTAGTTTTAAATAGCAACAATTGAAACCATTTAGCTGAGTGCAAATAAAACTATTAGTGTAAGATGGCAATACTTGAAATCATTTAACCGTGTGCAAACGAATGAGTTCTAGATCGTTTAAACATGTTACCAACAAAATATTCGTTTACAAATTATATATATAATATATATATATATATATATATATATATATATATTATAAACGGGATTTAACATAGAATAACATATAACAGTTGATATGTCATGAAACACAACTAAGGAACCAAACAAGCAACCAACAAAAGCTTTGGATATCAAATAGAATATTCAATACCACCAAGATATTTAAAATGGCACTGAGAATCTACTGAAATAATTTTGTTGCATTGAACTTTCCCAGAAAAACACACAGCATTTAGATATTATATAGGATAGATATTTACCAACCCCTCCGCTCGGACAGGATATGACACAAGGTCAATTTTTAAGCTCTCCTAGACTAGTTGCCTCACCAAGGCTGAAGAACGAAGTCTGCCCTAATATTTACCCGTAGCTGGAGGGAGAATAATTGGATTCATACCTTTCTCAAGAGTATTAATGCTTTGTGAAATGCATAATTCGTACCACCAAGACCTTTAAAATATGTCCTGAGAATCAACAGAAATAATTTAGTGATACTGAACTTACTGAGAGAAATTATTGACCAATGAAATTATATCTATAATCTTTTAAAAATTCAGTTTAAGAAACTAGCGCATAAAATTGACACATATTAACTTTGCACTGACGTGTGAAATAAAAATTAGAAATAAATATTAAGTGTTAAATAAATGAAATAAGTAAAGTGTCTTCTCTATAACTTTTTCCAAAGGATCAATTGGCAACCGCTAGAGCCAATTAATTACAGTCTAAGCAGCTGCAATAACAACACATGAACTTCAACCTGACATCAACGCATCCAATGCCAGATGGTGACGGTGTTTGAATATATGGACGCCTTGAATACGACACCATTAGTGCGACCACCTGAGGAAAAGGGAAAGTGTTCCCGAGATTTTTCTTTTATAACATAGAAAAGGGGGAAAAACAAAACAAAACAAAACAAAAAAAAAAAAACGAAAACCTTAAAATTATGTTGTTAATAATCCAACAAGATGGCGGAGTTTAAGGTTATTTAAGCAATTTAGACAAGAATTAAATCTTAGCGCAGGTGTGAAATAACCCCCGAAATAAATATATAAATAACCTGTTTCTTAAATTTGACGTGTTAAGGAGAGACGTGTTAAGGAGAGAGG